>CM066219.1:25869575-26469575 GCA_033675125.1 Athetis lepigone | reverse complement strand
CACTATCATTATCAGAATGAATGCGCTCCACTCATTAGTTGGTTCTGATTGAATCCGTAACTGATTGAGCCAGTGGACGATACATACTCGGAGCTGAGGCACTGTTCGTATTGTTCTCAATATCGCAAGGGGCTTGGCAGACGGCCAACTTGCTCGTTCCCAGTGCGCATGCTTGCACATATAATATCATATTTTTAAGATGCTTTCTATTGTTCTATTTTTATATTCAGTTCAATGTACGTCCCAAAAATAAATGTTATTAATTATAGGGTAATAGCACATCTTATTGCCCTTAACCCATTTTACTTTAGATCGTCGCGACCATCATGCTAGCACTCATTTCTCCGTCATATCATTCTTCACACATTCTATCCATCTTTTCTTCGTCCGTTCTCTCTTACTCAATCCCTCTACATCCATACTAATATTATAAATGGGAAAGTGTGTCTGTCTGTTTGTCTTTCTTTCACGGCACATCGGAGCGACGGATTGACGTGATTTTTTAAGTGGAGATAGTTGAAGGGATGGAGAGTAACATAGGCTACTTTTTGTCTCTTTCCAACGCGAGCGAAGCCGCGGGCAGAAGCTAGTTCTGTTTATAATTCTGTAAGTTCCATGCCTCCTCTTTACATGTCCACATCAAGACATTTCACATATGTATTTATGTTTATCTTTTATGTATGAGTAGCTGCCCGCGACGGACGTCTTCCACGGGAACAATAAAGCAGCAAACATACTATGCCTGCATCACTGTTTTGTTCTACAAATGTGGTAGAGTTTGTGTTGAATTTGCCTATGTGTCTGCCTATGTCTACTTGGTAATATTCATTCAAAAATTTAATGAGATCTATGCAGATTTTTTTTTCAGTGTGTCCCAGACAAAAATACAAACAAACACAGACAAATATTCTAAATTAAAATACTATATTTTTGGATTCGGCTAAATATACGATGTACAGCTTCGACTTCGTTACAATTTTATTATAATTACTAGCTTCTGCCCGCGGCTTCGCTCGCGTTAGAAAGAGACAAAAAGTAGCCTATGTTACTCTCCATCCTTTCAACTATCTCCACTTAAAAAATCACGTCAATCCGTCGCTCCGTTTTGCCGTGAAAGAAAGACAAACAGACAGACACACTTTCCCAATTATAATATTAGTATGGATGTACGAACTAGCTCTTGCCCGCGGCTTCGCTAAAAGTGTCTTTGACAAAAAGTAGCCTATGTCACTCATCCCTTCAACTATCTCCACTTAAAAATCACGTTGATGCGCCCGCCGCTCCGTTTTACTGTGAAAGACGTGCAAACAACACACACTTTCCCTTTTATATTATTAGTATGAGTAGATAATACTGAAGTTTTCATTATTATAGTAAACAAGCTTTTGCCCGCGGCTTCGCTCGCGTTAAAAAGAGACAAAAAGTAGCCTATGTTACTCTCCATCCCTTCAACTATCTCCACTTAAAAATCACGTTGATTCGTCGCTCCGTTTTGCCGTGAAAGAAAGACAAACGTACAGACAGACAGACAGACACACTTTCGTATTTATAATATTAGTATAGTATGGATGGATAGGTGTGGTTTCACCGACTTCGCTGTATTGTGGCAGGTGTGGTTTGAAGTTACGCTCCCTTGCTTTTGTTGTTTTGGTTATTTGACTTGCCGGGATATTACGCATTCAACAATTGTCAAATCACCACCTGTTGCAGTCAAGGATCGGCTGAGTTGTGATGTTTATGCTTTTTTTTTAATTCTTTATTTTAAGGGACTTTTGAACACAGTTCACATCAGTCCCATCATAAACTAATCTTAAATTAAGTACAAAAACACATGTTTATGCTTCTGGTATAGTTTATTTCAAACGGCTTAAACCTTTGAACACACGTGATTCGAGACACAGTAGAAAGACATTAGCATCGCGACAGCCGGCTGTCGCTTGGTCGGCGAAAGGTTAATTAATCGAATTCAATATGTTATTATGTATTTTCAATAATAAACCCATTTATCTTTACATATTATATTTAAACCTTCGAACGTGCTTCGAACACACTATTGAAAGACGATTACAGCCCAACAGCCGGCTGTCGCTTAGTCGTCGAAACGTTAAAACAAGTCGCCGACCGCGTCTTACTGTGTGTTTGCAATAGAGACAAAAACTGCATAATGTAGGTAATAGGTATCACATTGTTTTTACCAGTAGACAGAGGGATTCTCGGCTAGCGCTGAAAACCAGCGCCGTGGACTCGCACCTGTGTACGGGCCCGGCATTATGCTGAGCGCTAGCCTTTTCGTGCAATAAATAAGTTTATTAGAATAGTTAAGTTCTTTTGCTGTAAAACTTTTGCACGAATAAACTGTTTTTCTTTCTTTCTTTATTCATGAGGATGGTTTAGATGTACACAATACATGCATATTACTGTAAAGAAAAGCCCAGAATGTCGAAAATTCGTAGATAACACTTAGAGCACTACTTTCAATTAAATAAAACCTACTAACGCGGGTTGCTGGTGAAAAATAGCGGTCTTGGCTAACTCAGTAATTCGACTTGCATTGCCAGATACTCGATCTATTTCTAATTCAATCGATTACATTTATTCTACACTAACTATGCGTATGGCTTCACTCGCGTCGCGTGGGCGTCAATAGAACGGAGAGGAAAACCAACGATTAATTTCTAACAACGAAAATATCCAGGGGATTCAGAGTTCGAAACGCAATAAACAACAGTATACTAGGCGTGGTACGAGTTTCTAGGCATTTTGAAATCTGTTATTTCCGCACTATTCGAGAATCCCAGCCTGGGTAGATATAGTCCAGTCTGCGGAATGTGGAATGTATGTAAACAAAGTATCAAACATTTTGAATACTGGAATATATACAAGATTATTCTTTTATTCTATACATTGGTATCCGGGTTTGAATTAACTTGGACTATACTATTCATTAGGACTACACTAGACTATACTATTTTAGGAGCTAAAAGGCCAATTAAGCAGATCATTATATAATAATCATGATGTGAATCAAAGGAGAAGGGAATGGCTCCATACATCACTGGGACTAGGTTAATAATAGGAAATGAGGTAGATTAAATGATTCAAACTAGTCTTATTTGTAAGAGGATATAATGACAAGGACTCACTAAAAGTTTTGTGAAATTTGGCTATCCAAGAAAAAAGTTATATACATATGAAATATAGTAAAAGTGAGGTTATATTATAACATTATGTTTAATTTTTATTTACGATATTGTCACGTCACCAAAGACTAACTGTTAAAATCGCCTCATCTTCCAAGACTCTGCAGGCAATAGAGTTACTACGGCCAGTCGCAATCACACAATATCGAATATATTTAGTTTCATTAACTTAATTTAAGTTTTCTCGCTTCTTTGGTAGAAATATGGTACTATATTTTGTGATTTACTTTAGAAAAATGTAACGGTTTTTTATTACACATTTCAACTAGTTTACTGCTAAACTGCTGGGCCCAAAAGTCCCTTTCTCCTTTTAAATAATAAAGGGGCCTTGCCTAGTTTGGGACCATTGGGTTCCGTTGGCTCCGCTGATCTGTTAAAAACACCCCTATGAGAATTTGCAATGACAAGGACCAATTCTAAAGAAGGAGCATCATCAGTCCTAATTCAAGCTCTGGAAATATTAAACAATAACAGAAGGTTACGACGGTCTTCACAGAAATCATATGGTAAGAACGCCCCTTTAGATGTTGGTTGCAACATCTATAAAGCCGCGATCTCACCATACGTAAGGCCGTATACAGAAAGAAAGCTGGAAACTATATGAACACGCGCCGATAAGCACTGAACGGTGCCGACAAGCTCCAACACGCGCTGGTCAGCGCTGGGCGTTGCCATAACAACTGCAAGCAAATCATTCCGACATTTTGCTTAGTCTGCTTCAACCTGCTTCCTTTGTGTAGAACGGACCAGCGCTGTCAAGCGCCGGTAAGCGCTTATAATTTCCAGCTTTCTTTCTGTATACGGCCTTACACCAGACGGTCAGTCTTCACGACTGACGATTAGCAACCTGTCAGCGACTGACATGATTGTTCACACATTTATGGCGACTACGCATACGTTCCTAAAAACGCACTTTGGCAAAGCTGTATTCTGCCTCTATCGTGCATTTGACGTTTGTTAGAAGACATGAGTGGATGAAGGTGATATGTCGCATTTTCGGATTTTCGCTGTTCTATGGATGAATGATGGTGTTATGTGCATACAAACAATTTTAAACCTTAAAACAGCCGTGTTTCTGGCTATTTTAGAAGTTCACTACTTGATGAAGGTGTCATGTACACAATTTTTTTATATTAATACTGGATGAATGTAGTATGTGCACTTAACACTTTTAAAAAAGCCAAAAAAGTTAAAAGTTTACTTTTCTACAGTGGATGAAGGAGGTATGTTGACATCGCAGCGCACTTTCAGTGAATGAAGGTGTTATGTGCTGCACATGTCACTTTCATTCATAAAACGGTGTCACTCATTTTCTCACAAGTAATAAATTTTACTTCGTATAACTAAAACTTTGGACGAAAATCAGCCACGGGAGCAAGCTGGATTTAGGGTAGGATACTAAACACTGGACCATATACACGCCGTGAGACAAATATTTGAGAAGAGAAATTAAGTTTGTTGTATTGGAGCCCCCTTAAATATTTACTTTATTGTTATTTATTTTGAAAGGTAATATACAAGTAGATATTCTGTGAAAACTTGAAGCGTCTACCTGTTAAGGTTTTAATTATTGAGCAAAAGAAATACGAAAAAAAAACGCTTATTGTATCCCTTAATGTTTTATTTTTGTAATTTTTTTGTATTTGGTGTTATAGCGGCAACGCAAATACATCATTGGTGAAAATTTTAGGTTTCTAGCTATCGCGGTTTATGAGAAACAGCTTGGAGACGGACGGACAGACAGACAGCGGAGGCTTAGTAATAGGGTCTCGTTTTACTCTTTGGGTACGGAACCCTAAAAACATATTCGTAAATAGCACGGCTCGAATAAAGTTAGAAAAAGAAGTAAAAGAAATAAAAATAAACAGGGGGGTAAGACAAGGAGATCCACTATCGCCAGAATTATTTATAGCTACTTTAGAGGGCATTTTGAGGAAACTAAAATGGGATCTGTACGGCCTAAATATAGATGGGGAAAAATTATCCGACTTACGGGTCTCTGATGACATAATACTATTCGCGGAAACCAAAGAACATCTACAAAACATGCTTATAGATCTAGAAAAAGAAAGCCGCATAGTAGGTCTAACGTTGAACACCTCCAAAACTAAAGCACTAACCAAAACCAAACGAAGAACTAATCGAGTACGTGACAGAATGCACCTATCTGGGCCAACAAATCTCTCATACCGGAATAATGACAAAGGAAATAGATCCTCAATTCCTCACCTATGGTTGCCAAACCTGGGCTCTCTTGAAAGCGCAAAACAAAAAGCTGGAAACTTGTTAGTCAGCAAAGGAGAGAAGCATGCTCAATATACGGAAAAAATACGGAACAAAACTATCAGAAAACGCACAAAAATAGAAAGCGTAACAACCAGAATCCGAAAACTGAAGTGGCAATGGACAGGTCATACAATAAGAGGTACGGAAAAGTGGTACAGAAACATAGTGTTCTGATATCCTACAGGAAAAGAAAACGAGGCAGACAGTTTAAAAGGTGGGATGACGAATTAAAGGCAATAGCAGGAAAAACATGGACAAGAAAAGCAATGAATAGAACCGAATAGTAAGAGGTTGAGGAGGCCTTTGCCAAAGCTGGGCAAACAGACAAGACTTTCAGTGTCAATGACTCAACAGAGTTACTATTTTAAAACATTTTTTGTAAAACTGTTTTATGTCTGAATAAAGGCTTAGGTATATTATTATTCCATTTATTCGATTAAAATACAAACAAAAATAGTAATAATAACAAAATATAAAAAATAGTAGCCCACCGGCATCGGGAACAGGGTCCAAGCTACAGTCATGGCAAATCAAGGCAACTAAAAAATTTTGGACTATGGATTAAAAAAAAAAAGTGCCAAGTTGAATGTGAATGGAAAATATGGTTTTTCAGTCGAGACATCGATTGAAAAAAAAAGCAAACATTAAGGAAAATTATTTTTTTTTAAACCGGAATATCGATATTATGATGAGTCCATTCTTCGACAAAAATAATCGTTTTATGTTTTTTTGTTCTAAGTCTTTATGTAACTTGTCTCCTTCAGACTTAATTTTCTCGAATTGATTAACATTTTCTTTGCGGAAGAAGGAGTTATGTTCAGTTTTTTTCTAAATAAAGTACTAAAATACATTTAAATTCTTAAATTTATTTCCTATTTTTAAAATATGAAACGGTTGGCACCGCCTTACTCCTTTATTGGAGGAAAACAATTAAAGCATTTTGAAATATCTCAAAATGTTCATGCATAACTTTGAACTCCATTTTCTCGAAATTAGAATTTTGTGACATGTCACCTTCATCCACTCATGTCTTCTTTGTGTAACAGTGACAGATATAGTGCTTAGCTAAAGTAAATGCTAAGTGACGTCTATTTATCTCGCCCTTAAGAACTTTATGATCAAAGCTGCGACTGATTACGCTTGGTGTGAACGTTCCTTTACGAGACGCGCCGCACTGATTATTTTGGATTATTTGCAACTTGAGAAGTTAAGGCTGAGTGTATAAAGTTTCGCTGTACACTCGTAACTCATTACATTCTCGACTTGCAAAATATCAATATTATTGAAACTGTGTACTTAACATATTTTATTGATCTAATATTATGTCAGAGTTGTTTTCGTTGGCTCTTGAACTTGACCACCCATTCCGATAGAATTTTCTTAATGGTTAATTGTTTGAATCTGATCTACGAAAAGCAGAGAGTTTGATAGTCCCGACCATGACTCAATGGATAGCCTTGACGCCCAATGTCTGTTCAACGTCAAACATTATGGTGTTTAACTACGGACTACTGCGGGCTGTAGGCTCGGCTCAAGGGCAAATACATTTCAGCCCGAAGAAGGTCACTGAACACCATGTTTGTAAAATTCACAATAAACTGTAAAATTACCATCTAGGTATTGAATTTCTGTATAAAAAGGTCAACCTTAGTTTTTGTTTATTATACATTTTTATTATAGGATCAGGCGTTAAATCGCGAAAATAAAATTAGCTGCTTTATAGACCTCATTGCAGTGTAAATGGATGTTTGTTCTTGTGCGAAATGGTTACTCAGTAAGTTTATTCGCGACTAGCTTTCGCTCCTAGCTTCAACTTCCCATCCAATATTTCAAACATTTTGGGGTTGAATTTCCAAAAATCCTTTCTTAGTGGATGCCACGTTCTTCACAAAGAACATACCCTTCAAGTTTCATGTTTCTAGGCGATTTAGATTATGCGTTAACAAATTACCTAGTCAGTAACTGACTGACTAGTTTGTCTTAAATTATTAATATTGAAATAACTTTTTAAGTAACCGATTTAAAGTCAAGATTAATAGTTTTTCTTATAATTATATCTACCGTGTACATTTAGCGACACACTTATCATTTTATTATTCATTAGCTTTTGCCCGCGGCTTCGCTCGCGTTAGAAAGAGACAAAAAGTAGCCTATGTTACTCTCCATCCCTTCAACTATCTCCACTCAAAAAATCACGTTAATTCATCGCTCCGTTTTGCCGTGAAAGAAAGACAAACAGACAGACAGACACACTTTCCCATTTATAATATTAGTATGGATATGGATTTATGTATTGACGATTGAATTGATTGATTCAGAATAACAGTTGTTCGTAATGATGAGTACATTTCTTTGTTTTGTCATCATCGATGCTTTCTTTTAAATAGCAATTGAAAAGAAAGCTGTAACTGAAATCTGCAACTGGTTTGTTTGTTGGAAAATATCCAGCATGTCTTTTGTGCTCTTATTTGACCACGAAAACGTAGCCCCCTGCCCTTGAACTTATCTCCAATGTCATTTGGGCCACTCTAAAGAACTCGTTATCAATTCATGCAGTGCGGGCGTCGGTACCACGAACGCTCGGCAACAGGACTGCAGCCGCACCGCGCGATATGTATAAAAACAAACGAATGTCCGTGCGCCGTACGGCAAACGTACCGCTACTGCACTGCAGCCGTACGACACGAAAACGCTGGGGTGACAAATCATCAAACGACTCCTCCCACTCTAGGCGGAGCAGATGGGAGTGTCAGACTTCTATTGACTAAACCCCATCTATGTTCCTTCTTAGCCCATTGTGTATCTTTTTCGAAGAGCCCGCTGCCCCGGCAGGAATTGAAAAAGCCCTAAAGCACTCATCGCCTCTCTAAGTACAAAATGTGCGTTTAAAATGTTTCTCGCATCAATTGGGGTGCACTGAAGATTGCACACTTCCTCCTCATTGAACCCGGACAAGTGCTTGAGCGCCAAGTTAACAAGAAAATTGGTGGTTACACTTTCAGTGTGAACGCTTTATTAAATTATGTGTAATCATCCAAAGGACAACCTGACAAAGGATGCCTACTTATGTCAGCGTAGTCTTTGTCATGAACTCATGAATGAAGCAGAATAGTCGTAGGAAAAATATAATTAAGGCTGCCATATTTATAGTCTGGTATTTAAACGTTTCCATATGCGGCTGCTTTATGATCGCAAGCGCAAATATTTTTTTTTATTATTATTTTTTTCTATTAATGTTTTTAACATGTTGTTTTCTGCATTATGTGTGCCATATGAATATTTTTCTTTCTTTTATTTCTTCAAAATTCAGAATTTCAGTGCGAATGCGAAAACGAGGAATCTAATTGTGTGACTTCCTCGTGGCTCACTACGCAATAAACCGTTGATCCTTTGCCTGATCACTTTCCAGTAGATTCGTAAAAGAGCGAGGGAAGAGCAGCTGGGCTTTTTCACACAATTGTGCATTTCATTATCTCCTAAGCTAGCCTCCATTGACTCAATTTTCTGAGATCATCATTCAGACTACCTAGTTCCTACAGACTGTTCACTGTTCACAGTTCTTCCTTCCATCGCTCTGCACGCGAAGATTTGCACCTTGAGATGAAACCACTGCTGACTCGTTCAACTTTAATACCAGTTCATTTAAGCCGGTTTTTGTATACATAAGCTCTATTATCCGCATATGGTGCTGGTCGCGCGTCCTTCTACGTAATAACGATGATAATATGAACGCATTCTTTGTTAGGAGTTGTGTGAATATTATCTTTATCTGTTAAATAATAAGCTCTTGCTTTTTTATCGCGTAAGAAGTTGCTCGCCTTCGTGTGTTCTCCTAACAATGCCGTAGTTTGTGTACAAAGTTAATTAGTTTCTTAACTTTAGTGTGTTCAATTTTCCTTCTATTTTACTTCGTATCAAAAAAAGTAGCTAAAACTTCGGCTTTTTTCACGTGGATTTATGTGTATTTTTTTTTAATTATTTATGGGCTTGCTCTTGGTCCCAGACTAGCCCGAGGGCATAGACGGGGCCTACGATGGAGCGAGCTCACCCAAAAGAGTATATTGTAAACAAGTATTAAATAATGCGAATTACGACATTTGTATGTCGCCTTTTTCAATTCTTATTTCAATGTTCATCCCATACAAGAAATAACCAGACTAAAAAGGTAATACGTATGCAAAATTTTAGCAGATCCCACCCGGTAGCAAATACAATAACTACATACAAAGACAAAATACATGGAATAGCTGTTTTTTTACCCGAAGACGCGACGCAAAGATGTTAATATTAATTCATTTATGACCGTCTATTGAAAAGAAGGCAGAAGAAGCTGATTTTGATTATCCTTACGTCTATAAGTCTATTTAAATAGCTTGCTTAGGGTGTAATATCGTGTACTGAACCCTTGGAAATGGGTTCTGCACTGGTGTATCGCTGTTCAATCTAGATTGTAATCGTAAGAAACTGAAATGCTAAAGTAGGTTATAAAACCAGGCCTATGTACTTGGTATTTTATGCCTCATAAAGTCCCGTACCCTAAGATGTGTACGTACGAATCAAGAATATTAATTCCTTTCCCGGCTAAGAAAGTTATTGAAAACCTCTTGTGATTCCACACGAGTCGTGACTTACTTTCTATGCTGTTGAGTTTATAAACACTTATTTACGTTTTTCCAATTCTAACCCAAATGTAAAGTATCTCTTATCGTTGGGAACTGTATTGACCGATTTCGTTGGAAAATATCTCAAAGTAGTGTTCACAAATTATTATTATTTAGTAGCTTCAAGATTTTCAAGCTCGCGAGTTTCAAGTTTAACCCACAAAATTAATTTCATACAAACATAAACTGCACTCAAATTTTCGTCTACCGTCTGTAAGATTAGCCACCCATTGTAAAAAAAACAGTTAATATCCAATTTCTAGAAGTCTTCTACTTCTAACCTGCCTCATCATTGCCACATTCCCGATTGATGGATAGGACAGGACATTTAATTTCAAGTTTTCATATTTAAATGACCTTCTCTTTTATAAACCAGAATCCTGAAAAGGGGTCGTAGTTCTAATACTTAGTAATTCAGAAATCCAACTAATACGCCTATTTTCAGGGCAACGAAATGACGAAGCTGCTGTTATTCTCACGATTTCAGGATTTCTCACATAGTAAAAGTTGAAGTAACCGTTAAACAAAAAATAAGATATAGGTACTGTCTCCGTCGGGTCTCCCGCCTGAAGTTACTTCCTGACGTGCACCCGTTATTATCCGTATGTCATAACTTGCGGTTATTTAGCCTATGTGCTATTATATAACAAAATCCGTTCAATTGTTTGCCCTGAATGACCAACTAATGACAATCTTTACAAACAGCCGCATCTACAACAGTTGTAACCTATATACGCGAATTTTTATATTTGAAAGTGATACTACGCTGCAGCAATAAATCAGCTTGCATTGCCCGAGTGAAAAGTAACCTAATTCTGTTGATCAAAGCTTGTAACTCGGTGGCAACATGCAGTGTGCTACTATGTGATCGCGGTGGCTCATTTGGCTCAACCGCTGACCCCAATAGCGGAGCCGCGAGCTTGTCTGCGCTCAGGGGGGTTAGATTCCCCAGTATGTTGTCTGCTCACGTTGCCAGACAATGATATTTTAAGTAAAAAGTTGTAGAAAGGTCATTTATACCACATTCTATCTTCAAAAACGGCAGTCTTAACGCACACATACAATTAGATGTCAAAGTAGGATGACATGTATCAAGTAAACAGCGAGTGAAAAAGAAACGAAAATACCTAATTTGTGGCTGCCCATAACCTATCTACACCTTTTTACTTATCAAATCAATAGTCAAATCATTTATTTTCATTAGACCAGAAAAGGCACTTTAAAACGTCATAGGTAATTATAAAACAAAAGTGAATCTACTGCCCATTCCAAAATGTTGTTTCGTATGGAGAAGAATCATTGTTACCAGATTATATTGCTTCACGTTTCACCCGACTTTGAAAAAAGGAGTCTGGGTGTGTATGTTTATTCTCACGTTGCGACATTATAGTTTCACCCGTCAAAAAAAGATTTTTTATTGTCTGCATGTCGCACAGTCTTCAATTAAAAGGAGGATCGGGTCATTGACCTGTACGAGTACTGAGAACTCCAGAAATATTAAATGACTTTTGCCTAATTTTCCTTGTTACGATTTTTGAATCTTGTTACTACTAACAGAAGATTACAAATTTCAATTTGATTTCAATTATTAATTGTAGAGGAATGGTGTAGTAATGAGAGTAATATCGTATTGCTGCATTCGGAGAAAAGACGGAGATAAAAAGTAAGACAAAAGCACATTAAGCCGTTAGATATCTGTAGCATGTCAACACACGTCGTGAATGAACAAAAACTTTGTCATAGTGTAAGACATTTTTCTTACATTCTAACAACTTTGATTCACACCTTCGTTTTCGAAGTTACAAGTATCTCCGTCCCATGGAAACCGATCATGTTATCTTTAAATAAATATCTTAGGACAACTCACACACGGCCATCTGATCCCAAACTAAGCAGAGCTTGTACTATGGTAACCAGACAACAACTGATAAACATAACCTATATAATTTATAAATAAATACATATAATAGACAAAATTACACCCAGAATCATAACAAACAATCATGCTCATCACACAAAATTAGATCAGGGTAGGAATCGAACCCAACCCAAATGGTCTAGCCCTGACACTTCCTAGCGTATACGATGGCTGAAGTGCAAATCACTCGATTCCGGCATCGACATAAATATGAGCTGTTGATTCGCTTATAGAGGAAGTTTCGCAACACCGTATAATTAATAATTATGTACGTTCACAGCTTTAGAGCACGAGTGTCGTTGCATAATGTGAAAATATAGGGAAGTGTGCGATGGACGGGCGCGCGGGTATAGCTCGACAGATTACGCTATAAAATAGTTCATGCTAGTATATAGTACTTGTAAATAGTTCATAGCACAACAATATCGCTCACCATACACTTATTTAGAACCGACCACTCTGCTGTACTATGTTATATTTATTATACGAAATGTATGTTGAGCGATATTGTTGTGCGTTGAGCTATAAGCTATCATATTGTTATTATTACAGCGTAATATGGAATAAGCTTTAGAAACGTTGACGGAAAATATACTAAACGCTTTTGATTTATTTTAATAAACTCTTGAATAGTTTGGAGCAGTGTCACTGTACTCATCTTTCAGTTTTATTTTTCTTAACTGCGTAACGGATTTTGACACAATTTTTATTATCATTCAGAGATTTTTCTTCTTAAGAGTGAATGTAGAAAATGGCTTAATTTTAAAGACTTATAACTCTAATGCGAAGCTGTGGTTTGCTAGTTTTCTCATATCAAAAGATATAATACTTATGATATTTGACTCGGTGCAGAACAAGTAGGATAATCCTACTTTATTATGTGCGCTCTGACACCATTAAGTCATCTCGTGTCACTAATTGTAACTGATAACATGACTCATCTTGATGAGCGTAGATTACATCGAGCAAGGCTACTCAAGCGTTGTATTTATGTCAATTTCATATTCCAAATTGCTGGATGAAGTTTGATACAGTTTAGGGTCGGTTCATATCTGACGGAAAATGCGTTGAACGTATCATCGCTCGCGTCTTTTCTCATTATCGCATCATCGGTTGAGTGTGAAAGGTTTTATTATTATCTTTGTCTGATCTGATCTATTCTACAATGCCACTTGTCTAGGGGGGCACCCTAGCCAAGTGGCGTTGTATATAGAATAGATTGTCGAATGAATGGGGTTGACATAAGCTTTCGCTAAATAATTTGACATTGACAATCTATTCTATTCCGCTATCTATTCTACAATGCCACTTGTCTAGGGGGGCTGGCGTTACGTGACTGATAATACGCGATGCATTTTCCGTCAGATATGATATGAACCGACCCTTAGCCTTTCGACGACCAAACGACAGCCGGCTGTCGGGCTGTTATTAGCTTTTTATTGTGTCTCGAATCACGTGTATTCGGAGGTTTTAACGAATAGCACTTTAAAAGTGGTGGGAAACAGACAATAACAATAACACGGGTCTGTTTTGAAGTAGACGGAATCGGAAACATTGTCTTTGGATCCAGGCCAAGTTTTTTTTTAAATATTATTTATATTCGATTGGAAATACTTATTATAGTTTTTGCTGGATGTTTAGAGACTTGTTTCGATGGCTCCTCCTAGTAATAAGATACCAGTGCAAGAATCTTTTGAAGTGAAAACTTCTTTAGCGGCGTTGAGCACTTTTTCTGTAATGGGTATAAAATCTTAAACTCGCGTCAGGACACGTGACCTGATCGAAAAAGCGTAGGACGGATGGATTTTAATGTAAAATAATTGTAATAGTTTTAAAGTGTTAAATTTTTATTATTGTGATTAAAAAATGATTAAAATGATCTTTATTTTGTAAATAGGTTATATCATAACACTTTTACACGTCAATGTTTTGTTTTTTATATTTTAATCGAACGATGGAGCCGGTGTTTCGTAACTGACTACTCTGAGAAGAAACATCCGAAACAAACTCAGAGGTCAAAGTCTCTTTTAAAGTCCATACAATTGTATTGGTCAAATTATGCGAGGATCATGAAGGTTAATGACTGATGTGCTTTCTTGATGAGAAAAGCACACAGATTTGAGTGGACCTGTCCAGACAGTGCAAGCATTTGTCAGCAATCGTTTGGCTCAACTTAAGACGTAAGGAGCCCAACGTTTTGACGAACAATACCAAAGTAAGGACATTTGGGTAGGCCGCATAACTACTCAAACTGTCAGTCAAAGAAAATATATTAGTACATGTGTATTCTTAGGATAATGAATGACCCACATAATCCTCACACTCACAAAAAAAAGTATAATGTATATAAAAATAATAACATACTTAAAGAAGTACAAATCAAATCAATGTCAATACTACAAAATAATCATGTCAATAAATAAATATGAAATTTATACATAAAAATATAGAAAAGATAAATATACTTTAAAAAGTACACATCAATGTCAAAAGTACAATAATTACCATGTCAATATATAAAAGAGTAAAAAGTAAACTAATATAGACCTGTGTATATAATTGATGCAGCTCAATCCCAAGCATTTGAATCCTCTAGGTGATCCTTAACAGAGTAATAAGATTTCTTGCATAATCTACGTTTTATAAATGATTTGAATTTATTAATACTAAGTTTTTGAATCTGACTGGGAAGTTTGTTATAAAAGCGTATACATTGACATCTGAACGAACCTCCTATTTTCTTTAGCCTAGTTGAAGGGACAACAAATTTGTCCTTGTTCCTCGTATTTATGCTATGAATATCACTGTATTTCTTATACTGATTAATATTTTTATGAGCAAATAACAAATTCTCATATATGTACTGGCATGGCAACGTCATTATATTAATTTCTTTAAATTTGTCTCTTAGGGACTGTCGGGGACTCAATTTGTAGATTGCACGAATAGCCCTTTTTTGCAACACAAATATTGTTTGTATATCGGCGGCATTTCCCCACAATAGAATGCCGTACGACATCAAACTGTGAAAGTAGCTAAAGTAAACTAAGCGGGCTGTTTCCAAATCTGTCAAATCACGGATCTTTCTAACGGCGTATGCTGCAGAGCTGAGTTTTTTAGAGAGTTTTTCTATATGGGGGCCCCACTGAAGTTTGGAATCTAAAGTTATACCCAAAAATACAGTGTTATCGTCGGGTTTCAATTCTTCCCCCTTTATTAGAACACTAGTCTCTACTTTTGTGACATTAGGTAATGTGAACTTAATAAGTTTAGTTTTCTTTTCATTAAGAAGTAGGTTATTTATATTAAACCAATTAACTATTGACGCTAAGGCACTATTTATTTCGTTACTCAACAGTTGCTGACGTTTAACTTTAAATAAAAGTGAAGTATCGTCTGCAAACAATACTATGTCATGCTTATCTTTAATGAGATAAGGCAAATCATTAATATAAATTAGAAACAAGAAAGGACCAAGAATTGAGCCCTGAGGGACCCCCATTTTTACCACAGAACCGGATGATCTTTTACCGTTTACATCAACCCTTTGAATCCTATCACTCAAGTAAGAAGTGAGAAGATCCAGAGAGGTGGCACGGATTCCATAGTGGCGCAGTTTCCTGATTAAGGTTTCATGGAGGACGCAATCAAATGCCTTGGACAAATCGCAAAAAATGCCCAATGCATCGCATTTGTCCTCCCATGCTTTAAAAATATGTCCTAAAAGTTCAACACCAGCATCAGTGGTTGAACGACCCCTTGTAAAGCCAAACTGTTTATTATGCAACAACTGATGTTTATTAAAGTGTATTTGCATTTGACTTAAAATTAGTTTTTCAAAAATTTTACTAAAAGTAGGTAGCACTGAAATCGGTCTATAATTAGTGGGGTCAGATGAGCTACCCGATTTGAATAATGGTATTATTTTACTGTATTTCATTAAATCAGGAAACTCACCACGATCAATACATTTATTAAAAATATTGGCAAGAGTAGGTGCTACTATATTTATTATAGACTTGGCAACATCTACGGAGTTACCCCACAGATCTGCTGTCTTTTTTACATTTAAGGAATGGAAAGTTTTAATTATATTGTTACAAGAAACATGATCGAAATGAAACTCAGTGTTACAGGGCGGGACGTTATCTTGTAGTAAAAATTCTGCAGCATAAGGGGATGAATTTAAATACTTTGTAGTCGAAACGGGAATATCTGCAAAGAAGCTTTCAAAAGCCGTGGCGACTTCAGCATCAGATTTAATTATAACGTCATCAATAGTAAGACTGTAATTACTTCTTTGGTTTTTAGACTTTCCTGTTTCGCTATTGATAATATTCCATGTCATTTTAATAACATTACTACTGTTTTTTATTTTTAAACTTAAGTATCGCGACTTGGCCACATAACAAACCTTTTTAAATAATTTGGAATAATTTTTAACATATAAATTAAATTCAACACTTTTATTGAGAGCCCGTTCTTCGTACAACTCGTAAAGACGTATCCTACTTTTATAAATTCCGGTCGTGGCCCAGTCGCTGAAGCAGGCATTGCTGTTTACTGATATAGTTTTTGGAACAAACGTAGAATTAAATTGATTGCAATACATATTAAAAAAATCATTATATTGTTGATTAGGGTCATCACTATTTTTCAACAAGAACGGTAATTTATTCGTAAGTTTACTTTTAAATGTTTCCAACCGACATCTAGACTTGGAGTTTACAGTGATATCTTTTTTTATAACTTTTTTATTTAAGATAGGTATTGTAATTAATTGTCCGCAATGATCAGAATCTACTGAGTTAATAATTTTTTTGTGGGTAGTTATAACATCTGTATAAATATTATCTATGCAGGTAGCGCTTGTTGGCGTTATTCTTGTAGGCTCTAAAAATAGATTTGCAAGATTGTATGATTTAAACAAACTAATTACTTTAGTATTTGAGCTAGAATATTCTAATAAATTAATATTAAAATCACCACAGACAATGATGGACTTTGCAGAGTTACAGATTTTGTGCAATGCTTCATCCATCACCTTCTCAAAGCAATCATACATTCCTGAAGGAGGTCTGTATACACTTATTATAACATACTGCTCCAATTCCACACAGGCCATTTCAATTGTTCGCTCAACAGATAGGCTCACAATATCCTTTCGCTCTTTAAATTTAATGTTATTATGTAATAAAATTAATGAGCCACCATGTATGGCACTTACTCTGCAGAACGAACTACCAACCTGGTGATTATTGAAATTAAACATTAACTGGTGGTTTTTAAGCCAGTGTTCAGTTATACAAAGAATGTCAATATTATTAAAATTAAGAAATAATTCAACTTCTAAATCCTTGTTCATTAAGCCTTGAATATTTTGATGCACCAGGTTGATACTATTAGTTACTTTTACATTTTGGCCAGAGAATGCCTCTATTGTCTTTGATTCTAATTTAAATGATTGATTGTATCTATATTTGATACTATATTATTTAATACACTAAAAGATTGATTGCCTTGCTCAATAGGAGCAAGTTGTTTAGCCAAGTTCTTGGCTGTAATACTAAAATAATAGGATAGCGATATAGCTATCTGTTGTTTACAATTTTTTGAGAGATAGTACCTGTCTACAAGATATCTATCTTTTGTCACAATAAAGTTATTGCCAACATAATTGTTGGTGTCAATTAATTCTAAGCAATCATTATAAATACTAATATTATGTAATGTCATGTTTAATTTATATCTAATATAGTTTTCTTCCTGTGGCAAGCTTTGACTATAGGGGAAAGTAAACATAACAATTTTCTCTAACTTAATATTGCACAAAGTTTTAAAATACTGAAGAAGTTCTTTTTTGTTATCATTTCCCCTATTACCAACAAAAATTAAAAGAGTAGTATCCTGGTTAAAATTATATTTAACAATTGTTTTCATAATGTGAAGCAAAGAACAACCAGGCATACAGTGATTTATTATTGAGTGTCCCGGATACTCATTTGTCAAATAATGGCCTAAATCTTTTCCAATTTCATCACAAAACAGTACTATTTCTTTATTACAATTTTGTTGGGACAGACAATCATTTATTACTATTGGCAAACTGACATTAGACTGTGTTACGAGTATGTTCAAAAATAAATATTTAATCACAGAAGCAAAATTCCGTATTTTTAAGAACGTTCAGATCCTAATCTCTTCTCAGTTACCAGTATGAAAAAATAAAGGTTTATTCACAGAGGGAAAATCCCATTTTTTAATAACGTACGTAGATCTTAATCTTTTCTCTGTAAGTCAGATTTACCTATTTATTTATATATTTATATTTGTTTGATGACTTTGATGATCATCATAGATGAACGAAATAAAAACTTCAACACTAAACATAACCTAACCTATTATTATTTAAAACTAAATAATAAAACGAAAAATAAATCTATTATTAGATATTATTATTATTTTAATAAATTAATACTATGTCTATATCGTCCTGCTATACCGTCAAACGCACCAGCTACCGGGTCCAATTGTGTTTTCAAATCATTCAGAAATCTATTAAAATGTACTATTCAAAATCTTATCCAAATCGGTCCAGCCGTTTAGGAAGAATTAGGTAACAAACTCACTAAAGAAAAATTATATTTATATTCAAATAAAATGTAGCAAATAAATAGAGCTATTAAATACCGTTTTTTTTAGTAATAAAAACTAATTAGTTAGAAACTATCGGTGTTTTCTTAATTAAAAGTAAACACGTGGGTGTGACGATGACGACGTGAAAATGTGTGAATCATTATTATACTCATTCGTATGCTCGCTTACCTACTTCCTATTTATAACACAGCGAAACACAAATGCCATAAATAAATTTACGAAGACCTGCCACAATAATAAATAAATATCTTGCAACGACTTACACACGACAGTCTGATTTAAAACTAGGGCTGTAAGGTAACCAGACCACTGATATACATTATTATAATTATGATAGATAAAACCACACATATTATAAACATAATTACACACAGGCGCAGACAAAACAATTATGCTCCTGACACAAAGATTTGTCCTGGGAAGGAATCGAAACTTCGACTTCTGGATTAGCAGTATCACCATCGACTAGACCAAAATGCGCGTCAATGATTGTGACATTTCAAAATTCAATTTTAGAACTGGTCAGTCGGTTTGCCATGTCAATAAAATGCAATTCCGACTTTCGTAGTTTAGAGAAATGAGTTCCTAACTCAATCCATAAGTTTTATAAGTATTAGTAACTAGCTTCTGCCCGCGGCTTCGCTCGCGTTAGAAAGAGACAAAAAGTAGCCTATGTTACTCTCCATCCCTTCAACTATCTCCACTTAAAAAATCACGTCAATCCGTCGCTCCGTTTTGCCGTGAAAGAAAGACAAACAGACAGACAGACAGACAGACACACTTTCCCATTTATAATATTAGTATGGATTCATAAAGTTCAACGTCGTAAGAGAATATAAATAGACTAGTTTGGTGACCCCACGCGACTGCTGTACGAAGTTTTGTTACATGTGTGAGATTGCGTACCAATCGAATACATACTAATATTATAAATGCGAAAGTAACTATGTCTGTCTTGCTTTGGTATTATAAAATTTAGTACAGATATAGTCCATAACTTGAGAAAGATGTTGTTATCTCAAAATCCGCGGGGGACAGCTAGTTTATTTATACAGCTAACTGCGAGTTGGAATCTCGCATAAAGAGTTCTGTTCAAGTAAAAGAATTATGTATGGTATGCTTGACAAAAATAAACCAACAACTAATAGCCAAAGGAAGTATTTATTCAAAATATCATTCGTTTCTGTAGATCCAAATTTGAGTAATTATAAAATGAGAATTTTCTCTATTAAGATTTCAATGATTAAAAGTTATTTTCTTAACCCAACGATCGTGCGCGCACGCACCGTCTAACGATCTTTATGTTTCCACATTAATCCAATGCTGACTGAAAAGTAAAACGTGTGAATAATAACCTGAAAAACACATAACTTCACGGCGCGTACTCGGGTAAGAAGTAACCGTTATTAATTAACTTTCTAATGCATATTATGATCATGTCTTGGTACTTCAACAGCGGCTTTTGAGACTATCTAATAAAAAATAAACCATAAAATTAGAATTATCTCTTTAAAGTTGCAGTTTTGATTTGTACTTTTCTTATGATGTAAGAATAGTACAGAGAAAGTGCTGAGCTAGTTATGAAATTAAAAAAACAGTTGTTTGAAAATGATCCCGCGCCTCTGAAAGCACGTTTGGTGATTGGTCCCAGTTGTCATTCGTAGAAATCGTAGAACTTTGGCAGTCTTTACGGAGCCAGAAAGTCTGACCAGTCTAACCAAGGTGTGATAGGCACTCGCTTCACGTGAAACACACGTATCCAGCTGAATTCGGTTAGGCTGGAAACCGTTCCTTACGTAGTTAGGAAAAGGCTGGGGAGGTGATGAGTTATTTGAGAGTGACAGCAATATTACTTAGCTAAAGCATTACATAAACAACTAAGTTTATTAATCTCGTACACACGACTACACATCAAGCTATACAAAACCAGTTTTAGCTGACCTCACATTGTGTATGGTTTTGGTACAATCAGAAGTCAGCTTATACTGGTTAAGTATAGCTCGCCCACCGTACCTAGGTGTTTTATGAAGAAGACATGAAAAACATTAGAAATGAAAAGATGATTCTATCTTAAAACTTGGTGAAAGCTTCGCATTAGATAATTTTATACGACTGGCTTGTAACTAACTTGTAATCCGCGCCCAACACGCCATACTTGAATTTAAATGTGTGAAAATTCATCGCTATGTACTAATCAATTGCGATGTTAGAAGTTCTTACGAGAAATGGCTATTTCTTAGAACAATGTACAAAACAACATCTTCCTTAATTCTTTGAATAAGTGAGGATCTCCCGCCTGTTTTTACCCGACTGCGCGACGCAAAGGAGGGTAATGTGTTTATCAGTCTATGTATGTATGTTTGATTCTATGTGGCGTTCTAGAGACCGAATGCGTAGGCCGATTTTGATAATTCTTACGTCAATCGATTCGTCTTAACCTTGCGAGTGTCACTAAAGGCATGGCAGTAATCAAAATTCACCACAGCGACAACCAGACGCCATATTGTCAAAATTTTAAAAAAAAATGTCGATGAACTGTGTCGAGTGGGGTGTCGTTGAATAGGTATTTTAAAATCATCTTTAGGTTCCTTTTATCATTTTTCATTTTAAATAATAGTTTAGGATATATAACGATTTAAAGTTGTTTAACAAAACAATCATTCTCGCTAATTTTCTTGCTTATTGATGTAAGTTTTTATTTCAAGTATAAACGATATACAAATAAACAAAACATGAAAAAATATGAAGAACAAATATTTTTGGAAAAAAACCACTTTGGTGTCACTGTTCACAAGCTCCAAGGAACTTCTTTGGACCGAGCTGTGGTTGATTTAAGTTCACGCGTTTTTACACGACTGCACAAAAAAAGGAGTGTTATGTTTTCAAGATTCATGTATGTATGTATGTATGTATGTATGTATGTATGTATGTGAGTTTCTTTATTCCACCATAACTTCTTAATGCCTGAACCGATTTAGATGTATGATGTATCGTTACAATCCGTACATAGTTCCGAGTAACATAGGCTAGTAAAAATTTGGAAATTCAACCCCTGTGTGTGTAAAATAGGGGATGAAAGTTTGAACGAAAATCTGTCGTTATTGATTTAAGTAAGTTATTGGTTTTTTGTCTTTTAGTTCTTTTTCGTCATGGCAGTCGTGTTTTTTAATTTTTTAAATTATTTTCCTTGTTGCTAAAGGTCAAGCATATGTAGCTTTGAGCCAAGTTAGGTCTTTAGAGGGACTATTCATCAGTAGTTTAGACCACCGCAAGTTACTTAATAATCCCCACGATATAACTCCCTCAATAAAATTACTAGATTGCGTAATTTTCCATCTTATAACGAAGTCAATGAACCGTAACTAAAAAGTAAAAAATAAAATAAAATTATTAAAAAACAAAAAACCCGACTGCGTGAAAACTAATTTTAAATAATTCGTGAAAAATATAACTTAAATAAAAACGGAAAAGAAAGAAACAAGCCCAGTAGTTTAGAATAGAACAGAACGACTCACAGTCGGGGCCCCTTGGAAAGATTTGATCGGTAAAATTTGAATGGGCCCCGACTGTGAGTCGTTCTGTTCTATTCTAAACTACTGGGCTTGTTTCTTTCTTTTCCGTTTTTATTTAAGTTATATTTTTCACACATTATTTAAAATTAGTTTTCACGCAGTCGGGTTTTTTGTTTTTTAATAATTTTTTTCACGATTTTATTTGCAATCTACTAGCATTTGTCCATGGCTTCGCTTTTGTTGTCTTGTTTTTGTCAATCCCTCAAGAATATCTTGATAAAAGTATAGGCCATATAGCTTTGATTTGCTCTGTTACCTAGGGTACAGGACCTACGGGTAACCAACGTCCTAATGATATGATGCGATAGTATGAAAAACGGTGCGATTTCTTGTTCAGATTAGTGTTTGAAAACCTCAGCCATCCGAGAATAGAAAGCTAAATAACAGATAATACATATACTAACATTTATGGTCGAATTTAAGTTCTCCTTCACTTTCCACCTGAAATGAGTCAGTGTTATCTCCATAAATAGTTGGCCTGTTCTCGTGGGCAGAGATAATATAAAGATGCTGATTCACACGCGTATCCGGAGCATAAAATGCAACGCGTATGTTTACAAGTCGTGTATTATGAGTAAGTGCATTAACGTAACTTTGAACTGTTAGTTCTGTCTGTTCCAGACCTAAATGACTAATGGACCCCTTCGTCATCTACTGAGGACTTTTTTATGAAGTAAGATTTCTTTATCACTGTCTCAAGAACTAAAAATTTTATTTGCAATATCATCAGCGTGACAATCATCGTCTAGTACTAAATTTTTGCTAGATTAAGTATTTAAGTCCGAAATAAACAAACATACTTCAGCTAATGTTTTGACTAAGTAGGTAATACTGTGCCACAAACTGATAAACTACGATGGTAAGAAAAAGACACTAAACTAACTTACGCGTTAAAGTAACGTATATTTCAGCTCAAACTTAGACTAAAACTGTTTTTTTAAGTTTTCCTTCATCTTGTAATTTTCTATTTTCTTGATGATGGTTACTTAATTCTTCTTCTTCTTCTTGCCCTTATTCCATTTTATTTAGGGTCAGCGCAATATGTTTTTTTCATGATGGTTACTTAATTATGCCGGAGAAATCTTTTAATGCGGCTATCCAATTACTAGCTAAAAATAAATCTAGTATTGTAATTTATTGACTATTGTATTTGATTGTAATCTTTTAAGTACCAGTCTGTGTTGCATGGCAGATGGTAAGTTGTTCATCAAGATTGTAAATTGTCATATAAATCAGTATTATTAATTAGTAATTATCTATTACACAAAAGAATTTATGAAATCTACTTGTTGTTTTATAAATCGATTCGCTTATTTTTCTTTTAATGAAAGGTAAACACACTTGTCATTAAGCGTTGGAAACCAGCTAACTTTCCTTCTCAAGTTATTATCATCAAACGTGCTTTTTCTCCTATGTTATATACATTTTATGTCTTTCTGTACGTGGTTTGTCTCGAACACCTGTTGAAATGAATTCTTTCATTTGAGCTTGTTTCATTAAAGCGCGTACTACGAACCCCAGTAGTCAGTAACAAACAAAATCCATCAAAATGGGGGATTACAAATTCTCCCAAAACCCATTGCGACTTTGCGAGTGTGGAGCTTCTAACTGGACAACAGTCCATGTTATCATGTTAAAGGTCGTTAATAATGCTATTGATTTCATAGACGTAATTGTCACAAGGCTTTTTCAAAACTGGGCATAAATTCTCTGATTAAAACATTCAACGAATATTTGTAAACTACTTTAATTCAACGACAATTAACAACACAATGCCGTAGGGCGGCGGCGTTGCAAATGTTTAAATATCGACTGCACACTATCAACATTGGTCCAATTGACGTGGCTGTTATTTATATCAGCTTGATCTAATAGTATCACCCAGTGACTTCATATAGTGACGATGCATAAGGGATATCGCCCACCGGTTGTATCACCAATCGGTATTACCTCGGGTCAGACTGTGTCTCAGCGGTGAACGGCTACCAACTTGGTAGGCGGCGATACCATGACGTCACCACAAATATTTGATTAGTATTTTGATACTAATTTAAAGAGGCAAAAACTAATAACATAGTGTTAGTTGTGCGTTGCAAGTAGAGGTTGCAAAAATTCGATAATTTTAATTTTCGAATATTCGAATATTTTTTCAGTGCTATTCGAATTTTATTCGAATATTCGAATATTAATTTTTTTTTTTAAAACACGGAAAATCAGCGTTTATTGCTTTAGGAACTATATTTTTATGCAGATAAGTAAACCTAGCACAATAATTATTTACTTATTCAACAAAATTTTGAAACAATGAAACATGAAAATGTTATCTCGATATCAGGACGGCCACTAGTCGATATGCATTTAAGCGGAAGTTGAGGATCTATTTTCATAACAAATGAGCAGAGTTTTTTCACCATTTTCTTCCTTGTATATTTATATAAGTATTATATATTAATATATTATATATACTGTAAGTTTGTGTCCTTTTATTGTTATTAATAATGCACCTGCCATGTTTATATCTCATCAACTCTGGGTTGACTGGTAGAGAATGCCTAAGGCATTAAGTCCGCCCTTGTACGCTTGTGCATGAAGTTTAAATAAATAAATAAATCAGAACAATTATATTTTTTATCATTAAATTTAAAAATCTCTCTCTCGGTAATAATAAAAACAAAATAAATGTCTTTCTCTCTTGTTAATAATAAAACAAAAAGTATCACATACATACGTAAATGTGTCGTAAAAACGTTACAGTATTATTTTCATAATATGCAATATTACACTGAAAAATCAGATTCATCAATTATAATTCGGAAATAAATCAGATTTACCTATTATAAAAATTCTAAACAAATTTAACTCTCCTGTTAATAATAAGAACAAAATAAACATCTCTCTCTCGCTCGTTAATAATAAAAAGAAAAACTGTCACATGTCATGTCACAAAAAAATCAAAATCGTCAATATTAATTCGGGAAAAAATCAGATTAACATTATTATAAAATTCTTAAATTAATTTTAAAGTCGTTCTCTCTCCTTAATACTCGTAATAAAAACAAAATAAAAGTATCTAAAATCACTTCAACTTCAACTTTTAAATATGATATGGCAATCCACCGAATTTTCGGTGATTTCTGCCAATGTCCAGTTTGAAAATAATATTTCAGTTTATATGACAATTGTACGGTTATTAAATTATAGTATGGAGATCATACACGTGTTCTTATAACCAAGAACACGAGATGACTCCTAAAATCACTTCAAAAAAGACAATGCACCAAAGACATGACAATGTGAAGTGACAAAATGACGTCGAGTCAAGCAGTGTTGCCAACAACAATTTTCAAGTTCTATCAACATAGACTTTAAACTGATATATATTTTTTATGGTAATATTCGAATATTCGAATAAATATTTATTTACTATTCGAATATAAATTTGGAAAGAGTATTCGAATAATTCGAATATTCGAATATTCGATTGCAACCTCTAGTTGCAAGGTTATTCATTCATTGATTATTTGTATATTATTATTATTATTATAAGTCTGTGCTTGGGCCTGCCCTTTTCTTTTTCTAAACTTTCTTTATCTTGGGCCAGTGCAGGTCAATCTTACCTCCAAGCATCGTCCATCGTCCTGCCATCTTCGCCTGGGTCGTTTCGTTTCGTCGTTTTCTGGGATCCACATTGTGGTTGATTCAGCCCGTAATTTGTTCGACATTGGGCAGACCTGGCCGGCACAGTTCCACTTGAGTTTGGCTATTTTTTGGGAGACCTTGGCAATTTGTGTCCTGAAGCGCAGCACTGTGTTATGTCAAAATATGTCTACTGTTCGGGTGAGCAATTGATAATATTAAGCATCCCTTAAGCCATTTTGAAATTATGCTTGTCCTGTACGTTGGCGTTGTTTGGACCGCATTACTTCATACCGCAGTCCGTTCACCTGCGTCCTTGACAATCTGCACAACGCCTCTGCAGCAATAAATGCCCACCTACTTGATCTAAATAGTCTATGGAATTAATAAAGATGTATCATTGATACGATAATATGAATAAGACAGTCTACACGTATCAGCGTGTAACAAATCACTTACATCTAGTAGTAATAGATTGCTCTATCATCAACATTGTCAAATGATATTAAATTGACGATGCGACCGACTCATTGTGATGTCTGCGTGTGCGTTCTCGACTATCTGTTCTGCGCTTGCGCCGCTTGCGATCCGTTTCACTCAGTTGACTTTACGACATGCTCGGGATGATAAAACGATGTTACATTTTCTTGCTTTTTTTTCTTAATTGAATTGTTATGTCTCTAGTGTCAAGTCATCTTAGTAAACAGAAAATATAGTTCGTTGCTCTAATAACCCTCTTTATGTTTCGCCGTTATCGGGTAAAATGGATGCGGATATTGGGCAGGATATTAGTATCCCGTGATCGATGTATCCCGTGCAAAATTAGTTCGGATTTGAACTTTAATTGTAGGCTTCTGTAGTCTAAATTCAAAGTACAAATCTTATGCAATAACGAAACTTTCGCCATTTCCTTTTACAGTACTTTCATAAAATTAACACTGCGTAATAATATGTGTACATGTTAATTGGACTCAAAAAAACGCTAATTAGAAGTTTTTGAATGCAAATAGCATATTGCACCTTGCGTAGAACACTTTAAAGTAAAATGGTACTAGTTATATTGAAGTGAGGGTACAGTTTAGAATGTGATTTGTTCGCCTAATAAGCCAGTGTAACGGTCGGCGCACATTATACGGTTAATTACTGCGTTTTGCATAATCATATTAAAATCACGATTCAATTTCTCTAACATCGCAATACATTTTTTCCACCAAATGTTTTTGGAAGGGCACGATGTGAATGCTTATAATAGTTTGTTGTGCATTTTCTTGTCTTACAAGATTGACGTAAAAATAATGTGTTAGTAGGTTTATATCTGCGAGTTTCTGACTTCAGCTGGGGTCATTAGGAGAGGACGTTGCTTATTAGACTTAACAATTATTTGCGCAATTAACATAAGACGATTAGTGTACGCCATGACTAATACACATAGATAAAGCGCTATTAATAAGGATACTTTTGTGTCGAATGACGCTTATGCCAAGATATACGTATAAACGTGACTTAGCAGAGATTATTTTTGTCATTTTGAAGCAATATTTTGGTTTCTACAAACACAATTCAGAAACTAAAACAAAGGCATTAATTTCATAAATGTTTTGAGGTAGTCGTACTTGAAGTTGCTGCTAAATTCAATTTATCTTGTTTTTATTTAGTTTTTGATTGCTGCTTCGCTACGGTAGGTCATAGCTTGATGCTATGTAGCATATATGTTATTCTGGTATACAAATAAGTTTTTGCATGAGATAGTAACCAACATACACGCATACAAAATTTCACATTTATAATAATTAGTAGAAAGGAGTTTTTCCACGAAATTCATAGTCGGGGAAAATGTACCGAAGGAAATTTCTGGAACTTTCCATGTTGTAAAGATGCAGTGAATATAAAGTACAATTTAAATTCATCTCCCTAAGCAGATTCAGAGGAGTTCGTTGCACTGACGGGCAGATAAACAGGAGCGTCATCAACTCCATCTTATAAGTAGTGTGGACCCATATAGGGCAGAGGGCTAAGTAGGAGTAGTTTTAATTACTGCATCCGGGCTAAAGTCGTTATGTCGCTGACATAGTTTTTATCGTGTGTGACCACTTAATATTGTCCAGCAGTCATATTTAGTAAAAAAATCTTGTCACTCTAATGCCTCGTATTCGTCGTATATGTTTTTGTTAAGCAACAGATAATCAGATGATATTGTCAGTTGCCTTTTTTTTGGGAAGTGGGAAATCATCAAATGTCTGCTCCCGTCCTGGGTGCGGCGTGAGGGCGTGTCAGTCTTTTACTGACTAAAACCCACTCATGTTCCTTCGGTTGCCCTTTATGTTCCAGGGTCACGGTAACTATTATAACATTCCGCCACTTGCCTTGCCAGGCGTCAACATGGTGTGATCAATTCCGCAACACAATTGTTGCCTGCATGCAATATGTTGACAAGGAACTCGGCTACATGTTTATGCAACCATTTTGCTAGACAAATGATTACCATGAGTACGAGGGTTTAGAGACCTATTGTCTCAAATTTTGGAGACGACAGATCAATTCCTTAAATTACTTCATCTTATTCATTGAATGAAATTGTTATGCGTTTGGTTACAGATTTTGATTAAAAATGATAAAAAAATGATTAAAAATGATTAAAATGATCTTTATTTTGTAAATAGGTTATATGTATAACACTTTTACACGTCAATATTTTGTTTTTTTTTTTTATATTTTAATCGAACGATGGAACCGGTGTTTCGTAACTGACTACTCTGAGAAGAAACATCCGAAACAAACTCAGAGGTCAAAGTCTTAGATTAAATTCATCTGCCCTTTTTTCCAACTTTGCTGGCATTGGCTAAGTAAGTGTAACTGATTGCAGATACCAGTGTTTTCCATGGAGCAAATGTTATCAGACCTGGGTTAGTAACTTATTATGCGGTTTCTCTGGCTTCTGACAACTTTCTTAGATGTTTTCGTGTTAGAGCTTAAACCGAACACACGTGAATCGAGACACAATTGAAATATTATACAATAGCAGCGCGACAGCCGGCCGTTGCTTGGTCGTTGTAAGGTTAAATACTGTACAGCTTCGTGCTTTAGTGCCTTGTCGAGACAGTCCCTTAAAGCCATAAGAAGAAGAAGAAGAAGAAGAAAAAGAAGAAGCTGTAAGCCACTTCAGCCATTTTATTTCTGTCGGCATGACATAAAGTCGATTGGTCGTAATAGCGTAATGTGTATTGCACCTTAATCCCGTCGCTTGGCACGTATGTACTAGCTCTATCAAAAATAGAAAGGGTGATTTTTGTGGCTCAGGCTCGGGTTCACTGATTTCAAACGCAGTTCAGATTTGCACGCCTTAATTTTGACTACGTAGATGTTTTCAAGTTGGTACAGGTATTTATAGGAACAGTGGTGTCAGGAATGTACACACGCGAAATATTACTTATACCAAACTTTGCTGTTTGTTTGCTTGTCTGTCTGTTTTTTTCCAGCTCTTAACTACACCTAAACCTTCGAACACACGTGATTCGAGACAATAGAAAGGCAATAGCAGCGCGTCAGCCGGCTGTCGCTTGGTCGTCGAAAAGTTAAACCGACAACTTCTTTACAACGACAGCCGAAATCGACCTTGTCGAGGTAGGAGGTGGCGTAAGCTGTTGCGAAATGTTTATAATAGTTACCGTGACCCTGGAACATAAAGGGCAATCGAAGGAACATGAGTGGGTTTTAGTCAGTAAGAGCCTGACACGCCCTCCCGCCGCACCCAGGACGGGAGCAGTCATTGGATGATTTCCCACTCACCAAAAAAAAAAAAGTGGCTTAAGCTAGTGTTCAATAAGCAAAAAGTAAACATTTATTTTTTAATCAGTAGTGTTATGGTGATAGTCACCATGACTACTGATATCTTAAACCTTTAATCTGCATGAACAAGATTACGCGCCGCCAACGGAACGAAGCTGGCTAAATTAAAGACATTGCGCAGATAACTTTATCTACAAGTATCAGAGTTTGACTCGTAGAAAAATAATAATTCTAAGGATTAAAACATTGAGAATATTAAGGATTATGTGGGTGGATGATAAAAGAGAATCTAATAATGAAGAATCTAAATCTAATTTAGATACCTAACTAATGTAATCAACAGAAATATATTCTAATCCAAGACTGCTACAAAAGAATAAAACTTTAGAAAAGGGTGCAACAGACCATGCCAAGGTGAATAGTGAAGGTCATAGCTCATTACAGCCACCCGGCAGCCACTCCGCACCGACTCGCCTCCTGCGGCTAGTATTCTTTATATGGATTTGTATGGGCATGCGCTCACTATTTCAACTCCGTAGCGTCACCGGATCGCCTCGGTTATAAGGCGAGTCGGTGCGGAGTGGCTGCCGGGTGGTTGTAATGAGCTATGACCTTAAGTTTGTATGGGATCTATTCCTAGCGTCTTAGCCCTTCATGACCTATTATCATTTTAAAGGTCATTATCATTAGCTTGCAATATCTAATACTGGACATAACCTCTCTTAAGGCGCTGGACTTAACATGATCCGCTGATACGCGTATCCAGTTGCCCTTCGCAAATCGTCGGTCCATCACGACGAGTCTGTTGGTCTAGTGCGGTTAGTGACGAGATCGTGGGTTCGATTCCCACCCAGGACAAACTTTGTGTTGTGAGCGTGATTGTTTGTTCTGTGTGGATGTAGTTCATCTTTAATGTATGTTTCTTTTTAATATAGCTTTGCCTTATAGCTTTTAGAAACAAACTAGCTTTTGCCTACAACTTCGTCCGCGTTGAATAATAGTTCCCGTTCCCGGGGGATTTCCGTGATGAAAATGTCCTATTCTATGTCCTTTCTCAGGTCCCAGACTATATCTGTACTTTGGTACAGATATAGTCTTTCATACTGATAGAATACAGACTGACAGTTACTTACGCATTTATAATATTAGTATGGATGGACTCACATTCATAAACAATCAGAAGCTGAACAAATATCTGTTGTCCATATAAAAATTTGTCACGCGCATGAAAACAATCCGATACACGTAGCACGGTATCCAACCGCTTAGCCAATGCGCCTACTGTGCCTTCAAATGATTATCACAATCGTTGCATTTCTTCTTTTTGTGCAACCCTTATAATCACTTTATCAAATAGATAACAAATGCAAAGTATTATACATAAACACTTGCAATACACCCAAGAAATATGCGAGCGGTATGTATCCGGATACCGTACATATTATTTCTATTTATCATGCTTTGTTTATATAGATAGCAATGTCATTTAATCATGCTACTACTAGAAATCATTTTCTGAGCTCCAATCCTTTTCTAGATTCCTAATCAATACAACAGTTTCCGAGATTATCTCTGTACGCGTAACAGTATCTATCATGCAACGTAGCAACCACGGGTCATTGATATGTGAATGAACCCAACACATTATCGATGCACTTTGCACTATTATGAGCAAATAATAAACTTATGATAACTAATTTTAGCCCATGCGTCTGCCAACGTTACTCATGATACACTTATATTGGGTATACGAAGTATGAATAACGTTTTACATGTTATCGCAGGAGACACTGTCAGGTCAGGCGTACCTGAGATAGACGCGTATTTTTCGTTTCGTTTCATTTTACGCTTAGTGTACGCCTGCTTGCAGCTTACAAACAAAACTGAGCGTACTACGCGTACGCTTCATCGACATAGTTTCATAGTTTTGTATGTAAGCCTAAGCTTAAGCTGCAAGCAGGCGTCATCATCATCAGTTGATAGACGTCCACTGCTGGACAAAGGCCTGCTCCATAATTTCCACACGCATCGGTCCTGCGCCACCCGCATCCAACGGGATCTTGACGATATCATCGGTCCATCTTGCGGCAGGCCTGCCCACGCTGCGTTTTACTCTAAGCAGGCGTACACCAAGCGTAAAATGAAGAATACGCGTCTATGTAGCTACGCCTCCATGGACTGTGACGCTTAGTGCAACCTAAACGTGATCATCGTCTGAACCCTTACAGCCTGGCGGACATTTTCTCCGCTATTATCCCTCGTCTGCACAGGCCCTTAGGGTGTGTTTCTGTGTGCATTTGGTCAATGTCGGGTGATTGTTGTGTGTTCCTATTCTGAGCAACAAGTGCACTCATTTTAATAAAGTGTTGTGGTATTTCTAAGGTTGTTATCGCTTTAATGAAGCATAGAGGTAACTGAAAATTGATGTAAAAAGGTTTCAGCGCGTGTTTTTTTGTAAGTTTCTTATGTTATATACTCCATTTATTTAGGTATTTAGGTATGTTTTCAATTAGTTTATTACCTAAGTCCTAATCCGATGTTAGGTAATCCACTGAATTAAAATAATCTTGATATGGCTTTATACGATTTTTTTTTAGATTAAAACACATGTTTACCTTCAGTTAAATACCCTTAACAAATGGAGTACAGATGTAACTTTCTGATTATCTCCCTGACAATTCAAAATACGTACACGTTCATAGGGTAACATTCATTCTGATTGTTAATCCAACTGGTTGTATGGACATTAATTTATCTATCCGCGGATTTGGCAGCTAGAAATACAATTTTGTCACGTTATAAATGAAGTTTATTCCAAATCCACGGATAAATAGTTTATAGGAAACCCTTGAAGCAGAACTTGTGCTGTACAATTTGTACGTGTTGACGTGTGTAATAACTGTAATAAGACAGTGTATGTTATTGTTTCATTGGATAAGTAGCCGGGTCGTGTGGGAGTATCCACGTACGAGCAGTGCGTCAGTAATGCGTTTCCTTCTTCCTACTGGATCGTTTATTGCATTGTTCATTGATCCTTTTGGATTGGTACCTTATAAAATGATCTTACATCGTCACAAAGAAGAATGTCGTGAGAAAACCTGGACTTGTAGTGAATATGGAGTTCGAATTTTCGAAATCGCCAATCCGCCTTGTACTAGCGTGGTGATCAATGATCATTCCTTCTCTTTAAGAGATATTTATTTTCAGTTGTTTCTCCTTTGTTAGTGAGATCCAGGCAGATCGTCATCTTTGTTTTCATCTGGCCTAGGATTATTCAAGGATTTTCTTTATACAAGCTCAGACTCTTACTGACTAAAACCCACTCATGTTCCTTCGATTGCCTTATATGTTCCAGGGTCACGGTAACTGTTATAAACATTCCGCGACCCCGGGTAAACATTCCGCGACCCCGGAAATTGGCAACCCTTCACATTAAATAAATAAATAAAAAATTAAAACACATGTTCGTAAGATTTGTACTGTCTCGTCAAAGAATCGGAAAAAATATGGTAATTATTTTTTATATTTAACCGTTCAGGCGTTTGTGACTATACATTAGCTTTTATGGACTCCATTTACTTTACGATACTAGTCTATATTCTATTTAAATGATACCAGACACTCATATTCATTTATTCGTCGGTATTCTATTGTAACTTATAACACTAGCTGTCCACCGCGGTTTCACACACATTTTGTATTATTGCTCTGCTCTTGTAGGCCGTAGCGTAATTTTACGTGGCCTGTAACCTTTCTCGACATATCAGCTAGCTATCGAACACAAAAAAAAAACAATTCGAACCAAGTAGTTCCTGAGATTATGAGATTAGCCCGTGCAACCAAATGAACAAACTCTACACCTTAAAATATTTGTATAGATACATTTCCCTAGGAGCCCACTTTATTCTACTTACTCAATTGTCATTCAATTTCCTTCCACGACTTCAATCACTCTGCGAATTCCTCTATTAGGTTCAAAAAACTATGCTAACCTAATCCTTCCTTGTTACAGCCCCTTCAAAATGAATAGAGGAGCGCGAGTGGAACCCACGCCGCCAGAATGCGCGCTGGCGGCCGAAATGTTCGACCACTTCTGTTCGGCCGGCACCATGAAGCAGATCCTGGCGCTGCACCGGGAGATCTGCAACACCCTCAACCTCAAGCCTAATAGACTTCCAGACTTCTATCCTAAGCTCAAGGTACGTTTCTGGATAAGGCCACCACCGCCGTCACCGTTTCGTCAAAGAGAACGAAATGGGAACACCGCGGTGGCGACACTAGGCGACAACGCCGTGTGTCCACCGCACGTCACGATACCTCATACTAAACTCTGCTCGCCGTCATCTCTTTCTCGTTGACGTGACGGTGACGGCGGCGGTGTAGAAACGGCCTAAGGCTTCAAGTTTCACCAATTTTTCGCACTCATTCTGTCTCCTTTATCTCTGACACTGTTTTGGTTGGAACTAGTTTTAAATTAATTACGGTACACCAAATATGTATATAAATATTGTTTGTTTGTCTGTCTGTGAGTTTTGTGAAGTGGTTGTGTGCGGTGTTTTGGTCACTCAATCACAATCTTTTCAGGTAATATACGATTAGGACCTAATCTACATGCTCGTGATCCACCATGATGAGCTTTATGTCCTGATCTCCATTGTTAGGAATAGTAGACATACTAAAAATCGATTCTCCAACACACGTTCCTACTTTCAATATTCTAATCCCCCAAAGGCCAAGACTATTTCTGTATGCGTATTGATCCGTACTGTGGTGCTTAGCTCTGTTCAGTTCCAACGGAATCCGCTCATAAATTACTCTGATTTTCAGTACATCATAAATTCATAGCAGCTTAAAATAAATACTGCAACCAATCCTGAACCTTATTCTTGGATAGTAAAGCTTGGATTACTTGGTAGGCAGTTAATATTTTGCAATGCACTTTTAACTTAGAAAGTGATATTTTAATAATATTGTAGACGAAAGTTTACCAGACCGCGACGTTTGCGAAGCGTGGAGTTAGTTCGGTACATCGTAGGTACCGGTCACACTGCTTTCCATTGCGGTGTAGGCAGGCCAAGAGATAGTGTTTCTTGCGTACTTTGATGAGATGAAATGACCGCACGTTGCAACTTACGTCGTTTGGTGTTAATGATTTGTTAATGTCTAGTAAATACAAAAGTTTCACCAATAACTACAGTTTTTGATTACCTCGTTAATGAACACAAGAAATTAAAACATAAATAAATGTGGCGGGAATTAGAAAATATTTAACAATTATTGAACGCCTGGAGTCTTGCTTACCCTGAAACTGTCAAAACAACACTACTCCACGTGACACACCAATTTAACACTTAGTACGTAGAATTTTATCTAGAACGTCCGTGTTTCGGTGGCATCGAGCCAAAACGTATGCAACTCACCGTACGCCCATTTATAACTCCTTTCATCCAGGAATTCGGATATTGTACCGGGAAACCGAGAAATACGAAGCAAAATAAAGTTCGTACAAGTACGACCTCCAAGACCTCACTTCTTCCGTCTTCACTAATATGGCTCATGACGTATATACCTTCAACCTTTCGTGTGTCTAGGACGTGAAATCACACGAGACAATGCTTTTCTAATTGTGTCTTTATTAAGGCTGATTTACATTGATACAGTAGCTGGCGCCAGCATCGCTGGATTCCGACGCACGATACACCAACAATGTAAACATGTTTCTATCCAGTCCAGTATCCAGCGGAATATAACATTTTTACATTGATGGAAAATTTCAGGGTGTATATCTCATTGTAGCAAATATTATTAGCTAACATGACTCTGACTTCTGGAATCGGTAGTCATATGGCCGAATACTCAAACGTAACTTAATTTTAAGACGCTCTCAAATCTCTTGCTATCTTTGTCACTTTAGGGGGAAAAAGTAAGGACAGCAACAGATTTGACAGCGTGTTAAAATTGAGTGACGTTTGAGTATTCTGCCATTAAAGTCCAACATAACGTAGTAGTTGGGTTTTGGAGGTCTGATCTCTCTAACATAGTTGAAAAGCTTTAGATAATTATTATAGTAGGAATAATTCCATATCTGCCTATACCCATTCCTCTTCCTATGTGTTCCTTATTGTCCTTCCTTCCTTGCAGATCCACTTCTCTTCAACGATGTTCCTACGGCTCTTACGGTCTTTGGCTACAAGAAGTCTAATGTGAAGTTTAATGCTTAAAGAAGATAGACATAGACGCCCAAATAGACGAGAGATCTCCTAAAAGGCTATGTGATGATGGCCAACAAAAATATTATGTGAAAATAAGATACTGCGTAGACTTGTAGCGTATTGAGAGCAAGAGATGATGACAATGGATTCTCCTTCCTGTTCAATTCAGCTAAGGTTATTAACTTGAGGTTTAGTAACACCTCGGAATGCTATATCTTTCAACACAGAGCGTTGGAGCGCGGAAACGAAGACATTTCGGAAAGTTTATTGAACATTATTAAAATGTAACGCCGGCCAATGCATTAAGTGGTTATCAGACCCTGAAGTAATGGCCACTAGAGGGAAATTTGAGCGATACCGAAAATAATCAAGTAGTTTTATATAATGAAGCTAGAAAACTGTTTGTTATGAAGTTTAAGTATCGTTGTCCACAATAATAAAGTATAAGTTGTTATTGTAACTCCAGAAAACGGAGCGAGAAAAAATCGCTAGGAAGGACACTCTTGGACCCATAAATCAGAAATTACCAATAAGCCTTTATCAAGCTTGATTAATGATCAATTCTTGTCAATTTTCTATTTGAGACTTCTTATAAAGGTTTCAGATTAAGTTCTTTATCAAATTCACTTAATTTATCATTTCATATACTGACAAAGAACAGGTCTACTAAAATATGTTCATATTCATTTATTTATTTGTCCGAATTTATTGGTACATTACGTGGTCTTCTTCCCCTATATTGTTCTTTTCAAGAAAGAGCCTCAATCGTGAAATTACATGGGCCTGCCATAGTTTGAGATCTCTAAGTTTGTTTTAGATGTAAACTAGTAAGCTAGGAAGACACACGTCCTCATTGTTTGGTTAAAATAACCAAAAACAGTTCAATATTTAAACTGTCAAAGTGTAAATAATAATCTAATGAAAAAAAGAACATTATTTAATAACCCTAAATGTTTTATTTACGATTCCTTAATTAATTTCCGTGATATCCAAGACTGTGAATTGAGAAATGACATTATTACCTGGTCTCCAACCGAGTCTCACGACCTATGCTACGTTAAGACGTAGGGAAGTTGCCATTTAATTTCAACGCGTACAAATTACTCCTAGAAGTACATTCGCCGCCTCTGCTCCTGGGGTCAAACGTCTTAATCCAATGACACGATCGTACAGCATGCAATGACCTGTAATTACAATAAAACCAACCAACACTCGGGTGCCGAAAGAATGAAAATAAAAACAAAAGAATTTATTTTGCCTCATCGTGCGTGGGTGCAATGTTCTTACACGCATTATAAACTGTTTGGTGTAAACAAAGAGGTTTGGTGGCACTGTTTTCATGTTTTTTTTGTCAATAAATAGGGCTGCGATACAAAATTAAAACTTTTAGAACTTGGGATTGATGCAACAGTAATGATTCTTGAATTGAGTCCAGTTGAGTTGAAATATTTCAGAGCTTCATAAAAATAATCAACTGTCAATGAGTTGAGGACATTCTTTTTTTTTAACTTTCGAACACACGTGTTTCGAGACATACCTAATAGAAAGACAATAGCAGCCCGACCGCCGGCTGTCGCTTGATCGACGAAAGGTTAATACGCAATGAAAACTTTTCTCTCTGTAAGTTTAGAATAATGTACAGAATTCATTTTTCGAGACCATTTTCATTTTGTTTGTAGAAAAATAGTGAACCAGCAAACCGCTGGTTCCAGAGACATGAAACTTGGAGTGTGTGTTCTTGTGGTTCTTTCTGAAGAGATCGGTAGCCATTAAGAAAGGACTTTTGGAAATTCGACCCTTAAGGGTAATATAGTGGATCGAAGTCCGAAATCCACGCGGGAGAAGTCGCGGGCGAAAGCTAATCTAGTAACGTACAATAGGTTAAGGTAACTACCGACGTAATAATTAGATAATTACACTACGTAAGTACTTCTTTGTTGCCCCGGCTCACAAGAACACACAGAATTATTATTTCATCCCAGATCCATCATACCATTATTTTATACAGTGTACCTATAAACAGTAAGTGTTGATACCGTACGTGCCCAACTTCATAGCGCAAGAGAGCGTGAAGATATTAAGATGCATATGATAACACAAACAATGTCAAGTGCTTATCTTGCTGAGGAAGTTAGTAAGTAGCGAACGTTAAGAGCAACTCGTAGTCATGCCTTGGTAGTTGCGGTTTTACTGCTAGTTTTTGAATAACGTAACATTATGGCTGATTTTATTGAAGTTAGGCAGGAGGTGAGGTTTTAGTCTCATGAGTCAAACACCGCGCGACTGCTGGCAGTCGTGGTTTTTCATACATTTCTCTTAATCCGCGCAATTTGCGAGGAGCTTGAATGGGGGGCAATCAACCTGTCAATTAAATACAAATCTAACGCATCCATGTTCTTGCGGAATAGTTCTAATAGTGACCGCGACCTCGGAACATAAAGGGCAACCGCAGGAACACGAATGGGTTTTTGTAGTAAAAGTCTGACAATTCCTTCCGCCCTGCCCAGGGCAGGAGAAATCATTTGATGATTTCCCATCCTCAAAAAGAAAACCCATCCATTGTCATGGGAGATGCCATCGTTCAGAAGCAATAACAGATTATATGAAGACGACGATGATTCTAAGCACCCTGAGTCCCGTCCAGATAGTGTCAACGACTCGGTATGATTTCATTTCTATCCATAATTAACTTCTATCGGTTAGAAAACAGCTTTACAGTACAAGAACATTAAAATTGACAGCCGTAAAAGACATGCTTTCTAAAGTACTTATAGCCTTGTCTTAGTTCCACAGTATAGTCACAGTTTTACGGTATAGTCGTATAGTAATAGACTTTGCTATAAATGTTTGAAAGCACGTCCAATCAAATATAAAATTCCGACTGCCATGTTTATTTTTACCGACTTCACAAAAAGGAGGAGGTACTATGTTCGGCTGTTTGTATGTTTTTTTTTTTTTTTGTATGTTTGTTCATCGATTACTCCGTCAATTGTCAACGGATTTTCAAAATTCTTTTTTTGTTCGAAAGCAGATAGTTCTGAAGTGGTCCCATTGTCACCAAGTTAGGATCTGATGATGGGATCTTAGAGAAATCGAAGGCAACCCTCAAATTTTATAGGCTCACTTATTGTTTTTCGCATATTTTATGAAGTATCTTGTGTATTTGCGTATGGTTGTCACCATCTCAGTTAGCTGAGCTGATGATGGAAGGTACAACTCCTTAACAGTAAGAAGTTACTCGAACAGGCAAGGACTGTTTTAGTAAATTGTTTTGATGTTTGATAGGGCATTTGCCACATTTGGGCTCATGATCATCAAGTCATGACCTGATGCTGCAGTCAGGATAGTCTGCAGAGTAAACTAACTCCTCGACAAATAACAGCAGATATATCGTGTTTAGGCTCATTGAAAAGGGCTCGATGTGTGGATAAACGTACTGTTAATGAGGAACACCGAAGTACATAGAGACCTGATGCTGAAGCCAGGAGCATCAGAAAAAGTACAAACCTTGAAATTACAGCACAGTAGTCGTGTTTCTCATTTTAAACAGGACTAAATTTTAACTCGACACTAAAAAGTAAAAAATAAAAAACTTTTTACAAAAAAAAATAACCGACTTCAAAAAGTAAAAACTTAAAAATAACTTAAATTTCGGAAGTCGGTGGCAACACAAATTGACTGGCAGAAGAAAAGACACCGACTTCCGAAATTTAAGTTATTTTTAAGTTTTTACTTTTTGAAGTCGGTTATTTTTTTTTGTAAAAAGTTTTTACTTCTGAAACATAAGATCCGTATCCAGGATGTTTTGAACAAACCCCCATGCCGGCAGAAATGCGGTATTACCCCCGTTGCTTCGAATTATATGTAAACAAGGAACGTCACAATCGTTTTTATTTCGGTACGGTTGCTCTGCTAAATCTATCTATACTAATATTATAAAGAGGTAAAATTTGTAAGTTTGTATGTAGGGGGTAATCTCTGGAACTACTGGTCCAATTTGAAAAATTATTTCAGTGTTAGTTAGCCCATTTATCGATTAATGCTATAGGCTATATATATACCATCACGCTACGACCCACGGGAGCGGAGCAGTAATGAAAAATGCGGGTGAAACCGCTGGGGACAGCTAGTGTTATATAAATCTAGGAAGAAATGTTAGTGAGCATGGGTGGGGTTGGTTCGGATTAGGTCTCAGTTCCACGCAGCCAGATCCGATCTCTGAATTGTCTAGTCTACCTAATAGATTGGAGACCCACCCCTGCTTTGCACGGCTGATACAGAATCGAATTTTTTTTTGGAAATCTCGGACTTTCTTTATCGTGCTATGATCCAAATTCGATCTGAAACCGTGAACAAAAAAAAATAGTTCGTAGTAGCCGTGGATCTATTTCTATGGTTATTTGTTTGAATAAACTTGGACTTCGGCTGCTGCTTTTAGGTATACCTCATATTATTATATTAATCTTTCTATTGAATCACTCTATCTACTGATGAATGAAGCAACCCGTTACGAACCGTTTTCAATTAATGCTATGTATTGTATTACGAACTTTGTTTTCTTGTCTTGAAATTGTTATATCTGTAATCCTTCGAACACACATGATTCGAGACTGAATAGAAAGACAATAGCAGCGCGAGAGCCGGCTGTCGCTTGGGTTGTCGGAATGCTTAAATACTTTAAGTGCCTACATATACATACATTATATTATTGTAATTTAAACTAGGTAACTAAAGATATTATTCTGACCAGTGGCTTACTATCTTGGCCAGTGAGTGGTGATGATTTGTAACCAGCATGTGTTTCATACTAAATGGAATCCACATGTCTGCGAATGAAACATGGCGGACACAGGGATGGGACGCTCGAATGATGGATGGTGCACCGATGCTCCATCGATCAACCATATTCCACTGACAGTTGATGCAACTGTTGGGAAACATTCGCGCTTGTTTCCAGCATTTTATTTCTAGGTATATCATTTAAAGATTAATTTAAAAAAAATATATAATATCTCTCTGTCTTTAAATCATTATGGGCTTTTTTTTAAAGTAATCTAAAAATATGAGCTCCGAATACTAAAAAGAATTTGTTTGGTTGAACGCGCTATTCTCAGAGACTACTGTACTGATCCGACTTAAAAAAACTTTTTTTGGATAGCCTATATATCGAGAAAGGGCTATGTAACATCACGTTACCCAAATCGTGGAGAACAGCTAGTATTCATTAAAATTAGTAATTTTCTATAGCTTTAATACAATAATTAGCACATATTACAGTATATCCGCTGTGAAGTCTACTACTTAATTTGGATAACAATTATCTCTTTCATTACCTATAACTAGCATATCCTGTGCCACGTTCATTCTAAATACAACCTTATGTCTAAGTCTAAAGGTACATGCTTCTGAGTTTTGAAGATAGCGGATTGCAGCCCATAAGCGTCAATACATTGCCCCTGTGCCAGCGTCACTTACCTTATTATATTCAAATGATTTAACCGTGTGTTTGTTTGTATGCTAATCATGTGCTTTGCAAATGTCATTTTAGATGCTTATGCAAGTGCATCGGCCTTGTATTTTTAGCTAGAAGCTGTGCGTTAGATATTAACAATAATCTATGGATTAGTAACGACGGTAGGCGGACCGGTATCTCCATTAGCCAATGGCACGACGCAATATATTTAATCAATATGCAAAGCTATGATTTTATTAGCCTGGTTAGGTACTAACTTCGTTACTAGCTCTGGATTCGATTTCCAAGACTGAAAAAGTATTGAAGTTATAAATTTTCTATTAAGAATTTATGTAGCATGAAGTTTAGATTTATGACCGACAAAGTTGATGTATCGTACATGCAATACGTACATACGTAGATCCAAAACCCCTTTGTATGTATACTAATATCATAAAAAACTCTATATTCAGCTTGCGATCACCAAAAATCTGCCAAAAGTACTATATTAGTAGAAGGCCGTTTGTTAATCTTGAAATGCTGAACATAATGCTCATTGTCACGCGATATCTGCCTAAGCAATTGTTATTATTTTGTTTGTACGTCAGCGTTTGTTTGTTTATCTATAATCATAATCACATGCGAAATTCTTAAGAATCGTCTGTATTCCAATTTTATTGTAATGCTATCGCTAATTACGGGTTTATCTTGGAGATAAGTGGCTGATATGCGTCGGTTGATTGGGCAGACAAATAAGGGCGAAAGTGTTGTACATATGAGCTGGCGTGGTGACATTGACAATACTGGTGATACTTTCACACAGTTTTTATTATTCCTAGTTCTGAGTGAATATTTTGAAATGAGAGTTGATTCTTCTCTTTCGATGGAGAATAGTTTATTTGGTGACAGGAACAGGTTCAATGACCGCATCTCTTTGTTGTCTGTATTTTGATTGGCTGAAAAGTGAATTATACAAGTAATTTATGGCCTTAATTTGAAAATAGGAGAATTAGGGAGATTGTTTCACAAGTACTTAGTACTGTACTAGTTACAATTGTTTTCTTTTGTTGCTGTGTGTAATTTTTAATATAATAGTGTAATTTCTAAAGTAATAATTTAACAATGACTCTCGTATATTGCCTATGTTACATTGCCTCTGAGCTGACTGCATAAACCAGAAATTTATTCTGTAATGTTTAATCACATTTTTTTTATTCTCTTTACGTATTCGTAATTTTTGAAAATTTAAATTTTTCGTTTTGCTTACTTGTGGATAAAAATGCGAGCAGGAATTATAAATGATTATTTGGTGCTTTCATTGTATAAAAATATGTTTCATGTATTACACAATAGATTATTATTATTTTCATTATCCTTTGTCCAACGAAGGACCGCGTGTCCAGATTTCGCTATCCAGGTGGTACAAAAATAAGGGATATATTTTGTTTATTGCACCTGTAAATTATTTGCATGGATAGGTCTTATTATTGGGATTGGCCGGCTGGCCGGGTCCTATTATACTCTGATGAAAAGATCTACAGGGAGATGAGAGTAGGTATTGTGCCTGACTGACATCTGTACAGATCATCCCCTGCCCACGTGTCCATTGCGAAAGTAATTATTATTATGATGCTATTAATCAGGGATTTACGGTAAACCAGTAGCTGCATTAAATATTCAGACAAGTTGCACGACTCACAGTCATGACTCAACCACAGTGGACGTGGTAAATGACTATCATAAAACTGATAATTGCACATAAATCCTCAATTAACGACTTTATAACTATATGTACTTCTTTATTGCACTGTTTATTAACAGGGCTGGCGACCTCCCAGCTTCGCGCAAAATCTCGGGTTTTCTCTGAAATAATTCCTTATTCTTTATTGGACAAGAAAAACAATACACATAAAAAAACAGCAAAAATATATGAGTGGCGAGCTTTACCCAAAGTTGAGTTATCTTCCATCAAACCTTAATTCTATAAAAGAGATTGCAATATAGGATATGCCTGTGTGCAGTAACAATACATTTTATCTTAATTAAATTATGACATACTAGCTTCTGCCCGCGGCTTTGCTCGCGTTAGAAAGAGACAAAAAGTAGCCTATGTTACTCTCCATCTCTTCAACTATCTCCACTTAAAAAATCACGTCAATCCGTCGCTCCGTTTTGCCGTGAAAGAAAGACAAACAGACAGACAGACAGACACACTTTCCCATTTATAATATTAGTATGGATAATATAAAATAAGTATACATACTATAAATACATCAATAAATAAATATTTATCTATTTATTTATTGATGTTTTTATAGTATACATTAATCATCAGACAGGAAATGTTCCCTAATCCTGCTCTTGAACATCTCTAACGAAGGGCTATCTCGCAGAGTCAAAATAAAATCCCTTATATCATGAAAACTATAATTTATTGAAAACCGATTAAAAGCTAGATCATTGTGTACGTACCTATCTTACGATCTTCGTGTATAAAATGGTAAACTGACTGAGTGATTGACTGGCTGTTGATATATCAACGGCCCAAACCGCACAACACGAACCACTGGTCCTAGAGACAGAGTGTTGATAACTTGATATATCAACGGCCCAAGCCACTGCTCCTAGAGACAGAGTGTTGATAACTTGATATATCAACGGCCCAAGCCACTGCTCCTAGAGACAGAGTGTTGATAACTTGATATATCAACGGCCCAAGCCACTGCTCCTAGAGACAGAGTGTTGATAACTTGATATATCAACGGCCCAAGCCACTGCTCCTAGAGACAGAGTGTTGATAACTTGATATATCAACGGCCCAAGCCACTGGTCCTAGAGACAGACTGTTGATAACTTGATATATCAACGGCCCAAGCCACTGCTCCTAGAGACAGAGTGTTGATAACTTGATATATCAACGGCCCAAGCCACTGCTCCTAGAGACAGAGTGTTGATAACTTGATATATCAACGGCCCAAGCCACTGCTCCTAGAGACAGACTGTTGATAACTTGATATATCAACGGCCCAAGCCACTGCTCCTAGAGACAGAGTGTTGATAACTTGATATATCAACGGCCCAAGCCACTGCTCCTAGAGACAGAGTGTTGATAACTTGATATATCAACGGCCCAAGCCACTGCTCCTAGAGACAGAGTGTTGATAACTTGATATATCAACGGCCCAAGCCACTGCTCCTAGAGACAGAGTGTTGATAACTTGATATATCAACGGCCCAAGCCACTGCTCCTAGAGACAGACTGTTGATAACTTGATATATCAACGGCCCAAGCCACTGGTCCTAGAGACAGACTGTTGATAACTTGATATATCAACGGCCCAAACCGTACAGCACAAACCACTGGTCCTAAAGACATGAAACTTGCAGGGTGTGTTCTTTGTAAAGACACCTAAAATAACTACTACAGTATAACAGTACTACTTGAAATAAGAAAGGATTTTTGGAAATTAAAACCCTGAAGTGGTAAATTAATCTCTCGAACACACGTGATTTGAGACACAATAGAAAGACAATAGCAGCGCGACAGGCGGCTGTCGATGTCGGTTGGTCGATGAAAGGTGGGATGGAAGTATTGACATTTACGCGGCCCATGCCGCGGGTAAAGCTAGAACTATGTAAAGAGTAAAGACGTTTATAATATCACAAAGTTGACTGTGTATCGTATTTCCGAATAATTATTTCGTCTTTGACATTGTTCTCACTTCTAAACAATAGTTGTTGTATAAATGAAATAAAAAAAAAAAAATTAAATAAAAAAAAAAAATTAAATCAAAAAAAAAAAATTATAAATTGTTGAATGACTTTGTATACCCTTCACTATTTTAGGTTGAAACTAAGTAATTGTATGAATGTACATATTAAATTTGCGTTTGCCCTCCAGGGCAGAGAGGCGTGTCGGCAATTACTTTAATTTAATTAATATTGTTTTGGATTGCGTAATTCTTTAACCACTGTATTAGGCTGGCTTTTCACGGTAGGTTGTGCTCTCACTTTTATCACAATCAAATATTGTGACTGGCCGTCTAATACGCCTGATTTTTTTTTTGGTGAGTGGGAAATCTTCAAATTACCCCCATCCTGGGCGGGGCGGGAGGGCGTATCGAACTTTTACTGACTAAAACCCACTCATGTTCCTTCGGTTGCCCTCAATGTTCCGGGGCTACGGTAACTATTATAACTGACCGAACCATCATTCTTTCGTCATCCGTGACTTTTAGAATTGATTGACGAAAAACTTACCGTGCCTAATGTCATAATACACACCGTGGCAGGAAAGACTAGGAACATATTGAAGGCTTTCAGTATGATTCTCGTCCCAAATATGTAAAAAAACCAATGAATTAGTTTTTGACTAATTGTCTCTCAAAATAAATCAATTGTTGATACGCGCGCTAGATACCCATCGTCAGGAAAACCGCACTATCTTATCATAGGTAAGTAAGTGACCCGATGCAACCGCGAGCGCAAGGGTGTCTTATTTTCAAGACTGAGAGCCGTATTGCGATAATTTCATAACAGTTCTTTACGATTTCTATTGTTTTATTATTCTTTACATTTTATATGGCGTCCTAGAATATGTCCCTCGTTTAACCTGCCACGTGTATATTGACGTCACATGCAAGTGCCTTCTCTGTGGCCTGCAGTGGTATTGTCAGATGGGGCTATTTAGGCTCTCGACTCCATAGATATATTAAAGAAGGAGATATGCCCTGTAGACGAAAATGTATCGGATACCTGTGTCTCTTGTTTCCCCTACCACAAGGCAACTACTACAAGCGCAGTTCAGTAAAAGCAATAGATACGCAGCCACGCACACACCCGCACTAGCGCGTACAACACAATCAATTATGAACCTTAGAACACCTACACAGAGTGTATTTACAGTGCATCGTACATCTTACTCACACATAAACATTAGTGGCTATCGTTGTGCTGTGCAAATGCAATTTATTTTACATTTACGCTAGTGATTGACTAAATCGGAAAATTATCGAAACTACTATTTATAATCGATCAAATCCTTTTTGGGTTCCCGAAAGTAAAACTAAATAAAAAGATGGCGTAAATAGATAAATTTGGGTTTGTGTAACTTAAAAGCATTTTTGAATTTGATATTAATATGAGTATGATGCAATTATTTATTTTTTACGGTGGTATAATACGACGCTGTAATATTTGGTCACATATGACTAATAATAATAAAACAAAATAAAAACAGTGTAAATATTAGTATTTTACTTTGATATTCCAAGCGGGTTAAAACGGTGGACAAATTAAAACAAATAACTCCCAAACAATATTTTATTCGTCAGGCGACTTTGTTGTTGATAACCTACGCTAAAGGATTTGCACATGGACATCATTAACTCACGGCAAGAACCAGCGGCCGCATCACGCGATTCTTGCGTTTAGTTAAATATCGTTTTGTGATTTTTACATTGCTTGTCTTGTCACTAAGTGACAAACTTGCGTAGTTGTGAAGGAGCAATGTATTTCAGCAGAAACAATGCAGTCGCTGTGATGCTTAGAAACGAAATAACAGGCAATATTTTTCGAATTGTTATTTTTTATGATTTTAAACACAAATATAGGAAAAAATATATGAAGTGTAATTCCATCATTTACATAGTTTTGGTATCTGCTGTACTTTTTGCAAGAAATCGCTGAACAATACGGTATTTTAATTTGTTGACACGATGGCGTTCGAAAGCACACTAGTTCGCGGACACGGCCACTTACGTACGACCTGTAGCACGATTGCATGTCGCGCGGACAGTGACACGCCCACTTGCCACTTCTCCTGTTATTTATATTTCTATGCTCGACTCTCATATAATGAGATTGCGCTTTCTTTACGATTTCTATAGTTTTATTACTATTTGAATTTTATTAGTCATGTGAGCAGTTGACCACGTATTATAGAAATATGTCCCGTAGTATAATGTAGCTAAATTGTGTTCATCATCCTCAGGTGTTCGATTGTGCGTTCATATTTGGACTGGAGCGGAAGAAAACCGGTCCATCCAAATATGATCAGCTTAATTTGGATTGTTTCTGAGACTTCCGGCCGGACAGTCGCCCACTTTACGTAAGAGTGAAGGAAGTTCTCGATTATTTGTTCTGTGAACACAAAAAATTAAATAAATAAAATTGGGAGCCTTTATAAACACACAGAAATCTTTAATTGATATGCCAGAAAGTGCTTTTCGTTTTCTACTATTTCCCTATATGTGTCTGTCTATTTCCACCACCTACCTATCTGAATTATGCTATCATTTCCGATTAACACTAGAGATTGAGACAATCAATAATCAATATTAGCAATAAGGTAAATTGTAGGTAGCACTTGACAATATTTTGTCACTGATAGCAATATTACTCACCATTCTAAGAAACGGTTGCAGTGCACAGATTGTTCTGTCCGTTTATTTTCGTCGTGGTGTTTGCATAAACTGTTCTGAGGGGGAGCGGCTGGTCATCAAACATTCATAAGAAAACGGTTCAAATAATTACGGATGCGCATCGATTGGAAGTGGTCTGGCTATTTAAGGGAGAGGCTTCACGGTAGCCCGCGAAATTCAGATTTTTGAACGTTTTTTGCAATTTGCCGCTCAGTGTCTGGGTGTGTGTAGATATAGTACGGTACGCGACTGTAATAGGTATTTAGTTATAGAATTATAATAATCATTTAAATCATCAAAACAGCCCTTAAAGTGCATGTAACTCGATCTATTCTCTATTTCACGAAAAAGTCATGTATGCATTGTCACTGTCAGTCACTGCCAATAACCGGCAAATTGCAAAAAACGTAGGTAGGTACGAAAATTTGAACTTCGCGGAATACCTTATGAAGCCTGAAGCTTCCCCCTTAAGGAAAAACCGATGAATGTGGAGGTAGACTCGTGTATAAATTATAGGACACGTTCCCTCCCGTTAGCCTCCCTGTCTAGTCGTGGGGTGGACCTGGAGAATGGAGTGCCTCTTGCACCTGTAGGTTGTTATTTATTTATAAGATATAGTACAGTTCTTAGTAGATGTTGTGCTTCTATCTCAAGTTTAATTTTTGAGTTAGTACAGTGAATAAATAATCAAAAAACTATCTTGATTATTATTCAATAGTTCAGGAGTAAAAGCTGGTATTTGTGAAGTTTAAACTTTCGAGCACACGTGATTGGAAACACAATAGAAAGACAATAGCAGCCCGACAGCCGGTTGTCGCTTGGTCGTCGAAAAGTTAAGATTAACCAACCACACCACAACCACACAACCAGCAATAACGGGTGTTGTGGTGCAGTATGAGAGAGACTGTACTCAGCAGTGGACAATTATACTGTCAGTTAATTGCCGAGAGAGAATTGTCAGCAAATCTCGAGAACAGCTGAACCAATTTCGCTAATTCCTTTCTAATATTCCTTTTTTTTTTTGGTGAGTGCGAAATCATATCCAATGTTTCTAATATTCCTTGAAGTACAAGGATGGTACATGTGCAGAAAAAAATGCCTGAAAATGAAAAGTAGATTTTCATTTAGAAATGATTTTTGGAAATTCGCCCCATAAAACACGGGGTGGAAGTTCGACATCCACGCCGGTGAAGCCGCGAGCAAAAGCTAGTTAAAATGAAATAATAAATATTAGTGATGGGCCGAATGTGGTTTGTACCGAATACGAACTTCGGCCGAACATTCGGTAAAATTTTTAAATTCGGCTGAGCTTCGGTTATTTTTGGCGCGCTTTCTAGAAAGAGATAGGTCACAGGACAAGTCGCAACTCGTTAGCCCGTCGCAAAAATATAGTTAGGTATTAGACCTTAATTATTTCAATGTACATGTCAAGAGGTCCATTTTGTTAATAATAATTATTATATTTTCTCTAATAATAATTAAAAGTTTATTTGATTTTCTACAATAGATTGTGGAGTGGTACTTAACTAATTACAAAGGTTAACAAATGACTGATTTGATTATTAATTTTACTGTTTTTTTTTTGTAAATATAGATGAGTTAATTAAATTTTATTTGGACCGAATGTTCGGCATTTGAACCGAAAGTCGGCCGAAAGTCAAAGTTCGGTTCAAGCCACCGAAATTCGGTTAAACCGAATGTGAAACAAATTTCGGCCTATCCCTAATAAATATCCTTTTTTCATTTTACGATTTATATTCCAACAGTCCTTCCTGTGCAGTGTCGTAGTCTTGTTTACATTAGTGACATGAGACATGTCATCCGGACGTTGACTAAGGAATCACACTTGACTGATTATCTGAACTCCTTATCCCGGTTGCGCAAGGGCATCGTATTGTAAACATATACATATATTACTAGCTGTCCCCCGCGGTTTCACCTGCCTTATGTTAGGTTTATGGTTACTGCTCTGCACCCGTGGGTCTTAGCGTGATGTTATGTAGCCTATGTCTTATTCTGATGTATAAGCTATATTTCTGTAAAGTTTCATCAAAATCCGTTCAGTAATTTTTGCGTAACAAACATAAATACATACAAATCTTTCCTCTTTATAATATTAGTATAGATATGAGTGTAGTGTCGGTTTTAAAACTACTACCGGTGTCAGCTCTGCTCTCAATACCAGGCGCATTGCTCGACCCTAACCGAAATTGGATATTGTAAAGGTGATAAAGACACAAATAGACGTTAAAATTGGAAAGTTGGTTAATTATTTTATTGCTCTGAAACTGCTGAAAATGTCTTCAATTAAAATAAAATAAATAAATATTTAGGGACACCCACACACGGCCTGATCAAGCAGAGCTTGCACTATGGTAACCAGACAACTGATAAACATTCTTATATCCATACTAATATTATAAATGGGAAAGTGTGTCTGTCTGTCTGTCTGTCTGTTTGTCTTTCTTTCACGGCAAAACGGAGCGACGGATTGACGTGATTTTTTAAGTGGAGATAGTTGAAGGGATGGAGAGTAACATAGGCTACTTTTTGTCTCTTTCTAACGCGAGCGAAGCCGCGGGCAGAAGCTAGTAATTTATAAATACATACTTATCTATACCAATATTATAAAGAGGAAAACTTTGTTTTATTGTAATGAATAGGCTCAAAAACTACTGAACTGATTTTAAAAACTCTTTCACCATTCGAATGCTACATTATCCCTGAGTAAAGGCTATATAATATCACGCTATGTCCCACGGGAGCAAAGCAATAACCAAAAACATAACGTAATGCGGGCGAAACCGCGAAAAACAGCTAGTAGTTTATAAATACATACATACCTTCTATATATATAAAACAAAGTCGGGTTTGTTACAAAACTTATAACTCGAGATCGGCTAGACCAATTTTCATGGTTTTTGGTTCGTTGGATTTGTCCCCGCCCCGAATAGCAGAATACATCTTAAAAATAATGAAAAATCGACGAGAACATAATTATAAAAGATGAATCATTTTCCCCTATAGTTAATTCTAAATTCAATTAAAGATTGAAAACTTAAGAGAACAATAGTACTAGGAGCGCAGTAATGTGAAGTGATAATGTGAGAAAATTTAAAATACTGAGATACTTAGTACTTAAATCAATCAAAAGTACTAGGCGCGCAGTTGTGTGAAGTGGTTAATAGAAAATGTGAGCGAAATTTTAAGAAAATATATTATGTTTATGAACTTAAATAATATCCATCCATACTAATATTATAAATGGGAAAGTGTGTCTGTCTGTCTGTTTGTCTTTCTTTAATGGCAAAACGGAGCGACGAATTAACGTGATTTTTTAAGTGGAGATAGTTGAAGGGATGGAGAGTAACATAGGCTACTTTTTGTCTCTTTTTAACGCGAGCGAAGCCGCGGGCAAAAGCTAGTTATAGATAAATTGCAGTCGACACAGAACAAACAATCATGCTCGTCACACAGAATTTGTCCTGGGTGGGAATCACGACCTCCGGCTTAGCAGTCAGGGTCACTATCAATAGACCCGTCAATTAATAGGTTAATATCCATACTAATATTATAAATGGGAAAGTGTGTCTGTCTGTCTGTCTGTCTGCCTGTCTGTCTGTCTGTCTGTTTGTCTTTCTTTCGCGGCAAAACGGAGCGACGGATTGACGTGATTTTTTAAGTGGAGATAGTTGAAGGGATGGAGAGTAACATAGGCTACTTTTTGTCTCTTTCTAACACGAGCGAAGCCGCGGGCAGAAGCTAGTTGAATATAATTCAATAAATAAACATACATATAATTCAAAACACAAACAACGAACGAACCTTTTGAATAAATTTTAATGAAGTGTGTATTGGTCTTTTCAGGCGAAACTGTCAAGCTCATGGAAAGCACAGGCCCTGTTCAAGAAGTTCGACGCGCGAGCCAATCACAAAGTATACGCCAAGGGCAGGTCGTGCGCCGCGGGCAAAGTACTGATCATCGGCGCGGGCCCCTGCGGCCTCCGGGCCGCTATTGAATGTCAGCTGCTAGGGGCCAAAGTTGTAAGTACAGCCCTGTAGACTTCTCTGATTGAAAACCTCTGTTGTATCTAATTGGTTTTCGGGTACCAAAACGGCCATCCTCCTTGGATCTTCGTTTTTGCTGTCCCCGATCTAACCGTAAGCTGATCAGGTAGACAAAGATAATAATTCTTGTAATAATATAAAATACTAGGGAATTAAACTTACCAATTCGTAAATCACTAATAATAACTTAAAAACGAACAAATTCACGACATTGGCAATTTAAGGCTCTTAATAGAAATTGGGACCTATGTATTGAGAAAGAAAGTTCTCCACAATATTCCTTCTCCATGATTAGGTTTAAATCAGACTGCCCCCTCCTCCAGTTTAGACGTTAGTGTTTAATAATTATGCTGGAACAATTACCATAAACAAATTAAAGTTTCTTAAACAATTGCTCAATTGTTTTGAGTGTCGAATCTCACCGGATTCGGTCACCTTAACAGTAGTCTAACAGCATACGAACTGATCTAATTAGAATTATATACTGCCTATATCGAATTACGGGTTTTTAATTACCTATAGTTGAATTCACATCTGTTCTGTTCATTAGTTTGCTTATTAATGTGTCGAGGCGAAAAAATAATTTAATATTGTGTGCAACTGAGGGTAAACCGGTGAGTGTATTTATTTTCAAAATTAGCGGTCTTACTTAGATCACGGCAGTCAGTCTCGATGGATACCGTCTATCTGTGATTGAGAGCTACTATAAAACCAAAGACATTAAATTATATATATTTAATCTTTTTGTATAAAACAAAGTAATAGGCGAGACGACAAAAAAAAGTAATTAGTCCGTCAGTTAGATAATCAGAAAATTTGGGACACTTATTTTTTCTTTTTTCTCGTATACAGAAAATGACGACAAAACAGTGCGTTGAAGTTTCGTGAAACGTCACGCCTTTGTATAATTTTTACTGAGAAGTGACGTCACAAGCCCCGTCTCCGGAACTTTGATGCTCTTTATCTTTGTATTTTGTTATACGAAAAAAATACGTGTCCAGGTTTTTTTGAACTGTCTAAAGGTGCTCCTAAACGGGCAATTTTTTACTGCAATTGTGTTGCTGCAATACATTGCCGGCATTGCCCGGCAATGTTTCCGAACTCTCTGCAATATTGCCGGTATTGCCGGGCAACACTTTTTGTATGACAAAAATATTGCCGAGCAACGCCGGCCATGCTCAAAAAATTGCTGATGTTAAAATTAAATAAAACAAGCTGTATGTGAGATATTACAGAAATTATTGTTTCATTTAAAAGATCCTTTAGTATACACGTCTGTCCGTCCGATACTCCTAGTATTTTATTCTCCAGCATTTTGGACTTAGTAGCTTTGGAGATAAAACCTCCTTCTTTTATCTCCAATGTTACTCAGCCTAAATTAAAAATATGTAGATTACAGGAAAACCAAAAGAACCAACCTGAACCAACCCTTTTTGTATGAATCTGCCTAACACTAGGCTGGTTGTTTTAATACAGTGTTACTTAGTTTGATAGGCAGTTAACGGCTATGTTATGTGTGTTTTACGCCCCATATAAAGTCTGGGGAAAATGTACAGTTAGGCGAATCAGCCCTTTCGGTCCGGCCGTACATATAACTAATTAAAACATTTCTATGACATTAGCGAGTTAATTTTGATCCCTTGTACGCCTTCAAAGGTTTGGGACCTCAGAGATTTGAAATATTAGTTATAAAAATAATAAATAGGTCAATAATTTGAAAGCATATAATAGATACATACTGGTGCCGATTCTCTTATTCACAAGCTAACGTAAATTTAAGTTAAGTGCATTTTTTTCTTTCCATTTAATTAAGAAAAAGACAGCATAAAATCATTATTTTAAATCGGGTCCAATAATTTATTGAAACACTTACAAAAAAGGACTCACGGTCATCGTGGCTGGTTTAATAAGATTTTATTATAAAGCAGGCAGGTAGACATTACTTAAGTGCATATCAATACAATTGAGATGACGGCTACATTAAAACAATGGCATTATGTTTAGTTCGTTAGACCATCTGAAATATGATACACATATTTTTTTTTCTTTCTTTTCTTTCTTTCTTTTCTAATATAAAGGGCTTCAAAGTTCCGGAGTGACTTGTGACGTCACTGTTCAGTAATAATTGTACCAATTTCTGGCGTCACGTGAAATTTCAACGCACTGTTTCGCCATCATTTTTCGATTACGAGAAAAAGAAAAAATACGTTATTGACGTGACAACGTCTTATAAATTGGTTTGCCGGGTGACACTTCAAGAAACTGCGTTACGCTCCGCTCACGTTATGCGCTCACAATGAGAGCGAGTGAGAGGCACGCGTCGACAGCGAGAGAGACAGACATAAAAAGTGAAAGGCACGCGTGCCTCAGTCAACGTCAGTAAGTCGTTGTCACGTAAAACTTTCACCCGTATACCGACTTTACAGGCAACCAATTTTTTTTTTGATAATCTAACGAACTCATTAGTTTTTTTTTGTTATATCGCTCGCCTATTCTAATAATTTCGATTACGACTTTAATTATAAAGCTCCAGTGCCTACCTTACTAAATGGAACCGACAAACCACCTGGCCCTTGCCAATTAATACCGTCCCAAATTTTTATCATCCCTTACCTTCCATCATCAGGTCGTAGTGGAGAAACGCGATCGAATGTCACGGAACAATGTGCTTCATTTGTGGCCGTTCGTCATCCAGGACCTGAGGGCGCTGGGAGCCAAGAAGTTTTTCGGAAAGTTCTGCGCAGGCTCCATTGACCACATTAGTATTAGGCAGCTGCAGTGTATACTAATGAAGGTAACTACCAGACCATAGCCTTCACCAATCGAACACCATCCTTTTTTATTATTAACATTCACGAACTGACCCACTGCTGAGCAAAATTATGTGATGATGTGGCCTTAAATTCTCGGGAATTACTAATTTGATCAAAATTTTCCGGGGAATTAAATTCTGAATAATTATTGGGATTTAAACGTTTTTTTTTTAATATAATTGACATTTTATGCAATAATTTATGTCGAAAAACATTGCGCCTTACTAATAAACGCTGCATAAAGTTATGACAGGATTATACGTCAAAAAATGTATGGTTACACGGGCTTTATTCATTGCATAACTTTACACAGTGATTATTAGTAAGGGCATATGTATGTAGGAAAACATTGATTTCATGGAGTTTTAACAAACTGTTTATTTCCAGGTCGCGTTACTACTAGGAGTAGAGTTACACGAGGGAGTTAGTTTCGAAGAGCTGTTAGAGCCAACGGTTGCCGAAAATTCTGAAAGTAAGTAAATTCATTCTGGCTGAGATACTATTATACAAATCAAGCCTCTATTATTAACTACTGAAGCTGAACTCCACAGTTCATTCAAACCACTAATTAAAACTCTACAGTATGTCTTTCTTCATCTACAATGATAAATAACGCACCTTAGTAATTAACCTAAATGGTCCTCGCTTAATTTAACCACTACAATTGTATGTACTTTAAAAGGGACTTCGACCTCTGCGTTTGTTTTGGGCGTTTCTTCTCTAAAACACCGACTCCGTTCTCTTAAATAAAGCAAAAACAATATTGATGTGTAAAAGGCATTCAAGTCATACGTAAGCACTACGCCCCCCCCCCCCCCCCCCCGTGGAGCCCTCTGGGTGGGGGAGTGGATGGTGATTACATCAGCAATCTATTATTCAATATATTCGTTTTTTTTTTACAAATTATTATATTGAAAGAAGAAATGGGAATTAAATGATATAGTTTATTTTGCAAGTAGGTTATTAGAATTACTTCAGGTCATATATATTTTAAACTAGCTTGTATGCATGTATATTTATGTACCCATATTTACGTAACATTAAGGTTAGGAGGTTTTTTTTTTTTTTTGGTGAATTGGGAAATCATCAAACTCAAAACTCAAACTCAAAACTTTTTATTCAAATAAACCATTTACAGGTACTTTTGAATCGTCAAGGTGTCAGTCTGTCAGAAAAATGAAGCTATACTCGGAATTTTAATTCGATTCCAGATTTGACAATTTCAGTGTTGCAACGTTATGACAAGTACTAAATAGTGACGTTGCGAAATTATTCGATAATATGAAAATGAAATATTTCCAGATCGATTCTTCTCGTTTATAATTTTACTCTCGTAAACTAAGTATATCAGGAAATTAAATATTTCTAAACCGATAATTTAGTTTTGACGATTAATTAACGATCTGAGACTTTTCTTTTATAATTGTGTGTGAAATAAATACGAAAATGTGATCATGAAGGAACATGACATATAAAACAGAGAGATGTATTATAGTAATAAATTATTTTATAAATTGTCGCCGTCATCGCTATCCCTATCGCTGTTACTTTCTGTAACATTTATTATAAATGTGTCTGTGATATTGTCAATTAACATATCGATTTTTGTGTTCATCACTACACTATTATATGTGGTATCATTATTTCACAAAATGACAGTAGCTAATGTCAAATCTGGAATCGAATTAAAATTCCGAGTATAGTTGCTCGTTCCAAGGAGTAGGTCTCATGGAGAAGAGCGAGCAAGAAACTCCATGGACACTCTTTTAAAAATCAATAGATTACAAAAATTTGGTTACATCATTCATTGTAGAATTTAAAGTACTATGTGAGAACAACGTAACAAGTCATAATTTAAGAAGAGATATTGTAAATTTAAGGAATCAAAACAAAATTTAAAATAACTGTGGCAGCTAAGAGATGACCAGTCTCAGCAGACAGCGCCCGTTCACGGACATGACGTGTGGATCGGCACCAAATAGCTCAACCATTTTGAAGGGAACCAAATGATCCAACACACACGCCACCGTCAGTGAGACATTTGAGTGAGCATGACAAACTCCCAGCTGCCAGAGTACATTCAGTCAATGACAGACAGAAGAAATGCAAAGAACATAGTGCTCACATTGTATGCTATGTGAATTTATATAAATCAAACACTTTGACTCGACACAATACTATTATTTTTGTAGTTTTACAATCAACACTAGCGTTGAATACTAATTAATTACACGGTTGTGGAGCAGGACCAGCAGTCAGCCAAGCATTTTGGTCATTAATGTAATCCCCTAATTTATAATAAGCTCGGCTACATAATGTGCGTTTTATATAAGATTTAAATTTAGTTTCAGTTAGTTGAGTAATTTGGGGAGGTATTTTATTATAACACTTTAAACAGTACCCCATAAAGGAAGTATCTACTTTAGCCAGCCTAAAACCCGGTTGGATTAACTGGTCCCTATTTCTTGTATTATAATTGTGTCTATCGCCCCTTTTACCAAATAGATGGAGATTTTTCCTAACGTACATGATGTTTTCATAAATGTATTGAGAAGGTACCGTCATAATGTTAATTTCCTTAAACAGTTCCCGTAGGGAATCGCGCATGCGAAGATTGTAAATGGCTCTGACTGCTCTTTTCTGCAGAATAAAAATACTCGATGTCTGCAGCTCGTCCCCACAGTAAAATCCCGTAAGACATAACACTGTGAAAATAACTAAAGTAAACTAACCTCGCGGTGTCTACATCGGTATAATGCCGGATTTTCCTAACGGCATATGCTGCCGAACCTAAGTTTCGCGAGTGATGCTAAATGAGGACTCCATTGTAGCCTTGAGTCAAGCGTGATCCCTAGAAAAACAGTTTCAGTGACGAATTCTAGTTTCTCCTTATTCAATACTATGTCATAGTTATTGCTTTTGACATTTGGCAAAGCGAATCTAATGCATTTAGTTTTATTTCCATTTAATACTAAATTATTTGCCGTGAACCAATTATGTACTTGAAGTAAAGCATTAAGTATTAATGTTATCAAAATTATTGGCTTTCCTGTTTATCTTAAAAATCAAGGAAGTGTCGTCGGCAAACAATACCATTTGTGGCTGGCTTTTTAATAAGTGTGGGAGGTCATTTACGTAAACTAAAAAGAGAAAGGGACCCAGAATTGAGCCCTGTGGAACTCCCATTTCTACTTTTAAACCATCAGAATTTACCCCATTTATCTGAACTGTCTGGAGCCTATTATCTAAATACGATTTTACCAAACTTTGCGCAAGTTTACCCAGTCCGTAATGCTGGAGTTTCAAAAGTAATGTGTTATGATCTACGCAATCAAATGCTTTGGAAAGGTCACAGAAGATCCCAATGGCATCGTGTGCTTCTTCCCACGCAGTATATATGTGTTTTAATAAAGTAACACCGGCGTCGGTTGTGCAACGCCCCTTAGTGAAACCAAACTGCTGATCATGCAAGATTTTATTGGTGTTAAAATGAATCAGCATTTGATTGAGCATTATCCTTTCGAACACCTTGCTGAAAGCAGGTAATACGGACACGGGTCTATAATTGTTGGTATCTTTACTGTCTCCGGATTTGAAAAGAGGTACAACCTTACTCAATTTCATTAAATCGGGGAAGACCCCTTGGTCTACGCACATATTAAAAATAGAAGCCAAATATGGTGCTATTGTCTCAATTATAGACGTACAAACTTTAATTGACATTCCCCATAGATCTTCAGTGATTTTTATTTTTATTTGTTTGAAAGCTTTTGTAACTGTCACCGGGTTAATGTGTTTAAATTGAAATATAACCGGACAGCCGGGAACGTTTGTATTTAAAAAATCAATTGAAACCTCAGATGATGAATTTAAAGCTTCTGTAGTTATAGCCGGTATATTAGTAAAGAAACTCACAAATTCCTGCGCTACGTCTTTGTTAGAACTTATTGGACCAAGAGACGTCTCCAATGTATATTCTGTGTTACGTACATTTTCTTGCACGTTTCGTTATTTATAATTTTCCAAACTGTCTTTATTTTATCGTCTGCTGATTTGATTTTATCGCTTATGAATAGGGCCTTGGCTACCTTGCAAGTGTTTCTAAAAGTTTTTGAATAAGTAGCCACATATTTGTTAAAAGATTCCGTGTTAATATAAGGCTTAAGGCCATACAGCTCAAACAATTTTTCCCTGCTTTTCCTAATTCCTTTGGTTGCCCAGTCACTAAATGTAAACTTTAAAGAGATATTTTTGATCTTCTTTTCAAAAATATTATTGAATTCTGATTGTTTTATTGAAATCCAATCCTGATCAACCAAATCCCATCCAATGACTGCTCCCGTCCTGGGTGCGACGGGAGGGCGTGTCAGACTCTTACTGACTAAAACCCACTCATGTTCCTTCGATTGCCCTTTATGTAAGGTTAGGAGGTTAAGGACTGCTTACTTTTGCTGACAAGGGGGAGGTAAAGGTTATTATTTCAAAAAACCTTCTTACGTAATACTTGAACAGCCCTAAAGTGTTGTAATTTACAAAATTAATTATTTACGTTTTCGTGTAGCCCTAGGCTGGCGCGCGCGCGTACTCCCGCCCGACCACGTGGTGTCTCAGTACGAGTTTGACGCGCTCGTTGGGGCCGACGGCAAGCGCAACACACTGCACGGCTTCAAGCGCAAGGAGTTCCGCGGGAAACTCGCCATGGCCATCACCGCCAACTTCATCAACAGGCACTCGGAGCAGGAGGCCTCGGTGAGTGTTAATATGTAGTTTCTTGACCATTCTTCTCATTTCGAAACATCATTTGACGTCAAGCGCAAGGAATTAGGTCAAGAGCTCGGGAGGACTCTGTTTCTTATTCCTAATGCGACCTATTTTAAATAAAGATTTCCGTCAATAACCGTCTCCAATCAAATAGTTTTACTTTATCACGTTCGTGTTCGGCCTGCCAAAGTATTTCACATTACACTAACATAATATTTTATATACAAAAGAACAGTTAGTCTGTGGTACAGTGCTGATTCTCGTATTAAAATTGGCCCGAATCTAGGAACAACTTCATCTCGGCTATTAAATCATCAGTTGACGTACTTTTTGAGCTGTCAAAATGTGATCCTCCTATATATCACCTTATGACGTCACTAAGTTAGCAACTCAATTGACCAACCTTTTATTGATTTACAATATTACAGTAAATCGAAAATAAACCGTATTTTTTGAGTTAAACTTTATTTAAAACCTCTCCTGGTTTTAAAGATCTCTTATCATACATTTAATGGTAAAATAAATAGAGTATCTCTATATTTGTGATCTATGTTTGCTTCACCAGGTGCCAGAGATAAGCGGCGTGGCGTTCATATTCAACCAGAAGTTCTTCAAAGAGCTGTACGAGGTGACGGGCATCGACCTGGAGAACATCGTGTACTATAAGGACGACACGCACTACTTCGTCATGACCGCTAAGAAGCACAGCTTGCTGGATAAAGGCGTGCTGCTTAATGTACGTACACTTGTGGAGTGGTTTATCCGTGAATATTATTGAGGAATGGTTTTTCGATGAAATATAGGGCTATAAAATTTGTAGGTTGTAGAAAGATAAAGAAGAAACAAAGTTTTTACCAGACACCATTATGTTACTATTTTTTTGCTTTTTAAATCTTAAGAAATATAAAATAAAACCATTTTCAAGTTTATAGCTATTGTAAAAGGGAGAATAGTGTCAATGGCTTGCTGAGGATTTGGTAAAAATATCTTGGGATTGTACTAATTTCAACCCACGTTACTTTTTTTTTATTAAAGTTCAATGCGACTCGCCTCAGCTTCGCGGGATTTACAAAAAAAAATCTATTATTTTTCTACAATATACATGTCTCCATGTATCCTACTAATATTATAAATGTGAAAGTTAGTATGTGTGTGTGAGTGGATTGTGTGTGAGTGGATGATGACGGAAGCAGAACAGTAATCAATATCTAACAACGCGGGTGACAGCAAGACCATACTCATATTATAAATTCGAAAGTAACTATGTCTGTCTGTTTCGCTATCATGCCAAAGCTACTGACCCGATTTAAATAAAATATGGTACAAACATAGTCCATAGCCTTTGAAAGGGCATACAATAGGTTTAATCCTATAAATCCCACGAGAACGGAACCCCCTGGGGGCACAGCTAGTAAAACATAAACCTTTTTCTTAAATCAGTTTATTTATTTATAAACACCGTAGCAGACGCCGGCGAGACGTCCCGAAGTGGTCCTAATGAGCCAGAGTTCTTAACGAATGTATTACTCCTTAGGATTACAACGAAGTATCCCGTCTCCTAAGCGTGGAAAACGTGGACCGCGCAGCCCTGATGCGGTACGCGCAGGAGGCGGCGCGCTTCTCCACGGACGGCCGGCTGCCGCTCCGGGACTTCGCCCTCAACCACTACGGGGAGCCCGACGTCGCTCTCTTTGACTTTACATCTATGTACGCGGCTGAGAACGCTAGCATTGTTAGTAATGTATACTATAGTTCTGTTATATTCATATCAAGCAGGAGGCAATCGATCTCAATATAAATACATATCTATCTTCTATCTATAGAAATAATAATACATTGCTGCAATAAATAAATAAATATCCCTTTATTATAATAAATGTGTTGCTAAGCGCAAAATCCAAGAACCGGGCGATTTAGGCTCATTTTCTTTTAAATGTTTGATGTCTGAAGTCCAAATTATCCAACACATAATCCTGACCTCTTATTTGCAAATATGTCACAGCCGCTACGAGTAGTCAGAAGACAGGATTCAGACAATTAGTTTGAGCAAAGGCTGTCGTGTTACCCAGCTACTGGATTTCGGAAATCTGATAAAAACTCACTTCGTGTGATGTCACTCGTATGATGACATATACCTGACGTGTTACATCGTTTGTCCCAGGTACACGAGCGTCACGGGCGTCGCTTACTATGCCAGTTAGTCGGAGACAGTCTTCTGGAGCCCTTCTGGCCGACAGGCTCGGGCTGCGCTCGCGGCTTCCTGTCCGCGTTGGACGCCGCCTGGGCCGTGCGCGCCTGGGGGCAGAGCCCTGCGCCGCACCCGCTTGAAGTCATCGCTGAGAGGGAGTCTATCTACAGGCTTTTGGGTAAGTCTGTACCTAGGGACCGTCTATTAACCCTTTAATCACCAGAGTCATGTATAGATGATAAATCAAAATGTGCCTAGCACGATACGGTCAAGATTCCGTCACAAACTTCTATTATGCGTATTTAAATTGCTTGGCGCTGAGGACACGATTTCGCTGTGTTGACGTACCGGTCAAAAGGTTAATCGTGTGTAAAACTTATAGAAGACCCCTATAGCAATGACCATTTAATTATGTGAGTAACTCGAATCTAACAAAAACAGCAAAGACTTGTAACGTTGCACGTTAATATAATATACTTTATTGCACATAACTGTTTAACAGAGAACTTAACTGTAATTTGTTTACAAAGGTGGACTTATCTCTAGAAGAGATCTCTTCCAGTCAACCTAGGGCATTGCGATAGACTGTACTTGAAACGGGCCAACATAGTGCAAGAGAGTGTTTAAATAATAACAACGACTAAAAATATATTAATTCTGATATTAAAATAAACAAACATTTAAATTACTCATAACCTAACAATCTTAGCTAATCAGAAATAACTGGCAACATTAAAATTGTTTAACTTACACGCGATATCGATATCTACCCGACTCATCCCGGCTCACCTTCTGATTTTAAATAAAGAGTCACGGTCAAAATGGGCGTAAAACCAACAGCTTTAAAATATATTTTATGTGAAAGCTAATGACTATTACTTAATTTTATACTATGACGGCAATCACCCAACCAACCGGTGAGCAGAGATATTCTGTGATGTTCAAACGTATTTGTTATAGAATCCAAAACAATCGCTAATACAACGGAGATAACACGACACGATGTGGTGCAGAGGTAGGCCAAAGCACAGAACATATATACCCTAAAGAGGGCCAAAGAAACCAATATATTGGTTGACAAACACTGACACTGTCACTGAAAAGTGCTATAGTGCTTCACGCTTTGGGAACTTATCATATGAAACTAGCAAAATCGTATGTCGCAGAACATTTCCGCGATGGTGTTTATTTAATTGAATTATATAGAGAGGAGTCATTATTCTGCAAACTAATGTGTGGTTGCTTCGAATTAAAATACAGTCGCGGCATGTCAGATCGCGCATATATAATACTTACATTTTGATCGATTAAGGCTTGCATAACAGGCAGAAGAACAGTAGGAAGTTGTGCCCACATAGTTTCAGTTTTGTGGTTTTTAGGGTTAGGACGGCACGAGCCTTTCATTGCACCCGCAGAACATTTATTAGATGTTATAGTTGATGATAACCATTGATATTTAAATAAAAGGTATCAATATACAGTAGTTTTTAACAAATATGTGTGTTTTATTTAACCAATCTTTGGGATTTTTTTGCAGTCATACCCGGTCGATATTGGGGTTAACAAGTATTTAGGGGGTATTTAAAAGTACAATAAAGTAAATTACAACACATTTTATTTCTGTTGGTTTTACGCCCAGCTCTTATACAAAAATGCCCATGATCCTTTGTAACGTACTTTCATATTTTTTTTATTTACATCCACCACCGCTAGCCCTACCTAACGCGTAACGTTACAGACTTTATCAAAAACTAATCTATTCCCTTCGCGAAAACTACATTGAGAACCAATCTATTCTCATGCCAAATTAAATACAATCATCCAATTCCCTCGTAAGTCTTCATAATAATACTAGTCCTGGGACTGTTAAGCGATTATCACACTGCCACTCATCACGGCCGGCATCCACGCGCGTTCATGCAGATGCATTTTCTGTGTGCTGGTCTTTGCGTGTTTTCTATACAAACAGAGCTACTTACAAGCAACGTTAAGACACGCAATCACGCAACACGCAGCGTGTTGCGTGGCAGTGTGATAGTCGCCTTAAGTACAGCTGCTGTCAAAAATAGACAGAATTGTATAACAAATAATACCTATGGATCCAATAAGCGTCGTAACGCAGACGTCCATCCATTTGTGTAGAAAACAAAGCAACACGAATTTAGCTAAACTAAAATATTTATATTTACTTAATTTAATCTGAATTCCCATTTTTTTATCAATTCTTAACTTTTTAAATCAATCTTTGACTCAACAAGCCAACCACCAACTTCATGACTAATCTTTTATCTCAATTGTTGCAAATAACACCCTTCCGCATGACAGATCCCTTTCATGAACGGATCAAAACGTGACGTGCACTTAGCTTTGTTAATTCCGTTTCAAATTGCTAATAATTTCGCGAAGGGAATAATAATCCTTAATAATAATAACTATAGAACACGTGTCCTTTCATTGTAGCGCTTTCACAAAGAGCCGCTACGCACAATTATTAGGTTTCAAATTAAATCTGCATGGTACTGACACGGACCCTTTATGTTGTCTCCCTAGCTAAATTGCAGGAGCTACCTTTTATTTGCCGAGAGTAGGCACGATGGTATTAAAATTAAGTACTGATGGAGAAAAAGTTGCAGTTGGCGAGTAAAAATATAATTTGTATTCCCGATTTGTTGCTGAATTGTGTAAATAAAAGTAGAAATTAATGATTGTTAAACAAACTATTTCACGTCTTGAAATTTTGGTGGTAGCAGAAATAAAGTGAAGAGACCAATGATTTTTCTCCTCACACTAAACCTTTTTTTTTGTTATGGGTTTGCTCTTGGTCACAGTCTAGCCCGAGGGCATAGACGGGGCCTACGATGGAGCGAGCTCACCCAAAAGATGCCTATGCACTCGTCTCTTGAATACATCCGGGTTATATGCATTTGGAAACACAGACGCTTGCAGCGATCCACGCTGCGTGCGGATACGAGGAATATCGACCAAGTAAGGGTGGTATCCCGCCGTACGTCTAGATGTCCGGTGGTAAAACGGAGACGGGGGAATGAGCTCGTGTAGCTCATGAGCACACTCACCGAAGTGCAATCTGTAAAATATCGCCAGACAGGCAACTTTACGCCGATGTGCTAGAGGCTGAGATAAGATACATAACTTTTGCTAAACATAATCCCTCAAAGAACTAGAAAGGAACGTAATCTATGCTTAGATTTCTTTAGGTTGTGATAAAACTAGTCCCCGATATGTACTTACAACAGCTTTTTCTTGAATTAGACAGGATAGTTCTAATTGAAACATTTAAATAAGGTTTAAACAAAAATATTGAATAACGAAACTTTTTAAAAGTTTATGACGTTTATCATCATTCTGGATCATTATGGTATCTCTGGGATAAACTGCCCGCGGCTTTCAACCAAAATTTTAACTTGACTTTGTGTCAGCATTATTCTTTCGATCTGGTATCAATAAGAAATTCTGAGAACTTCCTATGATTCGACTTCTGTTGCCGACCGTAAAAAGTCAAAACACAGCTCACAAAGTCCACCCTCAAAATTGTTTGTATTTGCACCGTCCAGTTAATTAAAATGAGTATGCCTATGACTTTCTACCACCCCACCACCCACCGCTCCCTAAAGTAATTAAGTACTTTGATGTTAAAAATGTAGCTGGTAATATAATACACAGACATATCCCCCACCGCCCACTGCCCACCACCCACAAACGGGCACAGACCACCAAACTCACCCTATTAGATAGGGTCAGACTAGAGCATACATTAATACCTGCAGATAGATGCAGATAAATACACTAAGGGATCGGGTTAAGGCAGTTGTCCCACTGCGGCGGCGAAGCGATTTTTATTGGCTATAATTCTCGCTCAAATAATATACTTACATTAGATACCTATACATTTTGGAAAAGCTCTATTTTGTCACTAATGAAACTTGCTCAGCGATAATAGTATTAAATTATTATTATCTACTTTTATACATATTTTTATAAATAGTTTTTGTGTAATAAAAATTCTTTTTTTTTAATATAATTATAAAATAAAGAATACTGGGAAAGATTCAATTATCATTTATAGATATCATTTATATCTCCCATAAAGGTATAACATTGTTACACTAATTTATTTAAATGATGCTGCCTCATACTCGAAATCTTTGTTAGATCTGCAGTCTGATCTTCGGGACCTGTAGACGAGCAATGGTGCGATTTCCGTGGAAGCGATTTCTATTGAAGCTCACTTATCATTTTTGCGCGGCGCGCGAGCAAACGACAATGCTTCCCGGTCGCCAAGTCGTTTCTAGTTTCTAGCCCTACTTGCTTCTGATTGTGTCGTATCGTTGGCGGTGAAACTCGTGCCTTACCTTTCAATTAGTTTATGTATTTCCAATCCCTCTGTTATGTACCAAGGGAGAGGAGATTTGGTATGCTTTCAACACAAATAATACGCGACTGTTTGCGATGTCCCCCTCGGCAGACGTATTAATGTACTGCGCACATTTCTGCTCAAAGGGCTTTGTGAATTTGATAGTTATTCTTTTTTCAATTTGGGGTGAACTGGTTTGTTTACGTTTTGGGACTTAGCGCATCTGCATTCGGAGATGAAGTTCGGTTGTAAAGTTTAAATATTTTATGAATGTAATGTAGCTCTTATTATGATCGTTTATTAAATTAAAATACAAAAATATTACGTAATAATGAACACATTTTAATTTTTTCATAAAAACCTCGTATGCTTTGGATCTATGAAATTATCGTTTGCGTTTGTTTGTGTGTGTGACCGCGCGGTCGTAGTATGGTTATAGACTGGACGCGTTTTAAGAACTGTAGTTTCACACTTAAAGACAACAAAAATATACTCACCCATTTTATTGTCAATTCGGGTCTAGAATTACTAATATAATTGCTTCCTGAATGGTCTTACAGTCTCAAAAATGAAAACAATATAAACACTTCTTTATATTTTTAACATTCCAGCTCAAACAACTCCAGAGAACCTTCACCGCGACTTCGGAGCGTACACCCTGGACCCTGGCACTCGGTACCCCAACCTGAACCGGGTGGCCGTGACGCCGCACCGGGTCACCGCCTTCTACAACTCGGATGAACCGCTGCCGTTGGACGCTGCGCCTACTGCTAGGAAGAGGCGTCGGGGTATGTATGGGATATGTCTATTGATTAGCTATTTTATGAACTGAGAGAACATGAGACTTCTTAGATTTTTATTTTAGATTAGATGACTAAAAACTATTTACTAAGTTAGTGAGATTAAAGAAAAATGTAGGACACGCATTTTTTATATTTTTCTCGTAAATAAAAATGTCGTAACGCGTAACGTCACCCCTAAGTACATTTTTTAATGAGAAGTGACGTCACAGGCCCCAAAGATAAAGAGCATTAAAGTTCCAGACTGGGGGCAGTCTGGAACTTTAATGCTCTTTATCTTTGTATTCTTTTATTATTTGATGAAGCAAAAATAGATGTGTTCAGTATTTTTGTATGGTCATAACGGGCAGAGTTAACAGAATGCCTTTTTCCAGGGGTAGTCATCATCTCTATTGTAGCACTGTATTTTTCTAGGATCTAGGATGACTTAATTAATTTTAAAACAGCGAAGAATCAAAGTTTACTGTAAGTTTGGTGAAAATAGGATTCGGGATTTTATATAAATGTTTCCACTTCCGACCCATGGTACAACTGCGATGTCCAACTGGTTGTACTACGGAGAAGTAAATTTACCCATGGTTCAACTCTTTTTTCTGATATTTATGATAATGACCCGTGGTACAACGGTGGAATTATGTCCAACCGGTTGGCCCACGGGGATTGGATGCTCGTTTAAAACAAATGAACGTCTAAAACAAATGACTGTCGTTAAGTGATCCGACAACGATTGCGATTGTAATAACCTCCTTCTTTTTTAAGTCGGCTAAAAAAGGGGTGCAAGTGATTGGTACAATAAAGATGTAAATGAAGTAAAATAAAAAACATTTAATTATTGAAATTATTTTTTTATGGAATCTAAGATTATAAAGAGGTATTTGTAAGTTTGTATGTAGGAGGTAATCTCTGGAACTTCTGGTTCAAAATGAATAATTCTTTTTGTATTGCATCCAATATGAGCTATCGCTCATCTATCGAGGAATGCTATAGGCTAAATAACATTACGCTACGACCAACGAAAAATTATGGAATTAATTAATTAATTTTTAATTATAATAAAAATGGAAACTGACCAACAAGTAGTTTCGGAAGCTTTTTACGTAAGAAAAGTTTACTAAAAGTGGACTAGTTAATAAAACATAGGTAAAAAGTGAAATAAATTGTTTTTTTAAATTTAATTTTCAACAAGGTTTCAAAGTGGCTACCTTTGACAACAAAACACATTCTACACTTACCTAAGAAATGGCCTTTTAATCGTTAATTAAACTTTAATTAAAACAATGTGTCACGTGAGTGTTTTGTATATATTTCATCAATAGACAATTATTAATCAAAAGAGGTAGTAATTGCGTTGCACTTCAGCATTGATAGATAACCTTTTCCTGTTTATTACCCGTAGTTGTTCCATAGATACATTCAATTCCCAGAAGTACAACTAGTTGGACCAAGGAAAGAACAGCTCACTCGAGTTAAACCATTGGTAAAGATATTTCCCCATAGAACAACCAGTTGAACCATACCATGGGTCAATTTACTTCTCCGTAGTACAACCAGTTGGACATCGCAGTTGTACCACGGGTCGGAAGTGAATGTTTCATTATATGACGATCTTTTTTTGAAATGGGGAATGGGAAGGGGGGAATTAACGTGATAACGATTCGTTATACCGATTCGTAGACCGATTTTTGAAATTATCAGACGTCGCCATATTGTACCTCTCTATCCTTTGTTCCGCGCTCTCGCTTGCACGCTCAGCACAGGCGGAACGTGACATCCGTGCGTGCAGCCGGCGTTCATCTCTTTACCACGTTACCATGTCTACACCCATCCTAAGAAGCAAGAAAAGCCATGATATCCACTTTTTAAAGTGACTATATATCAAAGCAGGTTAAGAGTAAGAAAACCCATGATTTCCCACTTTCTATAAAGACTCTTATTCGTATACAGAAGCAGAGGTATCAGATGAAACCCTGGTATCGTGGGTGGGGTGGTCGGAGCCGGGCATACGAGCGGCGAGCGGGCCGGCGGCGCTGACGCAGTTACTGCGCCGCTACCGGCCCGACCTGCTGCCGCCCTCTACCGTGCCGCGCGCCGTCTACCATATCCTGCACCAGGAGTTCGGTGAGAATGCTAAAACTCTGGGTTTTTAGTCCCTAGTCTAAATATTTTGAGGTCGGTTTCCAATCTAACCGCAATTAGCTAGGTTGGGCGACATGATACCCCTTGGTCTGACTCTGGCTTGGAACTATTTATTTATTTAATAGAGCACCCAACAGTATATACATTAAACATTAGCTTATTACAGTAACTATAAGGTACTTATGCTAATACATATACCAATTATAGGTTTACATAACATTGAAGTTTTAAGCAAAAAAAGTAAAAGTGGTAAACTAAACTAAAAAATACCCTAACCCGTAACGACTATAAAAGTTAAACAAATAACAACCATTTTATTGCTGTGGAACACAGCAAGTACTCGTATATCGTTTTTGAACTTGGTTCAGTTACCAAAACAATTTGAGAAACGCCAGATTCGTCTATTTACCCCTGTTGACGGGCCTGTTGGTCTAGTGGTCAGTGACCCTGACTGCTAAGCTAGACGTCGTGGTTCCATTCCCACCCAGGACAAACTTTGTGTGATGAGCATGATTGTTTGTTCTGTGTGTAATTTATCTATAATTATGTATAAATTTAAAATTTTAAAAATATGTTTATCAGAAGAAGCAAGAGTTGAGGATTGGCATACCAGTTATTTGATTGTTAATCTAGATGTATTTAGCTGTAGTTTTTGCATGCTCTAAATAAATAAGTTGTCTGGTTACCATAGCTTAGTTTGTGACCAGATTCCCATGTGTGAGTTGTTCAAAGATATTCTTTGTTTTAATTTACTTAGCACAGAGTATTAATATCACTCCCCCCCCCAGGCATCGTCCCCTTCTCTTCAGGCGGCACGCTTCGCGACGTGCCGGACGCGAAACTGCGCGCGTATCTATCGCGCGTTTACACGGCGTTCAAGGGCGAGGTCCCGCACGTGGTGCACGAAACTGACGTGTTCGACCAGGTAACACTATGTAGGATGATTATGTTTAACGTGAACTAGTGATGGCTTAACATGGGGATGCGATGCAGATTTATTTCATAAATCTAGAAAAAAAATGGCGGCCTGCTAATTTTTTAGGTTAAGTGTCAGGCCACGCATAGAATTATGTTCCGTTTTAAACCATTTCGTATTACACCAGTTTCTTACTATAGCATTATATCGAGATTTAGCATTATGTGAGTTTCTTAAGTTAAGCCCCTATAACTTGAGCTAACAAAGGTATGTAAGCCGGTGTAGTTTTTCTTTAAAGCTCATCGTATGGATTGCCATCATGATTTTTCTGAGCCTGCCGTTTAGCTTTTAGAGAGGACGCACTATTTTAACAAATAAATGCGCTTTTGAGTTGAATACCTTGGAAACAAATACCTGATTCAAAAATCTGTTAGGGTTACTTTCGTACCATTTCGGTACGGAATCCTAATTAATTCAACAGTAAGGCTCCAATGGGTTCTGGCCTAAAGAGCTCTCGAAATTAATCTACCCAAATTTGAAGTATAAGAACCTATAAGTCCGTTTTTTTACTTCTATTGTTGCAAAAGTTTATAAATAAATATAATTGAATATAGACTTAATGTGAATGCTATAATGGGTCGCACAGCATTGTGGTTTCGTGAACAATACACTTCAATGTTTTTATAAGCATGCAATTTAAAGGTAACAGTGCTTTATTACGTTTTTTTTATGATTAAAAACATTTTGAAAACAGTCAGTTTTGGTTTCCTTTAAAATGCATTGATTTATTTAAGCTACGTACTGCCATTTTTTTTAAACCGAATCTATGTGTATTTCAAAATAAAGTACCTATGCTTCTATAATTTATTTCTTTTTCTCTCGACTCTGTAGATAATAAAACATTACGCCGAGATAAATAAACATTTGTCAGCACGTTGTAATTTGACCTAGCTATATTTCTATCTCTATCTTACCATTGTTATTTGTCGGTAATACGACAGTGACAAAGCAGTTGCTAAGTCAGGTTTAATTATCTCGACTCAGAGGTTACGTTAAACGCCCCCTATGACAGACTATTTGACTTGGATTCTTTTTTTCTTTAAGACTATAACCTTAAAAACATAGAATTTGATACATAAAACATAAACACACCAATGAATAGCCAGTTGTACTTAGACAATGTTATGTAATATTCTGCTGTATGTTGTTAGATCAAACAGAGTATGCAGAAAGAGAAACACGTTCGCAACGCCGAACACCCGGTCTCAGTGTATACGAGTAAGTTTTTAAATAATTATTTAAAATTTAACAACGGTTTCACATGCAAGAATAATATTGTTCCAATGGCAAGGTTGCCGGAAATAGATTTAGTTCACCTGCAGACTTCGATATAAAATTTCCTCTAACTACTAAACTTTTCGTGCAAAATTTTGATCTTGAATATTAAAACTTTGAAAGCTTTCTAATTTACGTGTGTTATGTACAGACGCTGCTGACGCCGACAAATCCCACTCGAGCTACAGAAAGAAGCGGCGCTCGGTGCGTCCACAAGTAAGTACCGACCCCGCCGAGTACATCCGCAAAAAGATCGGCAAACTAGACCTTAACGACATCACACAGCTCGCGCGCCTCATCGAGGGCCACGACGCCGCCGCCGACTACAACACACAGACAGACAAACAGAAAGACTTGCAGGAACAGATTCTAGCATTCCTCGATCCTGATGAGTCTCCGGACCCTCAAGTACTGAGGCAGTCCTTAGCTAGTCTCCTCCAAGGGTCCACAAAGACCAGGGTCCAAGAACCGCAACAGCTAGCCCATTTTTTCCAAGATGAAACAGTCAAACCTGTGAAGCCTCCGCGCCGACTTAAGGGGCTCGACCTCAACAGTATGCGCATCCCGGACTTCTCCGATTTGTTCGACGACTCCGCCGACACAGACGCCACGGTCGTCAAAGTAGAAGCTAAAAAAACTTTCAGCAGGTCACCGTCCACGGAAAGTGCGAAGAAGCCTCTTTATCCGAGATCTGCATCGATGGAAAGTGGAAAGAAGTTCACCAGGTCCTCGGAGAGTCCTCTACCGCAGAAGGGCAGGCGACTGTCAGAGGTGATAGACAGCCAGAGGCACAGATACTCGCAGAGTCCTGAAGTGAAGCTACCATACAAGAGATCGAACTCGATTGGGTCATCGGAAGTAGCGAATACAAAGCGCATCGCTCAGCTGTTCGAAGGCCACAAACGGCGCCATACGCCGAGCCCTGAATCCCGGTCCGTTCGCTCCGGCTCCATCACTAACCCTGAGATGGCTTTACGCTTACAACGCATGACAGAGATCATCGAAGGCAAGCGACGCGACACGCCCAGTCCCGACAGATCTAAAAGAGAAATCATCGGCAACCCGGAGATGGCGGTGCGGCGCCAAAAGGTTGTAGAACTCATCAAGCAGGGACAAGGTTTAGGGCAACACAAACAGCGTCTACCTGAGGTGCCGCAAAGACGTAACAGCGACGAGATGACGTTCAGGATGCAAAGAGTTTCCGACATGATGCAGAAGAGATCTGCAGAATCCAAGAGGCCTAAGACTGGACGTCGGAAGGCTGCTAGAGAGATAATGAAGCAGCGATTTGAGAAGAGTCTGCAGATGTTAGCCGCCGAACCTCGGTTAGACTTCGCGCCGTCAGCTGACTTGGAGAACGACTACGGGCTTCAACAGTACCGCGCCAGCGCCCCCGACTTCGACGAAAGGGTGAAGAAGCTGGAGAAGAAACTGCAGCACTATGTGAGCCGCTTGGCGTTGTGTGTCGCATGGAATGATCCGTTTGAGGGATGTCGGTGTTAGGTCGGAGCGGTTGAGAGCTACTAGTGAACTTAGGTAGCTTTTTCTTATAGGTTTATGATATACTTTCCTTTTGAGATATCCGAACCATTTAGAATACGGTTCCCGTGGGTTAAGTAAAAAGTAGAACGTAGTGTTTATGTTGTCATAATGTTTAGACCAGGAGATTTTCTAGAGTAGGCGTAATATCACGATCTGTTCAAGGATTCTGACTCTTGAAAATACCATTCAGGTGCCCAACTAAAGTATATCATCTTTTAATAAATGGACCCTCTCGATCGCTCTCGACCGTTTCTTCAGTAAACTAAACACGCACGTTTTCAAACAAAACATCGATGGAGATGAAAGTGAACAATAATAACGTTTTTGTACTGACATAGAATATTATTACTTATAGCAATTGTGTGTGCATGTTAAGGGTACCATTACATTAGCTTTGGCTATAATAAACTTTATTATACAGACGCACAAGGGCTGTATTGCCTTGATATGATTGGGACGTTCTTATCCAGAAAGACCTTATCTAAATTATTCAGTAACTTAGCCTGTGCTAATGGAATAATGCCCTAAGAGTTAATATTAACGTAACACTTGTGTTTTAAGTCTACACCGTGTTCAAACTAACTAAAATTTGTGTTGTCTTAAGATTAACATTTTGTTTGTTAAAAAACCTGAAAAGTAATGAATCCTGTTAGTCGAGGAAAGTAGATTTGTTTTGATTTCCAGAATAAGAAGCTTCATATTCTGGTGGAGAAATGGTTATTGTTATATTTTAAAACGGTAAAAAAACCATGTAAACAATAGTAAGAACTCTAAAAAACATAGTCTAATCTTACTAACATTCAAACCAACCAATCACAACAACTACAGCTCCAAATTCTAACCAATAGGAGGAGGGCCGCATCGTCGGCGGAGGCGGCCGAACGGCCGGCGGAGGCGCCCGAGTGGCACGACTGGCCGCTGAGCTTAGCGGTTCAACGGCCAACACTTCCAACGTCACGCCACGGCCATCATCCAAGCCCAAAGACCTCATGCGCTCCGTCGGCAAAATAGAAAGAGACGACTGGAATATGAAAGAGATAGAACGCAAGATCATGGAGAACAGGCTCGGCCGGCCCGAGCCGAAGACTGCCGAGCGAGTGCCGAAGTGGGATAGAGAACAGGTGAGTGTCTTGTAGATTTTGTGATGTGGTAAGATCGTTGTACATACACACATCAACATGGCCTACCTTAGGTTTTGATGTTTCAAAAATAAAGTTATGTTTGAAATTTTGTCTGAGTTTTTTATCTTCTTCTAGTTGTTTTTAATTAGTTAACTTTTTTAATTTAACTTTTAGATAAAGTTAAATTAAAAAAGTTTTTTTTTAATTTAACTTTATCTAAAAGTTTATTATCAGATTAGATATCTATCAAACAAGCTATCAAACAAGGTTTATTTTAATGTGTAGGTGTCTTAACAAAAAGTTAATAGAATTTTAGTTATTTAGGTTTAATTAAATTATCCCTAGACCATGTTGATGTGTTTATTAGAAGATTCTTTTGTTTATGTCACTCATTTATTATGTTTTGAGATAAGAGAAAAATTGTAAGTGTGTGCTATAGAAAAAATGTTTTAGCGTTAAATATGTGGGTCTCTATATGATTTAACAACTGACCCACCACCACCACCCTGTATGGCCCACTAAATACCGCGAATCAATAAACTAGCAATTTCAGGTTTTCTTTAATACCATTGTTTCCCCTTTTAGTTTCTGGGTCGTCAGCGTAAACTAAAAGAAGGCGAAGGCAACGAGGAGAAATGGGTGGAAATCGACGAGACCTTGCACAAGCTGGACCAGAAACTGAAGGACTCTGGCAGACCTGACCAGGGTACCAAGAAGGTAAGGGTTCTACTAACCTATCTACTGAGTGTAAACTGGCCTAGTGACAATGAAGGTTTTCAGAAAAATACGAAGTAGACGGCAGCACTGAGGCGTATAATCCCAAAACTACACAAATAAATATAAGCGCTTCTGATCTGACACCTGGTCTTTTCGTGTCTGATTTTTTGCATATTTTGTCAAAACGAAGTAAATTCGATAAGTATTCTTTTAAAATCGTATAGCTATTGTGACTTTACAACTTATGATCTCTTGTTAAACTCGCCATTGTGGCGCCAACCAGTGGCGTAAATTGTCGCAAACATCCTCTTTGTATTCCTACCCAAGGATTCTCCCTATTTCTACAGTATTAATTTGACACAGACACCAGGCGTCTTACTAATAATCGCTGCATAAAGTTATGACAGGTTTATACGTCAAAAAATGTATGGTTATACAGACTTTATTCATGACATAACTTTACACAGTGTTTATTAGTAAGGGCATAGTTGTTTAATTGCTGTTTTCTTTTTGTTCAGGTTGCGAATCTAGCGACGAAATTCGTGAAAAAAGAACCCGAAGCCGAACAATCGAAAACGCCGCCGAAAGAAACGCCAAAAGAGGATGTATGTATATTTTATTTTATTAGGAAAACTTACAGCTTATAAGGGAAAAAAACAGGTACCTAAGACTAAGGCCGTACACAGTTAAAGTCACGTAGTTCAAATTAAAGTATAATCAATTAAATTGTATATTTTACTTTAATTTTTTTCTTATTTTTCCAAAATGCCCCGCTTGGTTGACTTTATAGAACTAGTCGAGATTTTTGGAATAAAAAAAAAATACAATCCTCGCTGGTGGGTATTAGTCAGTGGGGATATCTGAAAATAAGCTGTTTAATCCGGTTCATACTGACGTAACTCCGCCGCTTACCTTTATTTCTTTAGGTCACTCACAAAAATGCGAAGCCCAGCTTGGCTTCACACACTGTACAGCCCATTGATATATGTCATTTTTATTTATTGTTATAGTGAAAATAGAAATACACACGTGATTGATCTCTCTGCCAACACTTTTGTTAACCACTTATTTACATATTTGGAATGAGAATCGAATACCGAATAGCAATAGAACCTTAATAGAATCCTCTTCTCACCTGTCACAATGTATAAAATCGATAATCGGACATCGATTTGCAAAACTTTTCTCGGATTACCGCGGTTGATTGTATCATTGTATTATGATGTCCCCCCAGTCTAAGAAGAGCTGGCGCGGTCCTTTATCGACGGGCGTGCAGTGCGCGGCGTGCGGCACGCGAGTGTTCGCGGCCGAGGGCGTCGCCGCCGACGGGCTGCAGCTACACCGCGCCTGCTTCCGCTGCGCCGTCTGCAAGTGCGTGCTGCGGCCCGGGTCAGTGCGCTAGTGTTTGTAGTCTATCGTACTATGAACTACAATAATACATTCGCGAAATCAAAGGCGTTGTCCTAATAGAACGCGAATACGCGATTATCGCGCGAGTAAGCGATGCGACCATCGCGTATTCGCCGCGATTCCAAAAACTAGGTGTCCCAATAAACCGTGAATGTGCGATCATCGCGCGGTGAGTTATTATATTATAGTGGCGCGATCAGATCGCGCGAATGTCAATTAGGACACGTATTCGAAACCTATATGTTTGATCGAGCGATCGTACGAACAGAGTTCGTGTGAACCGCGTAGTCGCGTTCTATTAGGACAACGCCAAAGTTCCCCATTACATTAGTTTAACAAAATAACTTGCCAGACGCCGTCGGTCAGTACACCAGACATTACCCATCTACTCGGACGATCCCCCCTTTTAAAAGAAGGATGAGCACCTTTCTAGCCAGTTCTTCACACCATGAAACAATCTTTAGATGAGAGAGGTAGGAAAATGCAACTCACTGGCAGGCTGAGAGACTAAAGAGTAAAGAAGAGTAGAAGAGTAAGGAAGAGAGAAATATTTAGACCTAACTTCTTCTCTCTTCCGACCTAACTAAGAATCATGCTAATTTAAACCAGCTAATATAAATACTATATAAATTATATATTTAGCGTCTTACTAATAATCGCTGCATAAAGTTATAACAGGTTTATACGTCAAAAACAGGCTTTATTCATTGCATAACTTTACACAGTGATTATTAGTAAGGGCATTAATATATAGCAAATATAAAAACTATATTATTTTGACTGCCCCAATCCCATCTCCAGTAACTACACAATGGAGCGCTACGGCAGCAGACTAGTCTGCTTACGTCACTCGGGCGTGTCCGTGCCGGACGCGGTCGCTCGCGCCCAGCCGCCGGCGACGCCCGAACGGATCAGCGTCGAGTTGTCCGACAGCGGCGCGAGAGAAATCGATGAAGACGAGTGGACTGACAGGAACTTCCTCGCCTCGGAGACTTCGTGCGCCGGCGGACTTAGGTAAGACACCTTTTAATTTTTTTTTTTCGAAGATGTGTAATCATCAAATAACTTCTCCCGCCCTGGGCGGGGCGGGAGGGCGTGTCACACTTTGCCGTTGCCCTTTATGTTCTGGGCCACGGTAACTATTAGAACTATTCCGCAACCCCGGCAGGTATGTTAGACATCTTAATTTTTACCAACCACTGCCTATCTTCTGCTCAGGCCAAATGTCAATGTGACAGCTGTCATTATGTCAGGTGTCGCAATCTGGAATTGACTCATTTTATTGTTTAATCTGTATAGTTGTGCTTCACTCAACAACGGTCGACAAACCGTCATCATAAAGGGCTATATGGACGGGCCTGTTGGTGAGTGGTTAGTGACCCTGACTGCTAAGCCATTTCATTGTTCTTAAATTGAAAGAGAAAGTTCCACTTAACTTAAATTTAGTGAACAAGAGAATCAACACCATTGTTCATTCTTATTCAGTTGAAATAACTTAAAGAACAGTCTTCGTATCTCAAACATAGATTTTTTACTCCACCTTCCAGTGACGAAGAGGAATCTAGTTCGGACGAGTACACGGACGCGGCGGACAGTGACGTGGAGGCGGCCGCGTCGCCGGGGCCCCAGGAACTGGCCCCCAGGCCCCCGAGGCCCCCGCACAACGAGTTGTACTTCTCCGACGATTCGTTCGGTTATGATGATTACTCGGATGACGGTGAGTGAAAATGGAGTTATGAGAACGATTTTAGGTAAATGTATTTTTTTTTTTATTTTTTTTTGTTATGGTTGATATTGAGTTACTGTACTTCCTCGTCCTCCTTGGTCAGTCTCTCACTGCTGAGGATCGTAACTCTAACGGCGAGATAAATAGTTACTAAGCACTGACTTTGGCTTAGCACTATACATGTCCACCTAGCGCACAGGCTCGCGCGGCAGCCTCGCGAGCCAAATGCCTCGGGGCCGAGCCGTGCTCGGTCGAGCAAACGCGCGCCCGAGGCAGGCCGAGGCACGTCCACACCAGCCGAGGCATTTGGCTCGCGAGGCTGCCGCGCGAGTCTGTGCGATAGGTGGGTACGCGGCTATTGGCAATCGAATACGGGCTAACGACCAATATGGTATTTGACACTATTAACCGATAAATCTAAGACATATTTTTTATAAAGCCTAACTTATTATTAGTTCTAAGCATCGGATTTGTTTTTAATTTACTGTAAAATTGGATTTTTAATTGCTTTAAAATCAATAAATAGTTAGTTATAGGGTTGCTAGCTTGTGACGTCACAAGGTGATATTGCCATTCAAAATCTATAGGAGAATCACGTTTTGTCAGTTCATAAAAAGTACGTCAATTGATGATGGTGTCAAATACCGGATTGTTATATCGCCTTCTTGAATCCTGTGTCAATTACAGGCGCCGAGTCATCAGGCAACGAGTCGTGTTCCCGCATGCGGGCGGCGCGCGAGGCTCGGCGGCGCGAGGTGCCGGCGCCGGCGCGAGCGCCCACCGACAGCAGCGAGGTACCGCGCTGCTGCGTCGCGTAGGGAGGTGCGGGACGCGTCCGCTGCCCCGCACACATGCATTACACATCGCATTTTATTACGACTACAAATAAATAAAGAGACTAGTAATAGTAACAAAAAAAAAATCACCAAACATCGCACCTAATTACAACTAGAAAAGAAATTAATTACAAATACGAAATTGTTTATTGTTCCAAAGATTTAAATTAAGAAAAGCAGTAACAGTAAAAAAAAGAAACATCGAACATCGCACCTAATTACGACTAGAAATTAATAAAGAAAAGCTATTATAAAAAAAAACACACGCCAACTTTTAATGGTATGCATTCAAAAAGGCTCTTTGTCCTGTTTAGAGGACGAAATCATTTAGGTCAACACTTAAAAGAAAGACACCTAATGACGACTAAAAAAAAAAAAAAAGCAATAATGATCATAAAAACATTAGCGTTATGATGAGTATGCTGTATGACAAAAAAAAACGTGCGTAGATACAATCGATTGAAGATATCTACCACTACTATGTCTAAATAAATAAAACACTAGTAGGTAATTTGAATGTAAAAAAATATTACAAACGATATGAAGAGTTAGCTGTATGAAAAAAAAACGTGCGATGACCACAAAAAAGGAAGAACATTTTTGAAAAATAAGTCTTTTGTAACACACATAACTAAAAATAAATAAAGTATAATATAATTAGAAGAAGAATAATTTTGAAAACCATATTTGCACGCCGGAAATTGTTAATATTTTGATCTTAATACATTTGCACATTACAACTTTGTACAATATTCAGACACGGAAATTTATTCTATTCTTTTCTAAGACAAGCAGTAATGAGAATAAAAAAATGGTTGCCTGTAAAGTCGGTTTTACGGGCGAAGATTTTACGTGACAACGTCTTTTACCGATCATAGTTGAGTGGGAGAGAGACGCAAGGCATTCGGCGGGCCTCTCTCTCGTTCGGTGACTCATCGTAACGTTACCGAGCGTTACACTTTTTCATAAGTGACTCCCAGCCGCAACCTAATTTAAGACGTTGTCACGTCAAAAATTACAAGATACTTTAAAATTGAACTCTAAGATTCCACCCGAACACTCATTCTTACGTACTTACATACATCGCAAGTTAAATAGAAACTTAAAAAAGTTATAATAATGTTAAAAAAATTACAGTTCATATAAAACGCGCGAAACCATTCAGTTAAAATAAATTAATGCATCGGTTTCATAATAAGAGCGCCTTTCTCACATAGTGAAAATAAAAAAAAAAACGTACCTCTTATTGTCTTTCCGTAAGTACACGTAAAGTACCAATTTTCATAGAGAGTGATAAAAGTCACTCTTCGGGAGCAAACAATTTTAACCTATTATATAATTATAGTGCGATCTGCTTTGGATCCGCTCCGCAATGGATAAAAAAAACTCTGGCTTTAAAAGTAAAACTTACTTTACACCACACGCAAACAATTTATTATCTTCCATTTCGGGTACTTAAAAAAACAATGTGTTACACAATGACACAAAGTCGTAAAAATGAGTAAAATTCAATTAAAATTCGACCAATTTATTAAGTTCTCGATAAACAAAAACTATGTAGTTTAGTAGGTAGCTAGGTAGGTACGTATTAGGCGCATGCGTCATATCATCATTCGCTAGATAACAGGGGCGGCGACACAGGCGCGGTAAGCGTGTAGTTTGTCCACACTAACTTCCGTCAACACTTACTGTTGCATTTTGTATGTATTTCATTCAAATATATTATAAATACAGTAGTCATCTTCTTCTACAGTAGTCATCTTGAAATTGACATTTTATTAAATATTCAATAGGTTTTCGAACCATTTCGTGAAATAGTGGTGTTAATTTCATGAAATTGTAAGGTCAGATATTTCATAAAACATTTAAGGTTATGTCTCTATGTAATCCCTTTTATGGTTTGGTAGATATCTTTTATTCAAACTCAAAAGTTAATTATTGACATTTTCAAAATGAAACAGTAAGCTTGTTAAATCGATGGCGCTTTTAAATGTGTTACGTTTATGTCCAATTAATATATTAATTTGTTATATTTAAATATTAAAACGTATTAGTATTTATGTGTTTAGCTTATAACATTTATATAGTTATGTATTATAGCGCACTATATATGTACATATAATATTTATGTCATGTAAATATTGTCTGTTGTTTTTGAGTTTTTATTTATGTTATTCGTGTTTCCTTTGGAAGGGATGTGACATTTAGATGTAATCTCAACATTGGCAATATTTTACCTGGATGTAATATCTAGTACATTAGTTATCGCTATTTATTTCATGATTAGCTAAATTTTTAAGGAGCTTATTTCTAAATGTCCCATACATTCCACCGAAACACACTCTGTATATACATATAATGTATAGTCCACTGTGACGTAGTAGCGACGTGATACCGCCATCACCGACGGTAAGTTAGTGTGGTTTGTTTGTGCACCTTTCTACGCAGCCAGCTTGTAACGCTCTGACAAGGTCGGTGCCTTGTCCTTTGTACTATACTGACCTTGGAACCTGACAGGTGGAATCTGAGGAGGAGAGCGAGTCCAGCGATGAGGAGGTGTCGTCCGCTACCGAGGTGTCCACTGACAGCGAGTTCGCGCGCGAAGAGCTTGCGCCCGCGCCCTCCCCGCCCGCCATCCTCGTGACGGAGGCCACGCCCCCCGCGCCCGTGCCCCCCGCCGCGCCCCCCGCCGCACACCCCGCCGCACACCCGCACGAGTACCCGCTCAGCAGGACTCGCTCCGCCGGCGGGCTCGCCACCAAGCGCGCGCTCGAACTCAAGCGACGCTACCTGCTCGGCGAGCCCTCACCCCCAGCCGTCAGAAAATCCGACTCCACCTCCCAAATAGACACCAAGTTTGAAGCCTTTAGATCTACTATCACAGAGTTCCAGAAAATGTTACACCCCGCCCCCACGCCCACGCAGCAGCCACAGAAACCTGTCGTCACGTTCCAGCTGGCCACTGAAGAGAAGAAAGCTCAGCCGATGCCGGACATCATCAAGAACCTAGTCGCCGATGCGCCAGTCGACTTGCTCACTAAAGTGGACTCTCCCCTGATCAAAGACTGGAGTTTAGAGCCAGCAAAGGATGAGAAGGAGCCCGATTTGGAGTCAGACTCGCTGTCCGAAGACGATTCGTCTCACACGGAGACTGCGCCGAACCAGTCGGTGCCTCGCGTCGAGGTGCACGACGAGGGCGGCGAACTGATCCAGCTGGACAGCCTCATGCTGATCAACAGTACGGAGGAGGAGAAGGCCTCAGGCACGGCGACGGGCACCACCGTCGTGGCCGGCATCGACTCCGAGTCTTCAGAGTCCGGTCGCGACGCCACCACACTCGCGCTCACCGAGACAGAGTTGTCCGACTGGGCCGCCGAGAGCGCTGTCGACGACTGCGGCTTCGACGACAAGGACGACAGGAAGCGGAGCAAGAACCCTCGCACCCTCAGTGGACCAAAGCTGGTGCACGACGCGAAGAACATCGCGGCCGTCGCGTCACACGTCTGCGGCCGTACCAGCCCTCTCGAAGCCATCGTCTACTCTAACGCACTAGAGCACTTTGAGTTCGCCGACGAAGGGGACCAAGACCCCTCCTTAGAGACCCCCGTCACGCCCAGGAATGAGGGTTACATGGAACTCGTGGACAACGACTACGACGCGTACTCTCCAGGAAACGACCGATCTATGAACTTCATTGAAAGGAGCTTCTCCGAAACAGTTTTCAAGCCAGCTAGCCAGGAAAACAGCTATAGACAAACCTTATGCCCTCTCGACCTGAATGATATAGAAGACATAGATGCAGATACAGAACCTTTGGATTTGAAGTCGCCTCAACTTTTAAAGTCAGTTGAAAACGACGTAAGTGATAAATCTACGAGTGGTAGTTTACATAAAAGTGATAGTTTGCACAAGAGTGACAGTTTGAACAAAAGTGACAGTTTGCACAGGAGTGACAGTTTACACAGGAGTGACAGCTTACACAGGAGTGACAGTTTACACAAAAGTGACAATTTACCGAAAAGTGACAGTTTACAGAAAAGTGACAGCTCGCAGAAAAGTGATAGTTTGCAGAAAAGTGACAGTTCGCAAAAGAGTGACAGTTCCCATAAAAGTGACAGTTTGCCGAAAAGCGACAGCCTACAAAAAAGTGACAGCTTTCTTAAGACCGATAGCTTAATGAGGACCGACACGAGTATTCAAAGAAGTGACAGTATTCACAGGAGTGACAGCATACGAGCGAAAGATAGTCCCGAAGCGAAGATAGAAAATAAAATAGAGACGTTAAGTCTATCAGAGATATCGCCGCCATTGGAGAAGGACAGAGTTGAGATGGAAAACTCGACGAGTTCACCTCCGTTAGTACCTGATACGCCGAAAGTGAAGTACGCGTCGCCGAACCCGTTCGCGGGCCCGTGCCCCATGCGGCTGTACTCGCCCGCCATCTGCCGCTCGGCCAGCGACTCGTTCCACCGCTCGGCGTCGCGCTCCACCGACTCGCCTTCGCGGAGCTTCGAGCTGTCCGTGTCCATCAACCTGAGCTCGGGCTCGCTGTCGCCCAGCCCCACGCCCGCGCGCGACACCACCGACAAAGTACAAGAGATCAAACGTGAACGTGAGGAACAAACAGAGGTCGTCAGGAGGCTGGTCCTCGAAAGGCTCGGTAGCGCGCCGAAAGCCGGACGCAAATCCGTAAAGAGATCGCGAGCTTCACCCGGCGCGATCCCGCCCCCAGTCCCGCCCCCGCCGACGTTACCAGTCCCGCCGCCCCCGCCTCCGCCCCCGCGCCCCGCGCCTCCCCTCATGCCCCTCCCCGTGACGCCTTCCTTCTCAGATCCTGAGCTCGCTCGGGAAAGGCGAAGCAAGAGCATCATGAAAAGCATTTCTAGTTACCTGAACCGGAGGCTGGGACCTCGCACCAAGGTAGGCACACTATACACTACACACGTTATGTATGGCACTGATACTGAATGATGTTCGTCTATATCGGTCGTGGCCACTGATAACCTAGTAAAATGTTTGGTTAAACTAAGGGAAATAATACCGGTGGAACTTAACTCTGTGTTACAAGAAAATAATATATTAATATAGTAAACAGTGGCCACGACTTTTCATTTCTATAAACTTTCATGAGTACTATTACATTTGCAACAAATGCCAGTAATAAAGTCATGATAAGCGGCTGACAATCGCATTACATTGCATTTTGAACAACAATTCAGTAAGCCTTTTGAGCGTCACAAACTGTTAATTTGACTCGAGTCCATAGTAATAAACTTTAGATCATCTTCACAATAACGACTTTTAGTTGATCGATTTATCATTTATTTTATATTAAAAAAAAGCTCATTTTATTTTTAGTTATAGCTAACAACCGTTTATTGAAAATCTTGTTTTTATAACCAATTTATTTAGTTTTTTTTTATTGAACAATAAAAAGTCGTTACTTTGCTCCCAATATCCATTGATCATCTCACAAAAATGTGAATATTGTAAAAATAAAGTAGTGATACATCCGGGGTTGGTCGTAACATGTTTAGTAAGGGTGTCCACGATTTGGCAACATAACATGAGACACGGAAGAGGAAATAACTTGTTTTGGGCACTGTGTTCTTTGGCCGGATTAAAGTAAACATAATTTACTTAAACCATTAAAATCGTGGTTTAATGTCACTGCTGGGTTGAGATATAGACCGATCGTATAAAATATAAATAGACGAATGTAAAACTCAAATAAACTCACCTCTTTAAAGAATAGCCATAAACAATAAACTCTATAGTGACAGCTGTCAAACGCAAATGACAGCTGCATAAAAACATGTAAACCAAAGAGTACAGTATATGATGTAAACTTTAAACCTTAGCCTGCCCAAATAGGGCGAAGAAAAAAAAATGTAAACTTTAATCCGGCACATATATAATTAATTGATCAAAATTTCATCGTAGCTGGACACCTGAGTAGACTAACACACGTTGAATTTTCAGTCGCATTCGGACCCGGAACTGCAGTGGCACGTAAGCAAATATCCGTACAGTGTCGTGAGTCGCATGCCGTGTCTGTCGCACCGACTTGTCGTGTAATGTGCGCCCGCCTTTGTGTGGCGTTGGATTTAGGTGGGATTGTTGCATGGAGTCAGGGCTTCTATTGCATTTTATTAAAGGAGATTATGTACCTAGTGGGAATACGGTAGTTTCCACCATTATCAATTGACGTACTTTTTATGAGCTGTCAAAACGCCATTGATTTCAACACAACTGAAAATCAAATTTTATAGCAAATTGAAAATGAACCGAATTTATTACGCTGAAATTAATATAGGTTTTATAGGAATTGTGTCTAACATTTATTGGTTAATGGTGGAAACTACCCAATTGTTGAATTAATTTTCCGAAAATAAGCAGCTTTTTCAAAGTGGCTTATGTTCTTAACCCAGTTAAATTTTAGCAAGTGATATCTGCATCTAAGTTAAACAGATCTTTAGTTAAGCAAAGACTAATGGCGAGATAAATAGACGTTGCTAAGCACTGACTTTGGCTTAGCACTATACCTGTCACTGTTACACAACTGCCAAACGTCAAGTGTATAATAGAGTCGGAACGCAGTAAAGTACGTGCTTATTAACGTTTATTTATGTCGCCATCAGATCTCTAGATTTTAGCTTAAATCCAAATTAAATGTTTTATTCTGATGCAGACCACACTGTAAAATTTGTTTATGTTGAGGATATAAGAGTAAGTAAAGGATTGACTTAGATCCAACGCCACCAGTACTGTGCATCTGCTTCCGTGACTGCCTTCGCTTCACTGTCACACCCTACATTCAGCTCGGTGGTACATTATACAGCAAGTTATCTGTAAATATTCGATATTATTTGCTCATGCAAATATCTAGTGACGCATATCACTACTTCGCTAAGAATTTTAAGATTTAATCTTACCTTACGATGGCAAATGAAACAATAATATGAAAACAAAAATATTTGATTCGAAAATCATATGCAATTAAGGATTTTTCTTCAGTCAGCTTCTTCCAGTAAAAATAACAGAAGTTGAACTATACAATGTAAATCATAGCAACAAAACATTTGAGATTTTCCTATACAAAAATTCCGTGTCACGATACCTAGTACTTTTATAAGTATGCTGAATATTGCAGTACCGACGCGAGAATTTCATGATGTAGAGGTATATTTGTGAATTGTGTATGAATTTGAATGTGCACGATACAGCTTGTTTGTAACGTAACGTTGTTGTTTGTAACTTTTGCTTTAACGATCAATTTGAGTTCCCTGTTGACAGAGCTCATTTTTACCACATTAGATTTTAAATGCGAATAAATATACCACTTACAGAGTTTTCTTTATAAATTCAGTCCATTTTAAAACAGGGATTAAATTACTTTTAATATGCCTAAAAATTTTGGTGTTATAGTCTTTGCATCATTCTTATTTTGTTACTGAATATAAACGACAATAATTTGTATAGTAAAGCAAAAGTTACATCTTAATATTAGGTTACAGCTCTGCAATGCTTGTCTGGATGGCCTCTTTGTATTTCTTGCAATATCTTTGAGAAATTCTTCCAAACAATTGTTTGGGTTTATTTTTAATACACTACAAACTTCCTACCAATTGAAGTAAGCGATTTTTGACCCCTATTCCAATAGATTTCAAATGGCTTATAAGCGTTTTTAGACTTTTACAGGCGTTATTAATAAATAGACCCCGATTTTAACTAAAGTAGAAAAGTATTGAGTAAATAATTTATTTAGACTTCTTTTTTTATCTTGTTTTAATTGAAACTATCCTCTTTGTATGCAGTAAACGTAATTAAACGTTATGCAGCCTTGTTCATAATAAATTTACTGACTAAGTACCTTCTTTTTAAATGCGCCTAATAACTTCAATTTGTCTTAGAGATGTTTGTATATAGCCTAACATTTCTAGCAAGTACAACAAAAAACACACACTCGTATTAAAGCCCTCGGTGCCTTTGATTAGGGAGTTAGCGAAAATTTACGCCACTAGTTGGCGCCACTTTGGTGAGAGAACCTACGACAAGAAAATATAGGCTCTTTGACACTAAGGGCTCTTTCAATTTATGCGTTTCTTGTCGAACGTGCGGTGAGACAGCAGTGCGGGCATCGCTATCGCGAACGCTCGACAACAGGACTGCTCCCGCGTCGCGCGATTTGTATAAAAAAAAAACGACGGCTATGCAGCCGTACGACACGAAACGTATAAATTGAAAGAGCCTTAATTCTGTCGACAGTCAGGCCGCGTGCCCAAGGTAAGAAAAACCGCTGGGCCTATTCAAAAATTCGTGTCGTTTCACACGACTAGTGTACACAGTGTCAGCGCTGCTCAAAACAAAATTCTTGTATGCGCCAGACACGACGCGATCATTGATTCTTCTCATGCACAAGAAAATTTTCATCTGATCTGTAGCCGACACGACAAATTTGTTACCGTGGACAAGCAACCTTAGAGCGCCTATGTTTTTTATATGGTTTTTGCGCCTCAGTGCAGTCTTCTAGTGGGCATCATTTCAGAACGCCCTCACTAAGGCTTTGTATTTCCAGCAGGAGCCGCAGATCCTCCTGTCCAACGCTCACAAGTCCACCGGAGCCCTACAGGAGGCGCCGCCCGTGCCTCCGCCCCCCGTCATGTACATCCCCCCCGCTGTTGAGCCCCGGCCGCGACGAAGGCCAGGTCAGTACTGAGAGACCTGTTTTGATTACTTAATGACTAATAGTCACCTAACTTTGTCGATGTTGTGACTAATTGGCTGTCTTGAGCTTAGTTTTTGTTAGTTTTTGTTCACTTATTAATATTCTGTGATCTGAATTTGCGTGCTGTTACATTCAAAAATTTGGATACTGCCTAAAATTATGATCGAAAATATTATATTGATATAACACGGTAGTAAAGAATTTTTAAGATTTTTAATTAGTATTAAAATAGGTCATGTCTATAAATGTTTGATAAAAATAGCACCCTAATTCTGATCACTGTTAATTATACAAATGAGGAAAATAGTATTTAGACATCTATAAGTAACTGATGTCAATTTATAGTAGTGATCATATTGTCTTAACACTATTTTACATTGCCTCAATTAATAAAATTAATATGCTAATGTGTTCATTGCGCTGCTCAAGGCGTCCGGCCTGCATTCGTCGTCAGTTTAAAAACGATCATATTCTAATTTTAGAAAGTAAAAACTTTTACGAAATTACACACCACAAATTTGTTAGCAAGAGTTTAACATTGATGTTAAATTAGCACGTACTTTGGCGCAGCTATACTCCGTCTATATCTTAATGGTGCGACTTCACTTGGCTTATTTGGCAAAGTATTTGCGTGTTCGATGCAACGTAATGTCAACCTTATTCTAATAAGTTTAGAGTAAAGATTGTTTATCCAAGTAACGCACCATAACAGTTATATCATTATATGGCTAAGCCAAAGTATTTCCTAAGCAATGTTTATTTTTTTTCGACTAATGATGATGAAGATTACTATGATTTTAAACGTTTTTAAATAATTAATTTGGCATTGTAGAATTAGTCTTGTTTGTAACTGTTGTTAATTGTAACCCCTGCTTAGCTATCGTCTGTCAACGCAAGCTAAACATGAGCATACGCATCTGTGTTTGTCTGATCACACGCTTCATTCCATATGAAAGGATTATTAAATGCATTAGTATAACATGCTCATTGACAATGTGCCTTAGGGTCTGTTTTACAATATCCTGACTACTCGACGATACAATTAAATTTTAAAAATACTAGTAACTTGCAATTTAATAAAATTTTAGGATTTGACACCTTTTCCAAGACACAACTTCTCTTTTGAGACAAAATAAAACAATTTTATTCCTGAAATCCTGATAAATTTTCAAATAACTGTGATATATATTTCTTAGCTTCATTAATGTTAATAAGTAGCTAAGCAATTAATTAAGTAACGTCACAGGTTAATTTTCAATATACTGAAGTGATATTTTTATTGCTCAGACTGAACAAATCAGCATTTGCTTTGCTGAGAATTTTTAACGTTCGGGCCATTTGCTTAGGATCCCTATTTAGGAAATACTTTGACTTGTTTCACTCTCAATCACATACGTGGACTATCAAAAAATGACAGCTGTAACACACAATCTAAATTAATTGGTGTCAAATACTTAACTTCGCGAGAACGTCCCCGGCTGAGTTGAAACAGACCTTAACAGTTCCATGCATAACATCCGCATAACATGTCCACCATCATCATAACGCACTAACAGGAGCTGGTCACGGCAGCGCCGCCGACGTGGACGAACGGGACGCTATGCAGCTCTGGTTCGAAGCGCGCTGGGCTCGACTCATTGCCACGCGCCGCGCAAGGGACGAGGATCGCGACGAACCCGTCTCCCGTCGCCTGGCCAGGCTCGAACGACGGTTGACGAGACCGCTGACTGGTAAATTGAACTTAACTCAATGCCGCCGCTAGATGGCGCAGTTCTAAAAAATGGTGGTAAGCGACACGTGGCAGAAAATTCAAGAAATGAATATTCAATTTTGAATACAACGCCATCTCTGAATCGTGGCAGAAACAAAGCCCGCACAGAATGATTATGGCGTTGTGTGCTGTAAACTTCTGTAGTGGTGTTTTAGTTTTATGTAGACTTTTATTATGACTTCATTCCGCCATTTAAAACCCACTCATTTAGTACGTTTGTGTCGCAGTGTTGCTTGTTTGTTGTCTATTCTCTCGCCTGCATACCTATGTCCGTTTGCGTGTGATCGTGATGCGTAACTCGTTCTGTTTCAGCGGAGCAGCAGGCGGCGACGGTGGCGGAGCTAGTGCAGGTCACGGCGCAACGCGACGCGCACCAAGCGCTGTTGTTGGCTGATAGGTACCTACTACTTTTATGACGTTATTTTGCCCGCGTCGACGGCGCGTTAGTGTTCCACGCGCGCCTCAAAGAGAAGTCAGCACGAGAAGGGGCCCAACAGGGCCAACGCCTGCCGGGGTAGCGGAATGTTTATAATTAGTTATATAATTAGTTACTTATATATTATATGTTCCGGGGTCACGGCCCCGGAACATAAAGGGCAACCGAAGGAACATGAGTGGGTTTTAGTTTCAGTAAAAGTCAGACACGCCCCCCCGCCCCGCCCAGGACGGGAAAAGTCAATTGCTAATTTAACGGGCGAATATACCCATGCACATTTTAAAAAGTAGACATCTGGCCCTGAGGCTAGTTTTTTCGTGAACGAGATGTCCCATAACCCATTTTTACGTGGGCGAGATGTCCTACAATATTTTCCGTGAAACGCTCAATAGAATAATCTGACTTTTCAGGAGACGAAGTGCAGGCAGCAGCGTAGCAGACTAAAGCTGGACCGCTCTCAAGATTCCGCGTGCACTCGTATTGCGGGTAGTGACCGCTAAACACTATGTTACGATACCCTTCGGCGCTCGCGAGGTACGGATAAGTAGATAGTGTAGCTCGGTTCATTCTCATGTCAAATGATAGTTTGGTTTTAGAACTACAGTAATACATGGTGAAATTTTAATTGTCCTATAAACGGAAGTCTATAGAAACGCGACCGAATATAGAATATTTTCTAAAGGGGCATTGATTTTTTATTCTAAAATAATATATTTTTCTAAATTACGTTCTAGTAACTAGGTGTATAAGTTTGTAGTATTCGTTTACGGATAGTTAAACAGTCATCATGTATATAGTACCAGTGTGTATTACATTGTTTTTACGTTTTTTTTTGTAAACAACCCCATTTAATTGAGATCTTTGACAGAGATGATCATAAAACGCGATACTAATAATTACTTTTGAGTCCTTAAGGTGTTGTAACTTCGTGTTTCGCTCATTACTCCTTGCTACGATCATTTGCATAGACATGAATTTGATAACTAATATTCGATCAAAAACACAAACTGTAAAATGTATATTTGTATGTAAAAATTGCAGAATTTTGAATCTATGACAAATGACGTAATAACGAAAAAACCGTTAGTTCATTATTTTATTTTTAATTAGAACAAAAAAATGTTGTGACTGGACATTGCTGCTACTTTTAGGGACAAAATAATCACGTTATGTTTAGTAACAATTATTCTGTAGTTTAAGTTTAACTTTTTGTACCGTCGGCAAATCGGTGCTGACTCGGGCCGTTTGTAGGCTGTCACATTTGTTATACCATTATATTATACTTAATGAATAAAGAAAATGTATGGCTAAATTAAGAGATCCTAATTTTTGCCTGAGAACAAATCTTCGCTGGCAACTGCAAATAAATTACATGGCTCATCAGACTGCCTTTATTCCGTCATTACGGAGCTTGCAAATCCATGTTGTTATGGGACCAAGGAACTGGACCATCAACAACTTTCTTTAAGTTAGTAGTAACACTTGGCCAGCCTCATAAATTCTGTATTTAGAAACGGTAAAGCTTGTATGCACATTCTGACTTGGCTGTTGGCATATTACTGTGGCTTAATCTCGGCTCATTAGTTCTCAAAGATTAAGCCGAGCTGGCCTCATTATACCATCTTTCCTTGTCAGTCGCATCAACGTGTTTATATTCTAAATTAGCTTTAAGCATTGCCATCCATTTTTTTAGAGTTGGTTCTGCCTCAATCAGGTAATCGTGGCTTTTGAAGTGGATCTTGAATGAACTGTGTTGCTTAATGTAATGTAAAACATAATGAAAAAGTAATAATAATCACGAATATACTTAAGACTGTGCGGATAGGAAAAAATAATTAGAAATTACTGAGCAAAAACTACTTATTTCTTGAAATTTTTCTCTACTTTTGGAGAAAATGTTTTAAAGATAACAATCGTGCTACCTATCTTTACTTCCTTTTTCAAGCAGCACTTATGTTTAATTAAACAACACAGTTATCATCGCGTATAATGACATTTGTATTCAGAGCTTTATCATTAATATTAGTAGAAAATGAACCTAAGGCCAGGTACCTTACTAGGTCGGTGGCAAACATGGTCACAAATATCATGTACACGTTTATTTCATTTTGCCAAGTAATGTATCAAAAAGTAATAAAATTCTGAAGATTTTACTTAAAAATGTTTTCTCTAAAATCTTGGCAAAATGAATGTAAACCGAGTATATATTATGGCCCAATAAGTGGGTGCAAACTGTGTGCTAGATATGCCAAATGTGTTAGGTACATGCATGGAGATATTTTTTTATTGTATAGTTACGACTAAGTACCCGTAGGTGTAGGTAGAAGCATTTATAAACGCTGATATTGCACATTTTAATGTAAATAAACGATTTTTAGAATACAACAATCTGACAGCAGAAAGTAGATATCATACTGCTAGTTAATTCGATTGATTGATTAAGTCTATTTTTTTAAAAAATAAAATCATCACAATCAGTAAAACAAACTATTCTTTGTCCTTGATTTAATTGAACACGCGTTTATAAGTGTAATATTGAAATTTCGATGTAACAGAGATGTGTAAGGAGTCGCTATCTTGTGTGCTGTCAAAGTGACGTGTACCGTCAAAATGACATTGCACTGTCAAATTGACATTTGTGACTGTAAATTGTTAGCAATTTTATTCTAATCTACCGCGTGACTCTGATAGGTGTGTAGGACAAAGGGCTAGTTCATTTAGAATAAGAGTAATTAATATATTTTTAATAATTACGGCAAACAATATTTTAATCATGTTTTTTTATATTTTTGGCACCGTTACAGAACTAGCCTTTAAAAGAGAAAAATAAGAAATTGGTGAAAATTCACATCAAGTCTGATAGTAGATGTGAAATGTTTGTATGTATAGTGATCCTACACACCTGAATATTTCCGTCATCGCCCGTCTAAGCATAGCACACATAGCTTTCAATAGGAACATAGGATGCAGGTTCAAATTCTCTTGACTATTAATAAATTCTAAGGGTTACTTCTAAAGGAAAAAATCACATAGTGAAATCAAGTTTACCATTTTGAAATGATCATTATTAACATTCAGACTATGAAATATTGCTCGATCGTTGGGCAATCTCACACACTTATACAACTATTTATTATACACAAAATGTTTGTAAATATACAAAAAGCATTTTTATGTGTTTCTTTGTAATGTTAGATTCGATGTTTTGATAAATGTGATTATCGCTGCGTTCACATTTGTGAACTTCTGTTGCTTCGCGAACGGTACCTCTGACACAAACTTTGTAACATGTATCGTGTATTGGTGTTTTGTTTTATCCCGGATTACCCGGTACCAGTTTAAGTACCGGTAGTAAAAACTGTTCATCTCTAGAGATCTATGAGAAATGTCCATTGATCAACATCATCGGTGAATTTATGTGAAGGGTCGGTATTCTCTAACATTAGGTGATTTGGCTGCTCATCTCTATATCACTTTACCGAAACATTTCATGGCCGAATACTCTAACCGCACTCAATTTCAAGACGCCCTCAAATCTGTTGTTGTCTTTGTCACTCCTAAAGAGATAAAGCAAGGACAGCAAACAATTTCTTACAGCGTTTTAAAATTGAGTAGCGTTTGAGTATTCGACTATTGGTGTTGTAAATGACCAACAACAGTAAATAAAACGAGAAAGGAAACAAAACGATGACGGTTCTATTACATGTTTGTGCTAGAGGTATCGACAGATAGAACTATGGTTGTTTCACTACATACGATGTTAGGACGAGAGAGAGCTGTGCTTACTGAGCGCTCTTCTCACTCATACATTATACGTTTTTTTTCTACAGTCTTGTGGGCGAATATCTTGTTGCGTTTCACTATCATGGATACTACAAGTAATAATATTTCATTCAGGCGTTGTGTCGTTATCAACCTAAACACTTTGAAATAAGAGTCATTTTTCAAGCGTCTTAAAAAGTAAAGAGTTGTAAGTTTAGTTAATGATCTCGGCAGACTATTTTTTATTGCGTATCGTTTTTATAGATACAGCAATATCTTATATTTACACGACACTCAACTAGCGCGATTTCAAACCGATGTTAACTGACATTACTAAAGTATTGTATGTATGTGCAAAATACTTGTGTACAAAACGCAACTTATTCTTCCACAAAACTGCCACCTCAACTTTGCCTTAGACAGCTACCCAAAGCAATACTTTATGTGTATCTTATTTATAATTGTAAGTAGATCGCGACTATATTTAGTACAATGATATTATAAGTAAAAACGTGTAGATAGGTTATAGGCAGTCCTTCGAACACACGTGATTCGAGGCACAATAGAAAGGCAATAGCAGCCCGACAGCCGGCTGTCACTTGGTCGCAAAATATATTTTCCTCTTTTTCACCCGCAATACTTGAATCATGCCATCCAACTTTGACGTCTAATTGTATGTGTGCGTTAGTGAGCCGATTTTGAAGATAGAATGTCGTATAAGTAACCTATCTACACCTTTTTCTTTATAGTATCATTGATTTAGCATATTATATTTGTATGTGATGTAACAGGACAGTAACTGTAAGTATTAGGGGATGGCGTCGACTTGGCACTATTTTGACTACCGCTAGTGGTGCCATCTATGGTGCTAGACCTTCAAATATATATTTTAATAATGATATATTTCACCGCCAAGTCGTTCGACTCATTAAAATAAAGATCAAAATATTTTTTTACGTATTAGAGAATTGATAGTCTTCCTATAACTTTTTTATTAATTTAAATTTAGTATGATTAAGCCAAGTCGACGTAGGATTTGGTCTCGGACTTTTTGTGTAAATTGGGGTATACAGTACTATGATGTACATAATATATATTATGCTTCGCTGTTTTGAGGAAGTGATGTGCGTTTATACAGTCGCGCGATTGTGGATTTATACACATCTTACTAATTATTAAAAACCTTCTTTGAAATGCCCATCAAATCTTTTTGCCTCAGTGGCATTTCTTTTACGAACCTTATATATCCAAAAGTACACTAGTCTTCATAAAATGGAACGTTGTTACTTAAAAGCTTGTAGATTACCTAATGCAAAACTTTTACATCAATATTGTTTTTAGCATTTTTACAAAAATATTTTTAACAAACATTCCTGAACCACTGACAGAAGCCCATAAGAAGGCGAACTGTCTTATCTGTCTTCCTAGCTAACTTATTATTAATCTTGTGATTATTTCGCCTTCCACTGGGCGGATATTTTGGCAATAGTTAGTGTAACACAGTACCTGTAAAAATTGTATATACAATCGCGCGACTGAATAACCGACATAACGTCTTGATAGGATAGTAGACTATACATTATCATAATTATAGTATTTATTAACAAGCTATACTATTTATTGGTGCGATTTTACTTTTTTATCTTTACTTTTCTAATAATACACTGTTCTAAATGAAATATATCTAATATCTAAGTATCAGTTATTCTAAACTCGATCTAACGCGGTGTCCTGCGTGAGCGACGAACGCGACGCGATGCTATACGCGACAAATGTCCTAAGTCCTACGTGATTTTGGTCATTACTACTCGAATCATGGAGAAGTACAGTACAATTTTGCTTGAAAGTTCGTGGTGTCGCATCTGGTCGCACTCAAAACAAGTGCGCGTTACGTCGCGTCTCGCCGCAGGCTGTCATATAGGCCGCATGTAGGGTATGCCGTTGAGTTGATCGCGTTCGTCGCGTTTGCAGCGTCGCGTCGCGTCGCGTTCGTCGCTCACGCAGGACACCGCGTTACGTATAAACTTTAATGCTTGTTTTCACTAGACGCTGTCTAAATGTAATGCAGATTTTCGATTAAAGTTGTCAGTACAAAACTTGAGTGTCGTCTAGTGCAATGAAAAAAGAGAGAAAGCTGAGATAGGTAGATGCTAAATAAGTCTTTTTCTGTCATATCGTGCAACTGCCAAACTATGGGCGAGATTAATAAACGTTATTTAGCACGTACTTTAACTAAGCACCATGGGTCACGTACAATGGTCCTATCTTTAAGAGGACTAAGTGCGGAAACCAAACCTCCCAGAGGGAAGTCCATGATGAAGATGATGAAGAAGAAGAACTAAGCACCATGTCTGTCACTGTTACACAACAGCCAATTGCCACATCCACAAGAGAGACAGAACATAGCAAAGCGAAAGTACGTGCTTAGTAACGTCTATTAATATCTTGCTATAAGTGTCATCATGCATTTTAAAAGTTTACTTATGCCGCCATTAGTTTGAAGTCGAACTTATTATTATAGTTTCAGTAAAGGCTCGAGCACACCGAATGCGTATGCGTAGACGTAGGCGTCACCGTGACGTAAACGTGCGCGTACCACTGAGTTGTAATGTATGGAACTGTATAAGACAGGACACACCGCTTGCATGCACGTGGACGTGATGACGTTACGCAAGCGGTGTGTCCTGTCTTATACAGTTTAAATAATAAATTCAAATCATGTTTGCAAAACTTTTAATAGGAACTTTTTTTACGTCAGACGCAATTTATCTCTGTCATTGTTTGTTAAACACGAATTTTGAATGTTATTTTTATTGACTCGCCATTTCTGGCAGTTGTGAAATAATGAATAACTTTTGGTGTATCATTTGTAAATTGACACATTTATTTTTCATTTTTACACTGAGTAAACAACTTTTTTCTATTTTCGCTTAGTAATTCAACTAAATCTGGGATTTGTTCGGTCTCATTATTAGTTAATTTTATGTGAATCTTTAAACATTTATATAAAACGGTGACAAAAGAAAATATCAGTGGATGCATAACCAGTGGTTTTCCTCGAAATCCTTGTAAAAAAAACTAAAGATTCCACCAACCCTTGGCGGCCTATACTGGCTTTTAATATAATTAATACCATGGTCTAATTATCTTATAATTTGTATACAATTTTGAAACACTTTTACAAGTATTAATTTAAATCTTAAATCATAACAATGATTTGTCGTAGGGATCCACAGCCTATTGTATGGTTTTTAAACACTGTGTACATGTAGCTTTGTTATTGTATATTGAGCCGTGTTCGCAATAAGTTAAGCTTTAATTTTCATTGTATTATGGCAAACGCACTTGCAATGTATTTAGGTCTTGTTTGTTTGAATTTGGGATGCGCTGCGGTCGTTTTAGGAAACGCAACGACTTTTTATTTCGTATTTTAAAACGTCTCTATTTGTCCGTCCTTTGTTTTGCTATAACTTGGGAACTGCTTGTCCAATATAGGTCAATTTTGTTTCATTTACATGATACGAGGTCGGGGCCACAGTTTGGAATATTTTTTCAGCCAGCTTCGCGTTATATTAAACCGTACTAAAATACCGTAGCGTGTCCAAATTTAACATTTATGTAAGAAATTACTTCTATTTATACTTTATACAAAAAGTCACTGATTCTTTGTTACAAAACCTGAATAATAAAAAGTAAACACCAATCGCAAAGAGTTGTGTAGTAATTCTAAATGAAATGAAATATATTTTAATAGCAATAGCAGATGCCTTGAAAATACATAGTTGTAGCGTTACACCAATTAGAACATATTCCTTTAATATTGTTAATTATATTTGAAGTTGAGATTATGTCCAATGCAAGGATGAAACACAAAGCAATGTACCTCCTTTTGTATGCGTAGTTAATTTGACAAACTAATAAAAAAGTAATATATAATAATAATTGTTTTGTTTTATTAATCCATACTAATATTATAAATGCGAAAGTAACTCTGTCTCGCTTTAACGCCAAAAGTACTGAACTGATTTCAATGAAATTTGGTTGTGATAGTCCACAGCCTGAGAAAAGACATAGGATAGTTTTTATCCCAAACATTCCCCAGGAACGGGAACTACGCGGGTATAACAGCGAGGGATAGCTAATCTCTTATGTATTATTATCTGCCTCACTGCAAGAACTCGATTGAAAAGAAAATCTATCATTAATTTTAACGATCAATAATTATTTCTCAATTGACAAAACCCATGACACAAACATAATGTGAACTTTACTATTATAAAATATTTTCCAATGATTTGTGTCCGATTCAACGTAACATGAACCTTAGTCTAATAAAAATAGAGTATAGTTTGTATTACCCAAGTAATGCGAACGTTTTGCTTTTACGCCAAGTGAAGTCACACCATTTTGTAATTATTGTTTTTTAACGTTGCTAGTGATCATTACCACTGTCTGTCTATTAATTGATTTAATTTTATAGTCAGTTAAATAGGCTCAAAGTATCTTATTTTATTCACCTTTTGTATAGCAGACAGTTGTCATGCGGTAAATAAGTATGTAAGTACATGCAGTGACCATTTTGTATGTGGCAATAAATTTCTGACCAAGATGATAATGCCTGTATTCTGGGTAAAAAATAACATCAGAATCTGCGCAACATGCAACATACAACGTTGTGTAAAATAAAACAAATCGATTTAATTTATCACAAAATTTAATACTAGCATTATTCGGAATTGATACAACTTTGACATCTAATATTGACGGTATACAATGCTAATAAATTCATAAAGTCTTACAATAATATATTCTACATTCTCAACAAATAGGTTTCAAATTCGTTTAACTATTTTCGTTTTTCATTCAGTCAGTTTTCCTGTTACAATCGTTTTAATTCGTTGTATTGAGCAATTTGTCAATATTTGTGTTAGGTAATATTTACATATATTATATAAAACTAATTTATTAACTCATATATGTATAATAAATTAAAATAACCGAACTGATCTTGCTACCTTATGTCTGCCTCTGTAATGGCACATTGGATTACTTTTTCCATTGTAAGCACCCGTCGATATCGACTTGTACTGACATTTAATCGTCGTATTTCTTTTTAAATTACTTTGTACCATACATAGTAGATTTTGTATTGGAGACATTTTAAAAGGAGAAAGTAATGACTTGTCTGTGAAAACTATGAAAATGTTTTTCTACTCTTTTATACGAGGACGCGTAACGTAGCCTTTAGCTACGCATACTGTCCAACAAACTAAGTACTATAGGGCATCATTTAATGCTGGGATACAAATTTTATTAATGAATGGAAAAAAATAATTTCTGCTGTGTGCAACGCGCAATGTAACGCTTGCAACTTGCAACACATTATGATTAGTGCTTGCAGTAATTACACGGAATAAATGTGGTAAAATAACAAAAATAAATATGAACACATAGCTTCTTTAAGGTATAGTTTTACGTCAATTGAAAGTTATAAAATATATTGAATTTTATATTCACAGCAAGAACTCCAAATGCCACAAAGACGCGCCATTAGAATCTCCATTAAAATAATAATTGTATCGATACTATTAACGGACACATACTCACTGGTTCTTAATAAGCTACTTAAATAATTTATTGACAAAACAATAACATAAACAGACGGGAAATTAGAGCAGCTAACAATGATTATCTTCAATCTTATCTTATGTACTTACACTACTAATATTATGTACACGTCTTTAACTGCTTACTAACTAAATTATAAATTTGAAATATGAAATAATACAATAATTATGATTATATTAAGAAAAGATCAAGGTAATCATAGTCCAAGCAGGAAAGATTATAATATAAAATACTGTATATAACTAGTATCTATGTTATATTAATTTTATAACCAATGTATGAAAATATAATTCTTTGTCATATGGTGCTCAACCACCGAGCTTGAATTATCAGCATCTTCAGAAATCAATTCCTGTTCTTTTTAACTTTTTATTACATTTCTTATGTTGCTGAAAAAGGTAGGTGATCTGAAATGTCACTGGTAAGTATAATAGAAATATGGGGAAATTCTTGTGTCACTAATATACATAATATACAGGTGAAAAGTAAACAATATTTAAATAAAAGAAATTATAAGTAAAGCTATTTGGTACATTTTGTCAATATCGACTGAAAAGGTGATTCCTTTCAGGCTACACGACCGCTTCTCTAAGTTCTACGTGAAATATTTGAGTCATAAGTGCACGTTATAATGCCAAATGGATAACAAGAAAATGGAATTAAATAAATTATTTTAACATCATGCATGTTCATATTTTCAAGATTTTGTATAAAGTAACATGTTCAAATGCGATAGGCGAGGCTGCATCGACTTCAGAATTTACTAATACATCACAATAATGCCTCTAGTACAAGTGAACAATATAGTCGATCTGTTCAAACCGTAATACTATCGCACGTTTACTTAGCTCACGTAACTCGCACTCAAATAGATTAGTCCAATAACTTGGCCACAATAGCTACTTACAGTCTTTAATACCTAGGCTTATGGTTATGGTGGGGGCGATGCTGGCCGTGCCAGTCGGGGTGGCGTGGTTCGCGGTGGTGGTGGTGGTGGTGATGGCGGCGCTTGTCGCGGGCCTGGGGGGCGGGGTACACGTCGGAGACGACGAGTTCCGAGCCGTCCTTGGGCGCCTCGCGGTCGTGCTGGCGCCTGTGGCCGTGCTTCGCCCCGGCGGCCTCATGCAACTCTTCCCAGGCCTGCCGGTAGTACCGGTTGAGGCCGCTCCGCGACTCCGAAGACGACGAGTCCAGCGAGCCGACGGTGTTGCAGTCAGGCGACACGTGGTGCCTGTACCGCTTGCCGTCGTTGTGCTTCCTGCTAATCATTGGATTGGATTGAGAATACTAGAACACAGATTTGTATTTGTGCTGCTGAGTTATTGTATTATACAAAAATGATTAACACTATTATGGTCATTTCAAAACATCATTAAAATGGATAGGTTAAAGATCTGTAGGTTTCAAATGCCTGATATTTTACCAAGTTCGTTTCTGATCACTAATTTATTATGGCGTGCAGTTATTAATTTATGAGGGGATTTTTGATTTTCATTTCTACCAATGTAAAAATATTGTTATAGGTACATCGAATTGTTATACTCTGTAACGAAATGTAGCTATGTATATAGATAAGATGTATTGTTGTATTGTATTGTTTTATGTCACTCACATAGTCCCTAACAAAATTAAAATTAACCTTATGTACAACATTATTTAAAGGTAATTCGTGCGTGGTGTAGATAGTATGTGATAATGATATCATATAACCGGTGTTTTTTGGCGCGAAGCGTTGTTTGTGCGGTACGGTATACAGAACTGAGTCAGTGTAACTCGTGGGATGGTCAAGCATTGTCTGTGAGAAGTGTGTTCTGTTCTAAGATTTGCCAGGTGGGAAGCTGTGTGTTAAGACATAGGCACACGAAGTTCCCGTGTTTTGGCTCAAATATATTTCCCTGTGATGTTCCAACACGGCCCGTGCTTTCCAAATCCCGGTGCGTTAGCGATGACATGGTGGTTGGTTAATAACAATAAATATTATACATTTAAACACATAAGTGCTACTGCAAACCCCAATTATTAATCTTACACTTCATCGAAAAGTCTACAGAACTGTCGAGTTTTCGACGCTTGGCGTGACCCGCAGTTTTGCGGTGAACTAAATAAACGCGGGTGGTCAACCACCATGTCAGCGTAGTACCTTAAAACAACGCACTGGCTATAAAGGGTTGGAGAAGTGTCCGGCCCGATGCGTGTGGCGGTGTGTTCGGGCGAACTCGCGCCGCCCGACTTGCTGGTCGGGGAACGGGAGGGCCAAGAGGGTGTACCACCGGGACGGCAGCTCGCGGACCGCCGGCGGTGGCCTCTTTGGGCCTCCGCTGCCGTAGCAATCACTCATGTAGTGTGGCGCTTTAACCTGATGCGCTTTGTCTCGCCTGACAAGCGAGCGCTAACCGTTTACTTAGAGGTGACGATGTGTACCGAATGATTGTTATGAAGATCTAAATATTTGACAGAACCTTTTGGCGTCAGTGGACTTGATTGTAATTCAAAAATCTGTGTCTGTGTGTCTGTATTGCTTTTACCGCAGAATGTTCTCCAGAAGGAATATATTAAACAAAAAAATCCCGTAAAACGTGGAGTGGTATATTGAATGTATGCACAGGGACGATATTACAGCACACCACGACCACATCCACGACAACATTAAGTTATATTACCTATATGTGTGTAGATAGACATAAAGCTAATAGAACTAGTCTGACTAATTCGATATAGTATTTGAGCTCCAGCTCCGTTTCAGCTGGAATATTGAAGTTCTTGTCTTGGTAAGACTGTACACTTTTATTGATATCTTCACAACTAAAAGGTAGTTCGAAACCAAATAGGTACTGACGGAGACAGTATCCTTGACATACATACACTTTCGAGTAAAACCTAACTACACTTTAAGGTACTACCGACAGGGGTCTCCATCTAGTCTTTAACTTTCAAGTAAACATCAACCTACAAAAACAAAGCTAAACCAGTCTACCTATTGGTTGAAACTAACAAGCGTCCTCATCACCTGGCTACGTTGGTCTAAATACTTCGAACGAGTCAAATCTGTGTGTGCTCACCTCCTGACGAGGATGACGATGGTGGTGATGATGGCGATGAGGAACACGAGGGCCCCGAAGGCGCCCAGGGCCACCACGGCGCCTATGTTCAGCCGGGCCCCCACCGGGTCCCGCCTCTCGCCGTCCACTGACTGCGGCACGTTGACACGAGGAGTCTGCTCCGCCCTTATGTTGTTACCGCTGCCGAGGATCTGGGAGTATTGGTAGAGTAAGATTATGGGTTTTAATAATGTCTTTGTTACTCCAATGTTTGTTACTCAAATCTTGGAACCAATGAACTTAAATGAACTCTTTACAGATATTTGAACGCAATGTTTAGAAGTAAGTTTTTGTCAGGAAAAAAAAAGAGTTTAGTCTTTTTTTCCTAGGTCGGAAACTATCAGAATACCATTAGCTGTCCTTAGCTAGGAAAAGAGAGAGGGGTTTTCTTTACTGTGAACAATGCGAGACGCTTTAGCCTTCTCCAATATCTTCAGCCACTCCTTTCTAGTTTGGACGTCGACAAAAAATCTACTGTAATTTAGACCATAACTCACCTGGTTTTCCCTCGGATGACTCGCCACAATAATATGCGGTATGTGACTTGTCGGCGAGTCCTGATTATCAGGGACCGTTGTCTTGCGTTCAGGGGGGCGTTCGTAGGTCCTAGTTGTGGGTCTTTCTGTGGTGGGCTTGGGGCGCAGTCGGCGGGTCTCCGTCACGGTCGCGAAGGGGGTGGGAGATGACAGAGGGCGCGGGGAGGTGCGCGGCCGTGTTGGCAGGACGAGGCGAGGGCTGGTCGGAGTGGGGCCGGCTGTGGTGGTGATGGGGCCGTTCGTGGTCGTCGATGCTGTTGTCGTTGTTGGACGTTCTTCCGCTGAAAGTGTGGAGAATTGTATTTTTAGTGGTTTCACTTTGATACATAAAATAAATAGAGTAATAATAGGTAAATAGTAGTATCACTAGAGCACAAAAATTTTTCTTGTACCATAAAATATGACAGATAGAACACAGCAAAAATGGTCGAGGAAATTAAAGCAGTAATTTTATTGATGTACCTAGGTGTTCCTGGCACCCACATGGTACACAGGAATGCAACTATCAACGTCCTAGCAACAGCCGGCTGTCGGGCTGCTATTGTCTTTCTACTGTGTCTCGAATCACGTGTGTTTTAAGGTTTAATGTATTATAGGTACAAATGAATGTTGAATTCATCGACTGCTAAATCATAATTCTCTTTATATTTGAAATCAGCGTAACGAGACCTTTAAAAGTTTAAAATTTATACCATATCGTAGCATTATGGAGAAAAAAATAAACATCAATGATGGTAATAATTACGGCGAAGTAAACTTTAACACGCTTTCAAAAGCACAGTCTACTAGCTAAACTAGACGGGCTACAAAGGCAGCATTTACACAAAAACACAATGCAAGCTAACAAACAGCAAACACAATGCAATTACTTGAGTGCCGACTATGCCTTACAATACGGCAAAAAGCTCCAAGTGAGTTATGGAAAATAATAAAATTTTGATAGCTTATCTATACTAATATTATAAAGAGGTAAAATTTGTAAGTTTGTAGGTTTGTAAGTTTGTATGTAGGGGGTAATTTCTGGAACTACTGGTCCAATTGAAAAATTCTTTCAGTGTTAGATAACTTATTTATCAAGGAATGCTATAGGCTATATACCATCACGCTACGACCCACGGGAGCGGAGCAGTAACCAAAAATGCGGGTGAAACCGCAGGGGACAGCTAGTCTTGATATATAAATATTTGCAAGTCGCGCGTATAAGTCAGTAAGGCCAACAAACGGTTAACATCTAGATCTATTAAATTATTACTAATTTCAGAAGCAATGGCAAATAATAAAAGTTATAGAATAACTTAAGTTTTACTCTTTATTCAGAAAACGCACACCGCGTGGCACCACTGTCGCCAAAATTAAACATCATTTAAATTAACATTTCGGTTGATCAAAACGGTTCACTTTCTTTTTGGTATTAGGTATATATTTTATGCATGTAAATAACATAGCACGTACCTTTACACAAATGGGTATACATAGTTTCAGGCAGTAATACTGAAAAATCTATAGTTAACAACAACTCTTATATAGACAATACATCCGACTCGAGAGAAAAGTAGGTATAAAACAAAAATTATTAAGCAAGAGGGTTTACGTAAGCAAATATAAGCCGTGATAATTCTCCGAGGCCTTCAAGTAGGTATATTAATAGCCATATTTTTTATATTTCACATACATTTTCCTGAAGCAAAAATTAAGGAAGTGTGTTACGATAGTGGGAGGAAAGTGGGCGGGCGGGGCGGAGGGCGCCCAGCCGCCCGCGCGCAACCTATGCGCCGGCGCTAACCTCACGGAGCTTGGGTACAGCGCCAGTTACATCTCAGCGCTCCCCGGAATAAGCCGCGTCCTCGATTAGTCTTTCTCCATTCTATGGTTAAGTTGTGTTGTGATCTTTTATAAGTAACAATAGTGTCCTCTTATCAATCTCCGCAAGAAATGGCAGGTTACAGCCCATGTGGATTGTTTAAGTTACCCGGCACTCCTCCTAGCTTACAACGAGTTATCGACCGCGACCTGTGGCTCGCGGAGAAGGCTGGTCTTTGCTTCCCTGTGCAGCAAATCTACGAACGGTTCCACCAGCGGCTGCAAGGTGCCGTTTTACCCACTACACATTCGGGAATATGTCTGACAGCTGTGTTAGAATACCTAGCGGCGGAAGTTATCGAAGTAGCTGGAGACATCGCACATGAATACGGATTAAAGCACATCTCTGCGCGGCAAATCCAGCATGCTATACGAGCAAATACTGAGGTTGATATCTTCGTGCGGAAAACTTTGAAACGGCCGCACTATTCAGGTGATCCTGACTGTGATGATGAAGACTCTTATCAACCAGAGGGTGGCACATCATCTATGATGCCAAAATTCACCGCAGCAGAAAGAAAGCACCGTGTCACACGACCAATCTCGTTTACTTCATCTGAAGGCAATCGCTATGCCATACAACTAACTTCGTCTAACTCAGAAGAAGGAAATCACCTTGGCATTCGATTAACCTCCGCTACTTCAGCAGAAGGAAATCGCTATATTTTACCACCAACTCCGTCTACTTCAGCTGAAGGAAGTGGTTTTGTTCTACTAGCAAACCCATCTGCTTCAGCATTAGGAAGTCGCCGTATTATACTACCAAACCCGGCTTGCACAGAGAGAAATCGGTTTGCTATAAAATCAACTGTATCTACTCCAGAAAGAAATCTTAGTGTCATACAACCAAATCCATATATATCAAAAGAAGTTAATCGTTTCACACTATCGACCCTACCTACTTCACAAGTTAAAAATAAAGCGAAAGGACCAACCCCATTTAAACGTCGAAACAGCCTCGCTATTAACCCAACTACATCTGATTCATCAGGAGGACATTGCAGTGTCATAAAAGCAACACCATTTACTTCTGCAGCAAAGCGCCGTGCCATATCAACCACACCTAGCCCTGACGAGGATCTGGTTGCCCTACGACAAGTTTTGGCTGAGGTACGAAAGAATGGTTTTGGTAAAAAACCAGCTGCTACCAAATTAGGTAAAGACATTGTGAACCCTCCGGATTAGAAACAAACTTATCTATTTTAGTGTCGTGTAAATGGTTTATGCGTGGCTCTTTGGAAATTATCATTCATCATATCATCAGCTCAGAACAGTTTGCTCATCTCTAACTACCTCACTATCCTGCAAAGATCGATGTTCTGCCTAAGGGAGCTCTCCTTCTGGGGGAGATGCTCTACTTGTGAATTCATGAAATACTTTCTAGAACTACTCTGTTGCGACGTACTATCGAAGCTCTCCCAATGAGTGACTTGTGTAGATCCTGTTCGAAGTAGTACAATTGTGACTCATTCATATTTTATTTTTAGGTAGGTTTATATGTAGATAGGTACTGTTTGTCGTCTATCAAAATTTACAAATGACTTATGTTAGTGATGTTCTGTATATTTCTACACTAATCTATATATACATTTATGAAATAGGAAACTGACTGTTGATATATTAACGCACAGCCCAAATCGCTGGTCCTAGAGACATGAAACTTGCAGAATCAAACAGCAGGTATAAAAAAGATTTTTTTGGAATATGAGAAATAGATTAGAAACCTGACTGAATGTAGTCACGGTGGCCAATCCCTACGTGAACTATTTGCTTTTTGTGTTATTTTATATACTAGTAGTAAGTTTTCTGACAATCGTAAAATAAAGATATTTTTCAGATTTGAATTTATGTGTTTAATTTCCTGCAAAAAGGTCCTCCTTTTCAAAACTGCTTACAATTTTCCTCTTCCTTCTATACTTACGTTGGCAGTTGGGTGCTGGTTTATCCCAAAGGCCATTGGCCAGGCAGGCTATCCTCTTGGCTCCCTGCAGCTTGTACCCAGGGGCACAGAAGTACTCAGCCACTGAGCCGAACACTGAAGAATTGTGAGTGACGGTCACGCGGCCGTTAGGGGTTGTAGGAGGGTCCTCGCAATGCACCACTGTAACAAAAAAGATTGGATTTACAGGAAGGTAACAACTAAAAGTTATTTTAAAGGAGCTGTGAGACTCGATCGATAGATACTTTAAATCCGCGCCGTTTGTATTTCAATTGAAGCGTCTCTGACTGATGAGATGTCGATAAGGACGTTTGGTTGTTATGTGTTATTTATTATATATTTGTTTTTAGTGTCCTATAACTATATCGGCACAGTGTTCTATCTATTTTTGAGATTAATATTAGATTCATACTACTGGGTTATAGTATTAAACTCGAACATACATAGCACACATTCGCAACTTAACAGTTGTGCTCAAATTCTTTATTAATTAAGGTAAAACTGTTCGAAGAAAAGTTTTGAAGACTTAGTTACCTAATTTTACTGTAAGGTAAGACTTTTACAAGGTACGTATGTCTTTTTAACTATTTATCAAGAAGCTTTAAACGAGCAAAGTTTGATTACTAAAGCTCAAACTTTTTTTCTATGTTTAATCGCGCTTTCTGTGGAATCCAGTAGGGTGCCCAGTATTATTTCTGTAAAAAATTGCTCAATTTATGAAGAACTAGCTTTTGCCCGCGACTTCATCCGTATGGAATAGTTCCCATTGCCGGGGTATTTTCGGGATGAAAACTATCCTATGTCCTTTTTGCGGGTCGCAGTCTATATCTATACCAAATTCCATTCAAATCGGTTCAGTGGTTTAGGCGTGAAGAAGAGACAGGCAGACAGAGTTACTTTCGCAATTATAATATTAGTACGGATGTAGAGATTATCAAAACTAGCTACCACTAACGGGGGGTGGGGGGCAGTAACTGAAGACGCAAGTGAAACCGAGGAATACAATACATCTAAAATTATATAAAAATAACATATACAAACAAGACGGTAAACTAACTGACTTGTTGACCGACTTGATATATCAACATACAGCCGCAGGTCCTAGAGACATGAAACTTGTTTTTTTATAAGTATAATATAGAACAAGTATCCTCTAAGAAAGTTTTAAAAAGGGTAAAGGGGATGGAAATTAGGCAATCCACGAGGAAGAAAGGCAGTTTAACATAATTTCGTAATTCGGTAATGATTTTCCTTCTAAGTTATATTTTTTTTTGTATTTAACTAATACATTCTTTTATACTTACAAAGAGTATGGAGGAAAATATCTCTGAGCAATTAAATAAATAAATAAATATCCTGGGACAACTCACACACGGCCATCTGATCCCAAACTAAGCAGAGCTTGTACTATGGTAACCAGACAACTGATAAACATACTTATATATTTTTTAATTATATACATTTATAGATAAATCACACCCAGACACAGAACAAACATTCGTGCTCATCACACAATGTTTGTCCTGGTAGGAAATCGAACCCACGACCTCCGGCTTAGCAGTCAGTTCTACTAACCACTAGACCAACAGGCCTGTTCCACGCAAGACGAGAGAATGTAAGTTTGTATTCAATTTATCCTATGTATCCTAAAGTTTTCCTTAAATAAATCAAGTAGGTAAAGAAATATTTCTCTGACTTTTAAAGTCTGATTTCACTCATAACTCAAGGCAATCAACAAATCTGGCAATAACCCTACAAAAACGATTTGATTAAATTAACTAATGAAATCAAAGTTGTAATTTTGCTTTTATTGAAATACAAATTACATTAGTTGTTGCAAGTAATTAAAATACAAAATATCTTATATAAAATACAGAATTTTATCTATTGTAATTGTGATATAAATCACATTTTCAAAATAAGTAATCTAGACGAGCATGAGCTGAAAAGTAGTGGAAAACAAGACTACTTATTATTTCATGCTTTTTGTTACTTGTCTCTATGGTATGAATGGCAAGATTTTGAATTCCTTGCCTCCCATGAGGGAACGTGACGCCAATATGGCTTCATTTACTTCAGGTGACAGTTTAAAAAAACTTATCAAATCCTTTTTACAAGCTCTTTCTCTTTTAGTTGTGGTACAATAAGAGTAAAATGCCTCACGTTGCTATCCTTCAGTCGATCTTATCTGGTTCTAACAGACATTAAAGTAGGCAGACGCAAAAACCGCGCCTTGACGTTGAGTTGCGGAAACGAGCCAGCCATACCATACCATAAAGTAGGCAGAAGTTTACCAATTTTAACATTAAAATACCCTGAATGAATGTAACCTAGAGCTGTAGCAATTGATTTCAATACTTCAATGAATTCCTCCAAGTATTCTAGTTCTATGGCAGATAAAGTATTAGTCTTAACCAACTTATCATATAGGTCATTTATTTCTGATTTGCTTCTCATAAAATGCGCTACAGAATCATAAAGAGTTCCATCTTCTGTGACAGGGATATATTAACTGATGTCCGTTGCGGAATGTTTATAATAGTTACCGTGACCCCGGAACATAAAGAGCAACCGAAGGAACATGAGTGGGTTTTAATCAGTAAAAGTCTGACACGCCCTCCCGCCGTACCCAGGACGGGAGCAGTCATTTGATGATTTCCCACTCCCCAAAAAAAAACTGATGTCGAGACATCTTTTATGACTTCAGCCGATTTGAATCTTCTGGACATATTACATAACAAAGTACATTTAGCAATTGCTGAATTTGATTCATATCTGAATTATCCAAAAGACTTAATGTAAAATGTATTTTTAAGTCAGTATTTGAAATACTAATTACAAAATACTACACCTTATCCCTACAAAAAAAATGATCCTGTGTGAGTCTCAAGAGCGGAAATAAGAAACCATAAAGTCTGAACTGTTTTCCAAGTCAATTTTTCAATTACATTATTATTTATATTCCTTACATTTACAGCCATTTCCTGAAACTGAAACCTGGATCGCTGGATTAGGTTACCAGAGTTATTAAGTTCCAAAATTTAAGGACAGTAAAATTATGGAAATGGCCGCTAAACATATTAGATAAAGACCGAGGACACCTACCATCACATCTGGGCGGCGGTCCATTCCACCTCTCGTCGATATCGCACACGAGTCGTGACCTGCCGACCATCTCGTACCCGGCCTGGCACGAGTACTGCACGTGGGACAGGTACGACACGGAGTCGTTCAGCAGCTCGTACGTGCCGTGTGGGATCTCCGCGGGGAAGCCGCAGTCGATGCCTGTGATTACAGAGCAGAAATTAGCTTGTTAAGATAAGCCTGTCACCTGAACGACAAAAAGGGGTTCAGGCAGTTTCTAGCGTCTCTGACCAAACGCCTATATATGCAAAGGTATATATTAGATATTGACCAGTGCTGAAGGCATCTCTCTCTCATTCATCATTAACCATGCGGCTTCGAAACCGTGCTACCAATGCAACGTTTTCAATTCATATTCTTTCTGAGGTTATCTAGGACATCAATGATATCCCGCGCCTCGACAGTCGTTGGTCCCTGTTGTTAGCGTAAATCTTTGATGACAGCCGTTACGGCAATTGTTACAGGTAGTCAGAACAGGAGCCAAAAGGTTTGTCAATCAGTCTAAACAAAGGGTGCCAAGTTATCTGGTTTCTGGCTAGTGAAGTTCTGAGAGACTCCATGTGAAACAAAGGTTTTCTGCTGAACCTGGTTGTACTGGAAGCCCACAAGCTACGGAGATGAAAATTGCGTAATGCTTCAAAGTACACTTGCTTCTTGATAACACGTTTGCATCACATTTATGTAAATTTGTTTCACTCACGTTTACAAACAGGCGGGAACTCATCATAGAAGCCGGTGTCGAGGCAGGTCCTGACGGTGGGCCCCACCAGCAGGTGGCCGTCATCGCAGGAGTACTCCACGGAGGCTCCTACCTCGAAGCTGTCAGCTGACATGGTAGAGTTGGGGGGCTGTTCAGGACGCCCGCAGGCTTTCGGTTCTGGAGAAGATAGAGATTTGAAATGAGTTCAGTGACGATGTAACAAGTCTTATAATCTAGCTAGCTTTGTGGATAATTTCGTTTAGATGATGTCGCAAGAAAGTTTCCATAGAGGTAGACATTAAATGGTACGCAGGGCTTTTTCAGTTTTGTTGTTCAAATAACAATACTCTATACGGAACCCTTTTGTTCCATTTTGGTACAGACACACTTCGGATTTTTTTGTTAATGTATTCGTTTTTAAAACATTAAATTTTGTTTTTTTTAAAGTATGTGATGATGGTATACGATTTAAAAACTTGGAAAAGACGTACGAATAATTTTTTATTAGAGAACGAGATTGTTTTTCAGAATTTTGTTTGTGAAATTAAGACCATAATCATTTTATAAGAGAAGTCTGTTGGTTTCAGCTATTTTAATATAAATTCCTTTAGTCGTACTCGCAATAGTTTTTTTTTGTGGCTTGTTCTAACAAACATTTGAATTATTATTTATATATTATTATAACTACTTCATTTGTGTTGAATCTGAGAACTAAAGATGATTAAAGCTCTAAATCACATACCTAATTTATTCGTATGATGCGGTTTTTAAAGAAAGTTGTGCGTTTAATAATATTTGCACTAAATGCAAACCCGACTTAGTGTGCACTTTAATATCTAGATGGCGTTGTGAGCTACACGCGACCACTCCATGTGGAAGCAGTGAGTGTAAACAAGAATAATTATTATTTTAAAACAATCAGGCTGTTTGGATGTTTCGGAAGGTGGACTTAGACGATTAAACATAGAGCTATTATATTATTGGCTGTCTAGAGTCAACCGATCTTTCGACAATCTAGTGTTTTGAATATAGGAGTTAGGTTCAGAAAAACCGCGCATTTTAAACACTCAGAACTTATAAACATTTACCTAATTATATTTCCTCTTAGCCTCAGTAGGTTGAGAAACAATTCAAGGAAAAACTCCGCCTCGAGTGTAATAACCAACATCGCACAATAAATAAATAAAAAACAATGGATAGGCCGTTTTATAAGTTACAGGCTTAGCTTAGCTTGTAACACATATCTAGTACAAGAAGCTTAGCTCAGCTTACGCTAAACGAGAAATAAAATATCTATTCACAAAATAAACAACAAACATAATACGCAAGCACAAAATTAAAACTGCAAAAAGCTAAAAAGTTCGCTGTGCTGTCGACTAGCAGAGCAGAGTATTCCTTCAGAGAAAGAAAATATACAAATTCGCAATAGTTAAAACACACACACATTTTCAATTACTAAACAATTTACCGAAGAAGCCTTAGAAAAACCAGTCGCTAAAGACATAAACAAACAAATTTAAACTTACGGTGTTGACAGATATAGTTGAGTCTTGCTTGGCAGTCGGTGTCGGCCCATAACCAGCCCTTGCTGCCGTCGAAGCGGGCGCAGCCCTCGCCGCCTCCTGGAGCATTCCAGAAGGATACCGTGACGTCATTGCCGTTCACCCACTTCCAATTGGCGGGGTCTTGCGGGTCTCGAACTGCTCCAATCCAGTACTGGCTACTGCTGTCGCTCCTGAACAAAAGAATGGCTGGTGTGAAGAAGAATATTTTAGGCGTACCTATCTGAGGAACTTGGAGATAGCTAACAAGGGATTCTACCTCAATAAACTAGGAAAGTGAAAAGTCCCACTCACTCACACAACCTAGTTTAAAATCCAAGCCCAGGTTAAAAACTTAAATTTTCATATTTGGTGACTTTTTCCTACTTGTTTATTTTCATATTGTTCTACCGCTTCATTGTTTTACTGTAAGGCAAAGGAGCTTATGATCACCACGCTTGTTTCTATGGATCGATTGCTGGTGTATTTGCGATCTCGGACTAGTCTTAATACGTTTAAGTCGTTTAATTAGGATATAGTCTTTCGCCACCGATATTAGTGATGTTAAAGGTAAACAAACAAAGAGTTCATTACGTAATGGTTACTGGTACTAGCCTTCTATCGAACACTTTTTCACTGGGCATCACAAATTCATTAATTATAATACACATAATAATATACCTATCATTGAATAATAATAATAATATTCATTCAGGAAAATTTATTACAGACAGGGCTAATAAATAAAAGAACCGTTCATCATTCTTTTTATGCCTCTGTGGTGAAGCCTTAAAGTTCTTTACTTATAAAATCCCGAGTTCAAAATTTTAACTAATATCATAATTAATTCAACCTTTATTATAAAGTTGTTACTTTCATAATTTTATTTTAAATTACAGGGTAATGTTATAAATACTTATTGAAAACTATTTCAGCATCGTAGGATGGTCTAGACTTGCTAATGAAAATTCAAAGAAGTTGGGAAGCCGTAGACAATAATCCTCTTTGACTTGTCAAAGTCAAAGTGTTTGTCGTACTTGATATTGACCTTCAAGGGCGCGAGGGTAATCGGTAAGGGCAGAGGTCGCGAGTAATTTTAAGATGTCTGAGGGATTTAAAACACTAATTAATTAATAAAACTATATCATTAGATACATTTACTGTTAGGACATAAATTATGGAAAAATAAAAACAAAAATACAAACGATTGCCTCTGGAGCTAAAAGATCCTATCTTTGATACTATACCCAAATCGATAGTAATTATAACATTTTTAATCATCGTACATGTTAACTGTAGTCGTAGCAACAAAGAAAAAACTTTTAAAATGGAGGCATTTTAAAGATTGGAAGTGCCACTAAAATACATAAAAGTTAATTCTGGTAGAAGTAACTTTTATATATTATATATAGCGGAATTGACACTCAATTCAAAGTCATTTTAAAACTGCTCGGACAAGATACCTATATTTAGTACAAAGACCTTAAGTTTACCACATTCTTAGAGTATAAACATAATTTCTTAATTAACGCCAGCAATTAAACTGAAAGCAAAGCATAGATATCTAGAAGTCGCAAATACAAATCGCATAGCACGCAGCAACAGCAACATTAAAACAACAATTTGAAAGTTTCAACTATTCATAACCGGTATTTTATGTGTTTTCTCCACTTAGAGAATCTAACAACATCTATTTCAATTTAAATAAAATATGTAATTAAATAAAATCTTTGTAATATACTATTGGTGTATGTAAGTACTAGGCACTCATAACGCAGGAGCGAGTCAATCAAATCATGAGTCGAATATCAAAAGCTCGGCAGGATACTAATAAATAGACGTGGGTTTGTTTCCTGTCAACATCGAAACATGTTGGTTGTGGGGTGGGTGATTAAACGGGTGGTCATCGAGTACCCTGCGTATACAGTCAGCAAAGAGGGTAAATATGCAGGGCCATCATACAGTTTAAATTATCTAGAACACTGATGGACATATTCAAATAAAATTTAAACTAATTAAAGATCTTATTATTAAATATTCTACTTTGATTATGTTTTATATTCATCGGTTTTTGAGAAAACTTTTATTAAATCAGTTCTGGTGGCCCAGCACACCTATCTTCTTTGCTAACTGCACTTACACCATGGTAATGAAACGATATTAAATTCCTGATCGTCCCCTGCGCCCCGCTCTGCGTCTGTCTGGCATGGGATTATATTGACTAGGTATCAAAGGGAAAACGTAAAGGCAGGTGTTTTCAACATTTTCGGGATTGATTATATTCAAATTTCCGTCAGGTCTCCATCTTATCCTTTTTTTAGCAGATACTCTAATATAATAAAATTCAATCTTATAGAAGAAGAGCTCTGTGACCTTTCCATTCGCGGCTGAAAAGCTTTCGGGATTAATTTGTTATCAAGAATTTTCTAGACGTGAAGACTTGTAATTGGCTGTCAGATTATTGTTATTTACCACCATTGTATTTAGCTGTAAGTCTTCCATAGTCTTTAAATAAATTATATTAAATTAAATACTGTAGCAGGCATTGAAGAAACTTCTGGCTAAGAGTTCAAGGTCCAGATATTTATATGTTTGTATGTTCTGTGTCTGGGTGTAATTTATCTATAATATGTATGTATTTAGAAAGTATAAGTAAGATAAGATAAGTATATATATCAGTGTTGTCTGGTTACCATAACACAAGCTCTGCTTAGCTTGGGATCAGATGACCGTGTGTGAGTTGTCCTAAGATATTTATTTATTTATATAATTAAAACAGTCCTTCTAATTATGGACTTATTTAAAGTTTTGAACCAACAGAATTTACCTACGAGTATCCACATCATATGATAGGTCGGCAATAGCTTCTTAGGTAAACATCGACAAAGTTTTGCTCAGTTTTTCCGCGAGTAAAACAGATGTCGCAACAATAATTTTCCTGTTACGTTGGGCCCCTTGTCCTTTCCTACGCAACGTGTTTTTGTTTATACAGGGTAGAAAAATAAAGAAAAATTACTAAATTATTCCTGAAGAAATCGTGGAAAAAATGTTGTGTAACTACGATCGATTGTTTGTGGCAGAACCGGGAAGGGACTACAAATTGAAAAAGTTCAGAGTTATGTAAGAAAATCAACATGATTTACTTACATAAGGGGCGAGTGTATTCAATACGTAAAAACTTTTTGGATGGAACTACCTTTTAAAAGTGAAGCTGGGCAAAGTTATAAGTACCTAAAGAAATGCGAAATGCGTAGAAAAGAGTTAGTTAAAGAGAAATGGGCGAATTTTATTGATTCAGAAAATAAATGGTTTCGCTATGTTATTGGGATTATAACAGTGTATTGCAGCCGAAGTAATTGGGGACTATTAGGTAATGTAACTGGAAATATTTGATTTAATGCTCTACCATCATCATCTCTCTCCCAATTTTTCCAAAAGGTTTTCAAACTCTGAAACTGGGCAGACGCATGCTATAGCAATAATATGTAGTCGTGATTTGACTGGGTGCTATCTGGGCGCAGACAGGGGGGCAGGTAGGTTCGCAAGACCGTGGTGGCTGCAGGGGGGGTCCAGCCGATGCAATTATCCGGTGCTCTATGGCAAAAGCCGGAGTAGTGTTACACGCGCGTAGCTATTAATTGCGACGCTCTGTTTTGGAGGATCCATCGGTCGGTGTTATGCAATATTGAAATGTTTTTTGACCATGACAAATGCATTGTGCTAAGAAGTCGTATATTTTGCCGTGGTAGGGTTACTGATATTTAGGAATACGGTTATAATACATACTAATTAATTAATATTATGAAGCTGAAAAGTTTGTTTGTTTGATTTTTAGGAAGTAATAGTACGAACTGAAATAATATTTTGTTTACCCATTTAACAAGATATAGTTTAGGCTTAATATCACGCTATGACTTACGGAAGCGGAGTAATAACGAAAGATGGGGGTGACACCGCGGGGGACAGCTACTTGTTAATGTTAAGTTAGGCTCAATGTTAAAAGTTTACCAGCATTTTTGAATACATCAATAGCAAACAAGAGTCAAACCAATATCTAACTTTCAAAACTTCGAACGCAGATGCCTATTCTTATCATCAGATGAATATTGCTACATGAAAATCGTTTCTCAAACAATCTCTCTCGATGTGCATAACAGTGACCATTTGCTATTTGGAATGTAATTATCGCTGGACGCTGCCTCCCCGCGCCAGACACATAAGCTATGTACACGAGGGGATTAATATTCAGCCCTTTAAGGACGCAGACACATAGCCAGTACATGCTCTTTGTACCAACGTTGAGTTTAGGGTGACGGCTATAAGTAGGGTTGCCAGATAGAAGCCTATCATATCCTGGACAATTAAAACAAAGTTTTTTCTTTCTTTCTTTCTATAACGCCACGCTAAAAAGGAAACGGAGCTCTAAGACCTAACATAACGTACTAAATAGAACATTTAGCTTTTACGTATCAATAAATTTAAACTTTGGTAGACAATCATTATACATCATACAGTATATTTCCTTAAAAAAGTAATAGGTTTTCGGAATGCCGATGCCGGACAAACCTCAGTCTTACATATTGGTCACGGACGGTAAAAATCCGGACAATCCCAAATTTCTCGGACATCTGGCAAGCCTAGCATTGGGAAACCTCGCTTTTGTTAAAATTGGATAGGTTTTGAAGCGAAGCTTTAGTCCATCAACTTGATTAATATTATTAAGGGAGCCTGACAGTGTTATTACATCGATCTGTTTACCACTAAGCGATTTATGTTATTGTCGGCGGCTCGTTGCAAAACTGCACTCGCGCTGCGGTCGGCCGGAAAATAAGTCTGCATTTATTGCGTAATAATGTTGCTTTATATAATCCAGGTGTTATGGTAACGCAAGCCTAGAAGAAGACCGTTAATGCACAGTGAGTGAGCACCCGCCCTATAATCGCCACCGGTCACTTCCTACACCATGCATTATGCATTTGAAGCTTGTTGGCGTGGATTCATGTGTGACTGACTTTATGACTATGATAACTGATTCTGTTATGGTTTTCGAAAGGTATGTGTTAAGTAAACAGTGACTTTACCTAGTTCAATTAATTGGAAGTCGTTAGAGAGCTTGTGGTTTTGTCTACGGTTCAGTTTGAGCCACAAACCTTTCGCCGTTATTCTAAATTGATCATAGACGTAAACCGTAGTGCCGTGTAACGTTCGACATACGAACCGTATCGGATCGGAGCCGGCGGCGCGTACGGGATCCAGCCCGTTGTCTTAAATATACTCGTTTTGAACCGTTACGTGATTCCGAGAATGGTTTGTTTCTGAGAGTGGCTTTGGATACTATAGTCACCTAAGCTTTGTGGTTTGCTGGTGATAAGCAATCTCCTTGCTATTTAAGTATTTCAGAATAACTCTTACTGGTCACGAGACCTCCCACGTGTCACTCTCGCCTTAAAGAAAAAGAGAGTGATGAAAAACCAACATTGAAGGCATTTCATTAAAAGAGACCCAAATTGTCTCTGGCACGTTCCGCAAAAGTTTAGTCTACATGTTGTTCCAAATGATTGGTTACACGAAAAAAAATCTTTATATCTTTTCCAGGATTGAAAAGAGACGATGTTCCCTGCTCTCTATTTGACTCCCCCATAGTCAGTACCTACAATAGTGATATTATAATATCCTTAGTGCAATATAAACAATTACATTTCATTTCAGACACAAGTCTCGAAATTGCCAGGTGAATGTAGGTAAAGTGTTATTATCTATTCATGTTCAAGTACATTGCAACAAAATAGTCGGTAAGTCAGAACAAGTTGACGGAAAATGAATACACTTAGCTTTCCCCTTGGCTGATAAGTAGTACTTTCTCAGTTATTACTGCCAAGTCTTGGCGCGCGCCACCGTGCTTTTAGTTCTAACAGAAATCTGTACGCCCCAAGACACGGTTCGGATGCCTACTGTGAACTTTATGTTAATGCAGAATAGTCTTGTCTTGGTTTTCAAGTATTAACACTATACAATTAGGATGGAAGTTTTGATTTACGAAAACTAATTACAATCTACCAAAATAAATATAGTAATACAGTTGTAAACGTGAATGTTAATAAAGATCGTATATCTCTGAAAGGAAAGCGAATAAATTATTTTAATTAACCATTGGTTTGCTTGGACCAGCTTCCATACTTGCTATCCTCTTTTACAAAATAATTGAATGTAAAATGATAAAAAAACTCATAACTGTTTACTTTGAGTTGCTGTTGATAAGACTACGCTGTGAATGAAACTCAACTGTTTTCAACATGAACATCATCTTACATACCGTTTGAAATGCCCGTCATATTAACTTATAAAACACAAATTATTCTATCAATATCGTGAAATTGACTTGTAACTAGTATGAATGGATGCTTTAGCGTCAGCATTGTTCAACAGGATGTTGACAGATGACAAGTGCCGTATATGGCCTAAGACCATTTGTGTTTCATGGGATGATGAACAAAACAACCGTGAAAGTGGATAGAGGACAACGACAAAGCGATGTCGTTACCGTGTTATGTCGTAGCAGAATTTAATCGGGGTACTTTATTACCGACAATGCTTCTATTTGAACGGGAACTAAATTCGCAATACTTTGTGATATTGAAATGTTGAAAATGTCGTAGAATATTAATTTGAATAAAAATGTAATAGAAACGCAAATATTTTTCAGTAATAAGAATGTTTTGTGACATAATGACACCTTTACTGGCTATTAGTAAACAACAAAACTAGGAATAAAACAGCACAAAAAACAGCCTAAACTGCCAACAGCAATGCCAAAATAAAAACAAAAGAAAATCTCACTAACCGGTGCCGCCGCCATAGTTCCCAGCTGATGAATCCTTGGAGCGCAGGGTTGCTCTCGTCCACCAGGGTCCCGCCCCGGGACCGGCAGAAGCCGAGAGCATCCCGGAACGACGCCGGCTGCCGATCGTAGAAGATGTAGCACTTCCCGTTGTACGTAGCTGTGCTGCCAGGCGGCTGATCCCGGAACTGAGGACACCGTTCAATCGGGAGCGCTTGATCCGTATACACGAAGGCCTCGCATATCGAGAGCTGGGATGGTGCTGATGACTCCAGGTGGACGCTGACGAAGGCGCCGGGCATGGGAGGGTTGCAGGGCAAGAAGAGCGGCTGCCCCTCCTCGATGTAGCCGCTGAACCGGTTGCACACCGGGTTGGTGCCAAGGTCCGGTCGGTTGTTGCCGACCCGGACTACTATCACGGGCTTGTTTGCACCTAGAAGTAGAGGTTATGAGTTTAGGCTGGGTATTTACAAACAAATGAATAGACTGGGTTGGATAGTTGTGGCCCATCCTTGAACACTTGGCTCTTTGAGAGCGATTTTGTTGTTTCTACTCTTATGACTAGCTTTATTCCGCGGTATCGCCCGCGTGGTCGTCAAACTTCTATCTAGTATTCTTCATTCTTAGTGGATATCTACTCTTCACAAAGTACACACACTTCAAGATGGGTAAGCAATTAATTATATTCTGAATGTCGTGATGGTTTAGTGGTTATGGCGTCTGCCTCTAATGTATGGGTTCAATGCAAGTACCTACCAATGTGTGTTTTCAGTTCCTATGTAATTTTTCTATGAAATACTGAAATCACGTCCTTGTAACTTACATAATTGGAAATAAAGCTAAGGAAATGATGAATTTTGAAACAGCCTCTACAACATTTTCCTGTAAAAATTATACCTACAAGTTATATAATAAATTAACTAATTATTATGACTTTGAAGTGCTTCTTCTTAATTCAGACCCGTTGGTTATGTACTACCAAGGGAACAGGAGGGTCGGGAAAATTGAACAACACAAGCCTTTCAAAACCTAAGTTTCGAATCATTGCAGGTTACGGAAAATTTCTACCCTCTTTTAATTACGAAATTTTCCTTACCAACTAACTTCGGTACAATACATTAATTTTCCTGTGGTTATGTAACGATATTCATTATGTGAGGCGCAGTTTTTGAAATTCGAATCGTGGCAAGTTATGGAATATTCCTACCCTCTTTTGCTGATGTTTTTTTTTGTAATGCAGCTTTTGAATTTGGAAACGGTGACTTACGGAACATTCCAACCTTCTTTAAAGTTAAATAACGCCAGGATTTTTGCTAACTTTCGAAACAATAGTTAAATTGATGTGTGATGATAATTATCATATAATGCTCTTCTTAGTGACTAAATAATGGAATTTTTTGCACTGAAATCTTTTATATTACTAAGAGTTATCTATACTAATATTATTTAGCTAGAGAGTTGGTTTCTTGGGCTGGACGCGCTCATCTCAGAAACTACTGGTCGTTAACAAATTCATCGTGCGTTTTAATTGCTTTTATAGTTTGTTGTTGTATTTTGTACATTTTGTGTATATTGTTTCTTCATACCTTTGCACAACTCCAGGGATAGAGATATGGTATGTCATTATTACATTGTACTAAAGAAATCCCTCAGTTATTAATAATTATATCCTGGGACAACTTACACACGACCATCTGATCCCAAACTAAGCAGAGCTTGTACTTTGGTAACCAGACAACTAATAAACATACTTGTATAATTTAAAAATACATATTATACATAAATTACACCCAGACACAGAACAAATTATCATGTTCATCACACATAGTTTGTCCTGGGTGGGAATTGAAGCCACGACCTCCGGCTTAGTAGACAGGGTCACTAACCACTAGACCAACAGGACCATCAAGATACTTAAACCTTCGAACACACGTGATTCGAGACACAATAGAAAGACAATAGCAGCCCGACAGCCGGCTGTCGCTTGGTCGTCGAAAAAAGTCGTTAATCTGAAAATCCAAGCCCTAATGTGTTATGGAGAAATTGCATTGATAGAGATCTATCGTCATTGTGAATTGCGACATAAGTATGTGTCGAGCTTCTTACGTCTTGCACAATAATTGCATTGCGGTGCTTGCAACTGCTTTACACATCTCACAAAATGGACTAGTCTTGCTCAATCGACGAATTTGCATTCTGTGTTCGAATAAACGGTGTTCATTTGTTTTTTTTTCGCAACTGCAATGCCGTCGCTGACGAAGAATGGCGATTGTCACATTGCCACGAAATCTATCTTCTACTATATAAAAATAAGTCGGGTTTTCCTTCCTGACACTATAACTCCAGAACGGATGAACCGATTTCCACGGTTTTGCATTCGTTGGAAAGGTCTTGGGCTCCGTGAGGTTTATAGCAAAGAAAAAAAATTTTCAACAGAAAAGCGGGAAAATTTTAATCTACGCGGACGAAGTCGCGGGCAAAAGCTAGTTATATTATAAGTAAAAAGGTGTAGACATGTTACATGTTAGGCTAGCCGCACACACACAATAATATTGACAATAAAGTACGTATTGTCAATAATATTGTGTGTGTGCGGCCTGTATTGCGGTATTGGTTATATAGAATCTAGATTATTGACAATCTTGTATTGACAATATTATTGTGTGTGTGCGGCTAGCCTTACTACGCTACCCCATTCTATCTTCAAAAACGGCACACTAACGCACATAAACAATTAGACCTCAACGTAGGAAGGCATGAGTCAAGTATTGCGAGTGAAAAAGAGACATATAATTAGCGACTGAGGTCAATGGGGTGAAATAGCCAAATTTTAAAGTGGTGCACTTTAAAATTTGGCTATTTCACCCCATTTTTCGTGACTGTCTTTAACCTATCTATACCTTTTTACTTATAATATCATTGCTGTAACGCATCTGCGTGTTTAATCCGTACTAATCCGTGCTAATATTATAAATGCAAAAGTAACTCTGTCTGTCTGTCTCTTCTTCACGCCAAAACCACTGAACCGATTTGAATGAAATTTGGTACAGATATAGTCTTGGACCCGAGAAAGTACATAGGATAGTTTTCATGACGGAAATCCCCTGGGAACGGGAACTATTATTCCACGCGGACGAAGTCGCGGGCAAAAGCTAGTTATTTATTAATAAATAATGTGTGTCAACACTGTCAACGCACCTACGCGCGTACTTGCAGGGTGCAGACATGCATCATAGTGCGGGTTTTATACGTATTCACGCGGCAGGCTGCGTTGTGTGAGAATAGGTTTTAACCTCCTTAAAAACGAGCCTAAGTCCTTTGCCAACGTCTAATCCTCATTGAAATGAGATAGGCGTAACAGACGGCGTAACTGTTGGATTTATAATATTTTGTACACATGGTTGTTTATTTTTATATTCAATGTTTTTCTATTGGCCATTAAAAGAAACAGATAAGGAATTGTTTTTTAATCGAAGTATACAAGTAGACCTTATCTACTGAGCGTAGCTATATTTTCTGTTTTTTTTTTTGTAGAAGTGTAGTAAGAGTTAAATTGTAAGATAAAGAACTTGTTAAGCTAAGTTTATTTAAGATATAAATATAGGCTAATTTCACATAATATTCAAGCAAGAATAATGTTATTCCAGCTTCAAAAACGTCTAGAACACTCAGTGTGCGGTCTTGCGCTTTCTAACAATCATTTAATATAAGACGTCCCTTTGCACTGTCATTACGACGTTTGTCGACAAGCACCGTCGGGCGCAAATAACTATATTCTCAAGTGAAAGTTATCTAACTAAATTGCAGGAAAGTTACAATCTGATATTGCGGAATGATGATTTGACAATAAGTGGCAATTTCAAATCAGTAGTTAGCTTGGTTTAATATTTTTTTTAGTATTGCTCTATGTGACAAAACAAAATTGTAGAAGAAAAATGGTTAAATAATATTTACCACACACACATACCTACCAGAAAAACTTTAGATTTTTTTCGTCGTAGTTTTTTTTATTTTTATTTAGTACAAGACTAAATATATTAATATCGCCCTTTCTCACTTCCGCGAAAAGTAGTCACATTTGCAATACGGTGGAAATCCTTTTCTACTCTTCAGAACCGGTTTCAGTAGCGAGTCTAGGACTAAAAATTAGGACATGCCTAAGATATTTTTTACCAATATAAAGAAATTTCCCGTCAACTGTCGTTACGAACACCCGTGTGCTCGTAAGGAAAATTTAAAAATAAGGATCCAACTGTCGCGCGAACACACGGGTGCTCGTAACGACAGTTGACGGGAAATTTCTTTATATTGGTAAAAATATCTTGGCGCTTACCATACACCAAATCTTAAAAAATGACGACAGTTAGGGGATTTATTTAAGAATGTTCAGACTGACGTAGGGAATTTTTTGAAGAATGTTCCGACTGGCGAGAGGTTAATTCGAACTATTAATCCATTGCATAATATCATTTTAAGGGTAATTCAATGATAACTAGAAAGCGTCACAAAACTGCTCTGACCAATCAACTGGCAAATTATCAACGAGAAATTGTACATAATTGGAAACATTACAAGTCACTTCCCAAATAGCTATGGTTTTATTTAATTTTACTTTTTTACCTTTATAACACTTTTTCTATTATATTTCCTACTAGCGACCCGCTCCAGCTTCGCACGGGTGTTACAAATCTTTAAAAATCCCGGCTTTTCTCTACTATAATAAGCATGTATTATACATATAAACCTTCCTTAAGAATCACTCTATCTAATAAAAAAAACCGCATCAATATCCGTTGCGTGATTTTAAAGATCTAACTAAGCATACATAGGGACAGACGGCAGCGACTTTTATATTATGATGTCGTGAATTAGTGATGTTATCGATGGCCTGGCGGCTCCTTCTCCTATGTTGTTGGTTCGAGTCATCATGGACATCTCAGACATCGGTAAAGGAAATCATTTTTCCGTAATAAGGTGGAGATTAAATTAAGCATCAGAGGAGGAAGAATGAGACACATGATGATAAAAAAAGTAAAAATACTGATATATCTCAAGTGTCTGCATAATATATGTTTTAATGCTGTTAACTTATTGCGAGTAAAAACTAAACTAGTTATCAATGGGTTTAGAATGAATAATATAATACTAATATAGTTTCCATTTAGTTTCTTACCAAACGTCGGTATAGAATAAAACCGAACGCGAAATTACTATACGACATTAATTATGCCAAATTATATAAAAATACGTGTCAAAATAGTTTTCATTTAGTTAATTACCTAAATACACAAACGTTTTCATAACCTTACAACCAAGCGACAGCCGCCTGTCGCACTGCTATTGTGTCTCGAATCACGTGTGTTCAAAGGTTTAAAACCGACGCCAATAACACCCATAACTACACGAATCTCCGGTTAAAGATAACCCCAAGGTTAACTAAAGTTTACAAAGATCACAGATAATCTTAACGTCCTTTTGCGCGAGTTCCGTGCGAGTTCGGAAGCGCATTGTCTTCCCGACTATTCTTGACGCGTCCGTGATGAATTACAAATTATATGCTCATTTAAATATGTCTTTTATCACTTCCTTGAGTAGCTGAGAATACCGGAACTGTGTAACATCAAGATTGTTAGCTAAAGTGTTCAGCAGAGGTTCAAGTAGGTAGTGTAAGAAAGTAGTGGGTAATATAGTATTTAGAGATCTTGCCAGTTACCCGGGTCGTGGGTTCGATATCCGCCCGAGATAAACTCTTGCGCATGATTGTTTGCTCTGTGCCTAGGTGTAGTTTGAACGTATAAGAACGAATCAAAGTTGTCTTGTTACCATAGTACAGGCACTGCTCAATTTGGAATCATATTTATCTATACTAATATTATAAAGAGGTAAAATTTGTAAGTTTGTAAGTTTGTAGGTTTGTAAGTTTGTATGTAGGGGGTAATCTCTGGAACTACTGGTCCGATTTGAAAAATTCTTTCAGTGTTAAATAGCCCTTTTATCGGGGAATGCTAAAGGCAATATACCATCAAGCTACGACTCACGGGAGCGGAGCAAAAAATGTAGTAGTAAGAGCGAAAAATGCGGGTGAAACCGCAGGGGACAGCTAGTGACTAATAATGTGTGTAATTTGTTCCAAGATTTTTTAATTATGTCACACCGATTACGCGAAGATTTATGAGATGTGATTCTTATTTAGTTTGATGCAGAATTTTGCCATTTGGTTCCATCCAATGTTACAAAGTTTGGCCCTGTAGTTTTCTTTTTATGAACATTTTTGCTTCATGTTTATCTTTTTGGATGATGTTAGATATTCAACTTGTAACTTGCCCTTCTTTTTATAACTTGTATATATTTATTTTAGTATTATTTATAAGTTTTGTACATATTATGTTTAATTTATATAATTTAAGACTTAAATTTAACAAAGATTTGTGTGTATTTATAAATTATTTGTACAAGTATGTATATCTGTTGTCTGGTTATCATAATACAGGCTCTATTTAGATTGGGATTAGATGGCCTTGTGTGACTATTCTTAAGATATTTATTATTATTTATTGAAAAGTCACGGTGATTGACGATTTATTGCAAAAATCATGGGTTTGAGTCTCTTACAAGAAAGGTGACTTATAACTGGCCTAGATTTAAACCACGAAGTCAGACAATAGCACTCCGCACTAAAAAGTAAAAAACCTACAGTAACAGAATAAGCAAATAAATAATTCTGTTTTTAGTTTTTGATGAAGGCGGCATTTTTGTCTTTTTTACATTAAAAAAAAACTTGGCAGAATGCATGGTCTTTCAAAAGTCTTGTGTTTTTCTACTATTTGAAGACTTCAAAAAACGCACGAGACGTATTCACAATCATTCCAGCTTGTGCGAAAACTAGAAATGCCACTACATCTGACTCACACGTCACCCTTGTTTTAGTATATACTTACGGCATGTACGGTGGGCAAAGCAGACAAGTATCCAGGGCCGTCAGATACAGTTTAAGTTTTCTCAAAAACCCACGAATATTTTCTAATAAAAATTTAAACTATAGTAGAAAATGACTAGTTCTTCAATCAGGTTAAATTTCATTTGAATACATTCATTGGTGTTCAAGAAAACCTCAATTGTATATGACGGCCCTGGATACTTATCTGCATTGCCCACTGTACATAAACAAGGAGGTTATCTATGAGACAGATGGTCGATTATGTACATTTAGCACCTCGCCACGGTTGCAAGCAAGTGGGCCAGGCACACCGTATCTTGATGAGAACGAGCCACCTTGTTGACTGGCACTCGGAGGACTGAGGGAAAGTTCATTGAGGTGTCCTCTTTGGAGGTTATATGTAGACTAGCAGTGTGTGTGGAGGCGTTTTCATAGCATCGTGCTTGCTTTTCTTGTGAAATTGACAAACAAATTAATAATTGTGATCGATGTTATTAATTGTAATTGTAATCAACGTTGTATAATTTAAGTAGTTGAAATATGCGTGATTTTCTTGATTAAGTAGAAGGAATCTTTTCCTGAACTTCTATCTGCTAAGGATAAAATATTTAGTAACTTTCATATTTGCTAGTTGACAAGTAATTTATTTTTATATGTGGACAATTTAACGAATCTTTATAGAAAACTATCAAACTGAAAGCGTTATTTAATGAACTGTCAACACCCCAACTAGCAAAATCAGTACTTATAACCATCTCAAGACTACTTTTATTTTCACTTATAAAAAACTTGTAGCATGCTACAAACCTGGATTTGGGCGCAGTTATAGGTGTGTTTATTTCTATAATTATCTTATAATCAACTTATTAAATGTTACTAAGTCCTATAATATACTTGACGACGCGTAATAGCTTCTATAATAATATGAGACTACACAATTACAAGCACAAACGTTCTTGTCAGTATCTGACATAAGAATCTTACTAAAGCAATCTTGTTTATAATGCACTAGTAACGTACTTAGTTATTAGTTATAAGTATATTTTAATAGAGGTTTTATTTGTTGTTGCTTCGGCTGGTGGTGCCGGTAGTTTTGTGGTAAAATGCTTAATAAAAACGGAAGTTTCTATTACTATTATGTTGTATTATTGTATAACATTAATCACTAAATATATATTGTAAATATAGTGTATGATCTCGTGGGGAAGTCATTTTTTCTGTAAATATGTACCGAAATTTAGTTAGTTTCACAATCCCCTCCAAAAAATAGCACATTAGAATTTTGTTATAAATAAAATATTTCATCTTTTCTTATGAATATTCGCCATGTTTTGAAATTGCTCTTCATAAGTACTTTATAGAACTATTATAGGTTAATTAGTACTTGTAGCAGTTTCAGTCCAGATAACTCGCCTCCATTTTAAAACAAATTAGGGTTCCCTTGAAATATGCCTGCTAATGTTTGCATTTATTTTTTGTAGGATCTAATTAACAAGATGGTTGTATTTTTTTAATGTCGACTGTTTTTTGACCTAATATTCATTACACATTTTGTGTTATCCGAAAACTGAAATGGGTGTAAATTTCTAGTTTCTTTAAACAATATGTATAGGTAGTGGACCAACTCATTTCAATAAAGTCAATAAATTCATTCAATTTAAGTCCGTGCATCTTTAGGTAAAACATTGCTTAATCTTTTGTTCAAAATAGTAGATAGTTTTTTCAGGACTAGGTGAGGTATACTTATTAAATTTTATAGCCCAGCTTTGCATATTTTTAAGCAATTCATGCATTTTTTTCATAGTCAGTGGTTTCTTCGATATATACATCGTATTTTTCTTTCCAATTTTCAAATTCTTCACTTTCTGAGTGGTTGGCCAAGGGTGAAATAATATTTTTTTTTCGCAGAACCTTCATTTACTTCACCGGCGTTTACGCTTGACGCGCTTGATGATCCTGTTGGTTTTATTCCTGAAGAACCTGGCTTCATTAATTCTTTATACCTATTTTGTCACTTTTCTCCTGTAACCACCACTCCGTTTCAATCGTTTCGAATCGCTTACATTCATGTTCAACTTATTTCCTCAACAACGGAATCTTAACAAAATGGCTAAAGTTTACTTATAAAGTTTTTGATCTAGTAGCTTATAAGCTTTTTTGTTCATGTAGCGCTCTTATCAAGTACTAGTAGATTTAAAACAGTCTCGAGCAAAACTATAACGGCGCAAACTTATAGTGATCTCAGCTAAGTATATTATAATATCTTGATCTCTCACAAAATGCTACTATAGGATCAAAATCTTATTCTGGATTATTTAGTTTTGCTGTAAACAATTATAAGAGACTTATTCCTAAAAGTGTCCTGAAAGATAATCTTGTAGCTAACTATAAGACTGAGATATAAAAGCAAATGATCTTGAGAATATCTACGCTTGTGAAATGCTATTACTAGTAAAATTATTGTCCTATACATGTTTTATAGGTCAGTCTTGTAGCAAACTATAAGACTAAGATATAAAAAGTATTGCGCTTAAGTATATAAAGGCTTGGCAAATTCTTTTATAAGTTAAATAGTCTAGCGCAATGCCTTTATAAGAACGTTATTAGTAGTGACTGACTTATAATCTTTCTTTATAAGATTACTTTGCTAGTTGGGACGTGGCCATTTTTCGATTTTTCGGCATACATAACATGATCATATGTAAGCTGAATGATTGACTGTTGATATATAAGCGCACAGCCCAAACCGCTGGTCCTAGAGACAATCCCTAGAGGCTGTGTTTTAGAGTAGGTATCCACTTTTGAGTCTTGCTGATCATATAACATTCTATAAAGTAAAGCCATAAGAGAGAAGGAATTTTCTTTTTATTTTATTACCGAACACTCTTGAAAAGTTTCCAGATGTCTTAAGTCTTCATCTGAATTACGCATTACCCTTGAATTCCAAGAAGGGTTATTGCGTTGTGTAACTTAGTTGGCGAGGGACCATGTCGCAACACAAGACTATTAGGTAAAAACAGTTACGTCAGAGTAAGCAAAATTTATAACTAATAAATTTCGAAACAATACCCCAACCAAACAAAAAAAATTAACCCTCTTTAGTTTTTTTCTTGTTTGACTTTGATGGGCTTCTTCCAACTTTGGAATCGTTCGTTGTGATCAACGTGACCTGGCTCGCAAGACCATAACGTGGTTTACAAACATCAGGTGAGGGAAAAGTTTTAAATTTTTTGTATAACGTGTCATTCAGGTGCAAAATTTTTACGCAACGGGTGAGTTGCGTATAATTTTCACACTGCTTATGAAATACTCTTGTGTCATATAGCTTTCGCCATTTCTTCGGCAAATATCATAGAATGAGGAAAGTGTTGCTTAATTAAAACCCTGTTTTTAGTAAATTCAAGTTGATGAAAGAAACGGTATCACGTGGATGCGCACCCTCTACTTTGACGCTTTCAGGGTAAATAAGGCAATTCCGATTGCATGTTTTGAATGTTAAAATAACGGGCACGAAGAACCTGAATCATTGTTTTAATTTTATTTTTTGATAGGGGAGGATTTACAATAGCGAAAGACGGGGACTTAACTGACCCGGGTCTGATAATTTTATAATCGAATTGCGGAGCGTATGTATCTGACTGTCGATTGACTATGATTAATTCCCCAACTTGAAGGATTTATTCTCTTGACAAGGAACCACGAAAATTGGAACTCGTAGAGAAAGACCTTTGACCTGGAGTGGACAGACAAAAAATACTGATAATGTTGAAAATAAAACATGAGTTCTTACCACAACACTGTTTCCCGAAGTCCAGCCTCACAAGCTGCACCATGTAGGGCTCCAGGAGGTTTACGTACCACCAGGGAACCCTCTCAGACTTCGTCAGAGTGCAGGTCTCCGCGTTGAAGGAAGCTGCTGTGCTTCCATCCAGGGCCCTCTGAGGAACCCCTCCATCTTCGGTAGACGCCTGCATCGGGGCCTTGCCGGCAGCCACGTTGAGGACTGAGGAAGAAAAGGAAGAATGAGTTATCTGTGTTCATTTTGAAAGGTGTAATTGTTTGTTTGGTAGGAGCGAAAATGACAATTAAGAAAAAAAAATGTCTTCATCATCATCTCTCTAGCCTTATCCCAACTATGTTGAGGTCGGCTTCCATCCTAACCGGATTCAGCTGGATGTACCAGTGTTTTGACGTGAAGCGACTGCCTATTAGACCCCCACAACCCAGTAACAGGCCTTTATGATACCTCTTGGTTAAGAAAAAATAGTAAAAGACTGAAAGTCTTTTACTATTTTTTACTATCTTCTTATCTTATATATATCTAAAATTCTCGTGTCACAATGTTAGTTACCTTACTCCTCCGAAACGGCTTTACCGACAGATTTTTACCAAAATATACATACTCAGTAGGTGTGAGAATCGGCTACTATCTATTTCTCATGCCCCTAAGTGATAAGGGTTGTTCATCCTTAACATTTTTAACGCGGGTGAAACCGCGGGAGGCAGCTAGTATTTATATAAAAAAAACATTAATTCAATGCTTTCATGAATCGATGACAATAACAATGACAATAACAAACGTCTTCCAGTCTAACCTGCTTCAGGCAAATACATGTGGTGGAGTTTGTTTTTTTGCCTGGAGCCTCTGCCTGTCAGGTATCCATGATCTAGTTATTGCGTAATGCGATACCTGTAGTTAGACTGATTGTCAGATTTTGTGGCTCTGATTCTTTGTATCAATTGTCAAAAATCTATAAAAACACCAACGATACAAACTTAATAATTATCCATTGTGACGGGCCTGTTGGTCTAGTGGTGAGTGACCCTGACTGCTAAGCCGGAGGTCGTGGGTTCGATTCCCACCCAGGACAAACTTTGTGTGATGAGCATGATTGTTTGTTCTGTGTCTGGGTGTAATTTATATATAATATGTATGTATTTTTAAAGTATATAAGTATGTATATCAGTTGTCTGGTTACCATAACACAAGCTCTGCTTAGCTTGGGATCAGATGACCGTGTGTGAGTTGTCCTAAAATATTATTTATTTATTTGTTTTATTTATTGTCTCACAGAGCAAAGGCATCTTCTAATACAGAGAAAGCACGAGCAATGGTCACTACATTTGGTCAATACGGATTAGCTATTTGAGAAGTATATCATCACTACATATTATAAAACAAAGTCGCTTTCCTGTCTGGTTGTCCTATTTATGCTTAGATCTTAAAAACTCCGCTTCGATCTTCCGACCTCTAAAGTTATTTAAGAACAAGGTATAATATTATTGCATTATGTAGAGAAAAGAAGAGATTTATTTATGAGTTCATAATATGCCCAGGTTTCTTCACGACGATGTTTTAATTCTAGTAAGTGACGTAAAAGACATAGGTACTCAAAATACTTGAGTCGAAACATTTACAGTTCCTTGCTTAGTATCGATCCCGTAACCTCATGCATAAGAGACGAGCGCATTAACCACTAGGTCATCACGACGTAGAGGCCGTAAAACTGAGAATTAGTGGAATTAGTACATAGTTGATTGTTGTTAAGGCACCCTAATGTTTTTGCTTTTTAGGATTTTGTACCCAAATGGTGCACGCGAACAAAACCCTATTACTAATGGCTGAACACTCAAACTTCACTTTCAATTTAAGTCGCACTCATTTGTTGCTGCCTTTGTCACTCAAAGGAATAATGTAAGACCAGCAACAGATTTAAGAGCATCTTGAAATTACGTGACGTATCAGTATTCGGCCATAAGTCTTTTACTTTATTCGCTGTCCGTCCGTTTGCCCTTGGCATCCATCATTTTGGTTTCTTAAATCTGTCTGCCTGCTAGTGTCTAATGACTCGTAATAGTTACAATCTTCACATTGTTAGTATTTTTATTGCCGCTTTAACATCAAATAATATAATTAAAGCATTGAGTTATAGTACGTAGTACATTATAACGCAATGAATTAAAGTAAAAATTTGAAGATGGCACAGTTTTAAGTTTCACTGTCAGCCAATAGATGGCGCTGAAAGAATTGTTTATTATTTTTTCGGCGCCATTTGCCCTTTGTGTACGACTTGCACTTGGCCGGTTTATTTATAGGGCTATGTTAGTTTTCTAATATTTCTGTTATCCAAGGAAACTGCTTCTTTTTAATATATACGAGATATCGAATCAGTAGGTCTAGGTACCGTTAGTCTATCGGCCGTTAGAATTGATTGCTTCATTTATAGCTTTGTTATTAGCAGCAGTTATTACCATGCTACGGGTTCGAGTCCCGGCAGGTGTTAGTGGCAACGGTTGTTAGTGTATGTATCTATTATTATAGATATACAAGGTCGAGTTAGAATCTAGCGAAGGTTCCCGTCGATTTTAAGATTAAGTGAAATTCAAACGCGTTTTTGTTGTATGGGAAAGGAAAATAACTTTATTATATTTTTATAGCGCCATTGTAATATAATTTATACTTTAAGTTTCACTATCGTTTATATGATACAGCAGCATACACGCTGGCAGTGAATGGGCTTTTACTACCGTCTGGGTATATGGTCCCCTAAAAATTAAATATCGAACTAAAGTTTATTATATTTATGAATAATAACGGTCTATTAACAGAAACTTTCTACAAAATGTTTGATGATTCATGTCCCAAACAAACAAAAATAAAAAAAAGCAACATTCCTTCAAAACTGTATATTTTCAGCCCACTATACAAGTCTTTTTGGGACATGCAACTTGACTAAACTTTCTGACTACCAATTTTTTTCTCAGTTTATATTGGCGATCAGTTGCAAGACACAAGCTGAGGCCATGGCAGGTAAGGTAAGGAGGCCATGCGTCTCGTCTACCTTTTTAGAAGATGTCCTTCCTTTTCAGTTTACTAAGGGTTCCAGGATTACTGTTGCGAGTTTGTTTGAATGAACAGAGAGCCGATCTGCATAATGCCACTTCTTCTGACTACCTAAGAATTCTAACTCCTTGACAATTCGAAAGTAAGTACCTATAAATGTTTTATATACTTATATAAGAAAAATTAGTGTCACATCGCACCCATTGAGATAAAAGCTGACTGAATTCATCTCCATTTAATATTAACGCTTTTACAATGTTGTCACAATATACTTTCTATTTTCGTCTTGGACATCATTGATATTGGTGAATGAATATGTTTTTATTATTAGTCAAAGGAATTAATTTACAAATATTTACGAAATTTAAAAACTTAATTAACTAACAACTACTCAAATTACAACAACTAAAAACTAAGACAAAATAGCATCAAAAGCTCCTCCGCATCGCTGAAAACCGGTAAAAACCTGGACTTATCATGTAAAAAATAAATAAAATAAAAGAACTGTTAAAATAACAGTTTTTTTTATTAAATGCGACGGAACTTATACGGCAGATAAATGAAATATTTGTCTGGCTTGGCCTGGCTAAATTCAGCTGGACCGGGAGATTTTATATTGAGTTGGTAATTAAGGGTATTTTTATGTTACGAATCAATAAAGTCTAGAATCGTTTATCCACAATTAACAATCATAGGTGCCCTATTCCCGCACGTTCTCTGTATAAGAAGATTTTGTCCTGCAGTGGGACATTAAGCGTTGGGACATTTAAAGCCTTCAACTTCAAAGCTTTATGGTAATGTCATTTGTGGAAAACATACCACAATTCTGCCAGACCATGTTTATTTTACAATATCTCAAACGAAGAAAGATTTATAAAAAAATGTATGCAAATAGACTGCGAAGGTCTCCTCTTTGTGAAGAGACCTGGTCCGTCAGAGCTTCGTCAGTGAATTAGCAGGGTGTACCACGTGCAGGTGAGGTTGGCTTTGACCCTGGAGGTGATGGTGGGGCCACTTGCACCCCATTTAAAGTATTTACAAGTCGCATAGCATCCATACCATTCCGCCTGCCCACGTCGCCGTCATTCGGTGACAAGTAACGGAACTAGGGCTGTGCGGATTAAATTAACATGTCTCGTTCTAGTGGCTAGTGATGTGCTGTCGATAACTGTCGATAATTGCACAAACGATCGGCTCACGGTCTAACGGGATTCAGTTGAGCGATATTTTATATGATTCTAGTTTTTGTAAGGAATTTTGAGATGAAATGATTCGTGGTTTTTGAGCGAATTCTTGTGTTTTGGTTGCAGTGCCGTTTCTAAATAGCTTAAGACTTTTGTACTCGTTAAAAGATACGAAACCCCTGAATTATCACTTTTTGCTCGTTTATTACTAAGGTGATTTTTTTATTATCCCTACTTAAGGAAAGATGGTAAACGGAATTTTCGCTTGTTTGTTTATCCGCCCTTGTCTACAATTTCGGTAATTTTCATATTGTTAGTTCAAATAAACCAATGCAGACTAAACTTGAATGTCTCGAAATCGCTAGGTCATAATACCGTAAACTACTACTACGGGCTTACCCTTTAGCTGCTTTTTGTAAGTAATAATAAAATATCTTTTCTCTATTCTGTCACCACTATGAAAAGGAAGTTACGGGATTAAATTCATAGAAGTAGTATAAGCATATGAAAACTAACTGCTGGGAATAATTATTCTTAGTATAGCCGTGCATTTTTTTTTACCAAAATGCTTAATGCCTTTACTTTTGTATAGTGAATCGTGATTACGATAACAAACATATAAACTCACATACACACACACCGAACTCAGAACAAAACATTTCTCCTGCGCGGAAAACTTGCGACAACAGCCTATCATTCCATCGGTCATCAGGCAATGCTAGGAAGTTACACATACGTCGTGTTACTGCATTACGTCCATCTGATTTACGAAAACCACTGCAAATGGTACGGATTAAAGACGATTTTACGTCAAACCGAGGCAACAGACCGTGATGTCCGTCACGCAGAATAATTCACTTCTAAACGTGTGAGACTTCTCACGGTGCAATCACAGCTTTGAATATTTAATTTTGAATTACTTCACGCTTATTGCTAAAGGCAGCGGTTTGGTAAAGTAGCAGAGATGTTGGTGGAGAACCCTGCCTTTTTTGGGACGGGAAATCATGAAAGGACTTTGGGAAGATTGCACTAGTTGCTGGCCCTGAGTTTAATCCCCCTTATGTGTGTAAATCCGTAAAATTAAATAAATCCATTCTAATATTATAAATGGGAAAGTGTGTCTGTCTGTCTAGTTGAAGGGATGGAGAGTAACATAGGCTACTTTTTGTCTCTTTCTAACGCGAGCGAATCCGCGGGCAAACGTCCCATCATGTTCATAGTTCATGTTGTCATGTTCTTAGTTTACGTAACGTAAAACTAAGAACATGAAGGTTTATTAAGTACTAGGTTACAATGTAAGATTCTTTGACTGCCTGCACTCTCTTTCAGATCTAAGATTTATTATTATGGGAGGGGAAGCCAACTGTGTTAGGCACTCAAAACCTCCTTAAGGACTTGCCTGAGATTGCCTTACATTTAAACGCCATCTTTGATGCCTATCAAATCCTTATGTGTATAATATAATACTGCTTCTGATATTACTATTCAAAAAAAATAAAGGTTATGGTAAAACAATGTCGATTTTAGCGTATGTTCACGGTCGCGATGTGAGGCACTGGGGCAGAGGCATAAGTCCCGCGCTGTCGAGATGGAAAGTGCCAGCCCGACCGGAACGCGACGAAAACCTTTTTTTACTTGTTACCACTTAAAGTGGGGACTTCAGGTTTTTAAACATTATTATAGGTCATAAGGACATTATATTTAAAGGGCAAATACAGAAACACCGTTTTTCCTAACCATCAATTATTTTTGGGGTTTTTAAACTAAATGATTATGTTAATTTTGCAAAGACGAGTTTGGAATGAGTAAGTTAGTGTGTCGGTATAGTTAAGGTCGCAAAGGCCATTGACTTTTCAGTCCTAGCGGTAGCAATATTTTTAACGGTTTTATTTCTTGTATTTATTATTTGTGAGACTTAGCGACAGTTTTTTCAACTGCTTTTTTTAACTTTGCACACAGATTCAGTTCCATGGCAAAAAAACTGTGATATTTCAACCGAGATTAGGGAACTAGTTACACTCTTTAACTAAGCTAGAAAATAAAATAGCTAAACCTCTTTAGTAACATCTAAAAAATGTTTACCATTTTTAAAAAATCAGTTCTATTATTAAACCGAAAATACACAAACACGTATCTTACATTCGAGTATTTTTTATTCAGTACGTATGCAAAGCAAGAATAAAAAAAAACAAATTCACTGCGCAAACCTTACAAATTGGCGCCAATTTACTTCGTGTTAGCACTCAAGTGGGTGACGATTAGTCCGTTGTCCGTAGTTTTCGCGGTCGAACCCAGACCAGACCGACTTGAAGATTTTACGGTTGTTTTTTGGCAAATCTTATTTTATTATGGTTTCTATGTAGGCCGCATACCGAACGCGGAATGTAGGAAAATACGTTTTGAGCTATGAGGTAAAATGACGTCACGGTTTTTGGTGAGTATCCATACTAATATTATAATCTAGCTGTTCCACGCTGTTTCACCCGCTTAATGACAGGCTTTTAGTCAACTGCTCCGTTCCTTTTGGTCAGAGCGTGATGTTATATAGTCTATGTTACTCAGGGATAATGTAGCATTCTAATGGTGAAAGAATTGTCGAAATCCGTCCAGTAGTTTTTGAGTTTATTCGAATCGTAACAAATATAAATTCATACATTTTTTCCTCTTTATAGGTAATACTAGCAATACTAGTATAGATAGGAGAGTGTGTGTGTTTGTTTATCCGTCTTTCACGGTAAAACGGAGCGACGAATATACATGATTTTATAACTTGCAGATAGTAGAAGGCACAGAGAGTGACATAGGCTACTTTTACTCTCTTTCTGACGCGAGGGAAGCCGCGGGCAATAGCTAGTACAATATAATACGGTGCTGCGTGTCGTGATTGACTCCTGCACTATTATTTTTTTAATTAGTGTATTTATTATTATGATTGTAAACGCACTAAAAATAAGAATCGGCTAGTGAGGCAGTTTTTTTTAGAAAATATTACGATAACATTCGTATATAGGCTAGATACGGTATCTATCTATTAAAATTATTTTAGCGTTATACAAAAAAAATATAACAAAATCATCATCAATCAAGCTTCGAGCTATTCTAGAGAATCAAGATTTTTTAGGAAGTCATGTTATTCTTTATCACTAATTAGCATAATATTTTTTTCCTTCTCTGTTTTTTACGGTACAGATCTGATTTCTCTTTATTTACTTTCATTACAATTATTAAAGGACCTATTTATGTTTTAAAAACTCGATTTTTCTTATCTCTGTGCAGCTTTTAGCTCGATCTTTTCTATAGAGACCTAAAAGTGCTTTGACTTTGAAGACCTAGTAACTCCACACAGTGAAATCATTTTATTGCTAATATTTGTCTGTTTTGCATTGTTTATTTAACAAGAATACCGAAAATCATTTGTTTTTATAATTGTTTTCAATTTGCTTATGTAACAACATTTCTACAAGGATCACGTCTGCGAGGGTGCAAAGTTTACGCAATTCACCACTAAGCAATAGTTCTATTTAAAAACCGAAAACTTGCACGTTATGGTCCTTCGCTCCAGCTCACGTTGTCGCGCATGACGATCGATTCTAAACTTAGAAGAAGCACGTCAAAGTCTAATTCTAATTGAAAGTTATTTTGAGTATGATTGGTAGGTAAACTACTAATTATATTTACAGAACAGTTTTGTACTGTGAGTCAGTTTAACATTATTGCCTAAGAAAACCTAAAAACCCGGCTTTTCAAAAGCTTGTCATACCTTTAATATATCTCTAGATTGAAATGAAAGCGAGCATCGTCCATGTGATAAGACCAACACAACATATTCGGGGTAATGCAGTTTAAATTGTCGACAGAAAGGGACAGTAGTGACAAATGTCTTCAAAACATTCGCACTCTCCACTGTCATGGCGTCACGGAGTAGACGTAGCTTAATTTCACATGATATTTTTATAATGTTCAAGTTATTTTTACACTAACACCTTTTTGTTTTACAAATTGTTACTTTTTTGCTTTGAAATAACATGAGCATTCGATTCTTACACATTTTTGTTTATCAATTTGAACTGTCTATAAGAATGTGTCTACTATAAGTAAGAAGAGGTCTTCCTGGTGGTAGTTGCCTGGCACTTTCGCAATTATACAATATGGTATATTATTAAACGGAATTATAATTTTGTTTGATTTTGCCGCGTACGCAAACGTGGATAAATAATTAGAAGGAGCCTATGATCAGTGGTGGCTGACTGTGCTAGTAGATAATTATAATATTATATTAAAGTGTCACAGAAGCAAAATAAATCTTTTTACCTGACTGCCGAAAGAATAATAATAATATAATATATATATAATATTTTGTGAGCGTGTGTATGTATGTCTCATTCTTTGGCACGCTCTACAGCCTAAACCGTTTATCGAATTTCGTCATTTCATCATTCATCATTTTCAAGATTTCATCTCTGTTGTGGAAGTGACATAGGGTATATTAATTTTAAAAAATCCTCTAATTCAACTGCAATTTCGGAAGTTGGTGCTGGGAGCCACCGACTTTCGAAATTGCAGTTGATTTTTTAATTTACAGTACAATCTATCTGTAATAAGTTATAGCATAATTCTTTAAAATCCGAGGTGTGAAAACACACAGACATAAGAGTGTAAGGTGAAACCCTGCATAGAGCCCTGCGTCGGCGCAGCTAGCTCTCTGCCGACACCGCGCACCGTTAGCGACACTCGCGGCACACTTCGCGGCTCCGTTACTTGCAGGGCTGCGGCCGCCCCGGTGACAATAATGCAAACTCAATTCAAGTTGGCGAAAAAGATATTTGTACCTAACGGTAGAAAATAGATATTTTAATTAGACGCAGAAAATAAAAATCTTAGCAAAAAACCATTCACACCATCGAATCTAATTAGGGATAATTAAAATATTTACAAAAACAAAGTGTTTTCAGCTACTATTCTTATTAGAACATGGTGTCGTGTAGTGCAATTGTGGATAGCCAGAAATATCGCATTTATCATCCGGGCTAACACAATGCAAGTCAACATACAGTGCAGATCTTAATCTCACTAGATAACACCAAAACCACCACTACGTTTACGGTGCAAATAACAGTGACAAAATTGAATGACGCGCACATTCCACAAGATGGCCGGCGTTCCCGCTAATTCCGTCAGCCCTGTGCAGGCGCCGTGTGTTTACTATGAACGGTCCCGTCAATGGCGCACGCGCTTTGTTCCACTTTACACTAACTTGTCTTACACTCTCGCCACTCGCTATCCGAACATCTGCTCGGCCGTGCGTGTCTGTTCCAACGATTATCTGTGAGAAAACTTTGGCCACTATCATCGTAATCATTTTATTGAGAACAAACATTTGTTCTTGAGTTTTTTTTTTGTATCCAATGCTGAGCTTCTTTAGACTCTGAGCTTCGTTTAACAAATATTTGTTTACGGTAGAATGGCGGCGAGTTTGTGGCGGTAGATGCCAGTGTGCTAAGCATTCTATCCTGGGTTCCATGACCAGGTAAAGAAATTTCTTAGTACCAATCTGGAATCCGCAGAAATGTACCGTACTGACGGTAAACATAAATGTTACCACGCTTGATGAATGTTATGTAATATAACGTTGGTGCTGTATTATCAGAAAACGGAAGCGTTAATAAAATATTCGTCTTACTGTAAACGTCTATTTAGGTCAAATGAAATGCCTTGAACAAACTGACACAGTTTTCTACGTAAAGACTTGGATCGATGAAATACAGTCGATTGGCGCCGATGTCCATGCAATTTTAACGTCGAACCTACGGTGCTCATTGTAAATGACTATAGTAGTCTTTGGGTTTCTTGAATACTTAATAATTTTTCGCCCAACGAACTACGCGTAATGAGTATACACTACCAGCGTAATCAATCACCCGGAAAATGGAGAATAAACATAATATGGCAAAAGTAAAAACACTCGACTCGGGACGAACAGCGTCCTCGTGATATATTGCCAACTGCTATAGACAACTCTCCTTCAGAAGGCTGTTGTGGCAAATCTCCCCTTTAATCCACTGCATTCATACACATATACTATGGCCACCGTCACCTCATACTTAACACGGCACGCTATTATCTCGCTCTCGTTGACGTGACGATGACGGCGATGGAGGACAAACGTCCTTAGCCTAGCACAACCAGCAAGACTCACGTCAATGTTCTCATGGGGACTTTGCAAGAGTACTCAAACACACAAGCCTAGAAAGACTTTTTTATTCTGATGAATTCTTATGAATTCAAGTGGAGGTCCAATTATTTTGTCATTCGAAGAACCAGGATCAATACTTGCGCACACTCAAATCTATAACCGTCCCGGGCTGTGATTGGCTTGTTCCCTGCACACTCTGAAATTCAAATCTAGGAAACCTTTAAAGACTTATAGCTCAAAATGACACACACAGACAAACGTCAGCATATGTGTGCATACGTGGCGGCCTCTGATTGGTCCGTTCATATGAATTATTCACTGGCTGAAACGCGTAGGTTCCCTTTCTAAGATTGCAATGAAAGTTCCAACATAATATTTAGTGGAGAGTGGAGACATTGTATGTGTGCTTTGTTTGATTTCTCATTGATTCGATCATCATACTGAATTTACGTTAATAAAAGCTTGCAAAACTACAATGTGTTAATTTTTGTGACATGGTAAAATATTTGCGAACAGAATTGTACTATGAAACACTTAAGATCACGATAAAAAAAAATTGTACACTGTTTTTTACTACTGTACTGTTTTTCTAACTTCCAAATACCAATGCTAACAGATCAAAAATATGCAAATCATAATAATAGATAGGTATTTCACATAAAATAAATATCACAAACAGAACTATAGCTTTCATCGAAATAACGGTAGCCGTGATCTTAAACACTCCTCTTCGTTGAGATCAGGGGTCACAGTATTTCCCAGGTAGTAAAACGGTGCCAAATTAACACGTTTCACAGCACTATTCGTTGTAGAACAACGGTTATTTAGACATAATCGATTTATAAACAAACATATAAAACTCATGGTGGCTGGCCATTTAGGTCGCATATAAAATGCATCGACTGTTGAGCTGACACAGTTTGCTACGTAAAGACTTAGATCGATAACATTCAGTCGATTGGCGCCGAAGTCCATGCAATTTTAAAACGTCGCGCCACAGGCTCTGTGTTATGTTAATGAGTACAGTTTTATTTGTGTTTCTAGACCTATTTTATTTACTATCATTTATGGGCGACTAAAAGTGATGACCCTACCGTCCGTTGGATATTGACAACACCAGGCACAGCCCGTCACTAGATAAATGACAGTCACGCCATTTCAAATTTGGCAGTAAATAACGACCTCATGAGGATGAAGGGGGCCCCTTCATACCATCACCTCCAGGGTCAAAGCCAACCTCACCTGCACGTGGTACACCCTGCTGATTCACTGACGAGGCTCTGACGGACCAGGTCTCTTCACAAAGAGAAGACCTTCGCAGTCATATTGCATATATTTTTGTTATAAATCTTTCTTCGTTTGACATATTGTAAAATAAACATGGTCGTGGCAGAATTGTGGTGTGTTTTCCATAAATGCCATTAATAGATGAAGGGGTCTCACAAGTTCTGTCCTATTGCATGTTAGTCCGCCTGCCCAGTGAGGCGGTTGCTTCAAGTCCTCCAAAATGGTTAGCGCAATAAACCCTCTGTCCCTTGACGACTGGTAACAAGGAGCAGTGAGCGCCCTTATTCTTCACAACGGTAGAGCTTAAGGTAACGATGACACGCTGAAATACTATCGCGAGAGAAACAAACACTAAGGCGAAGTTGGCTTCCTCAAAAACTATCTTACAAACAGCATCGAAGACACCTCCGGTTTATCAAGCCGATGTCGGTTTATTAAGATCGTATTTGCCCAAGAGACATTTTCTTAAAGCCGCGTATAAGCATGTGTCACTTCGACATTCTAGAATGATGATGTCGAAGTCATGTGCGATGACATAATCAATGCCTTGCATTACACCAGCAAAGCTGGACACACCAGCAAATTACAATGTTTTTATGGGCAACTTCAATTCTCGAGTGACTCCACCCCTAACCACTCAAAATAACCAGTAAGCTAATCAGGTCACATTGAATGCATTAAATAGTGATACAGTTTGTGGCCTAAAGACTTAGCTCGATAACGTTCAATGGGTTGGCGCCGGTGTCTATGCAACTTTAAAACGTCGCCCCCCGCACTTTGCTTATATAAATAAGTCATTGCAGTTTTCTTTGTGTTCCTTAAAGTTCACAGAGCAGGCTTTATAATGATGTTGGGCTGCCAGAAATCAGTCCAGAAGACACATTAAAAATGGGACATAATCTACAATGAAGACTAGACGTTCCAGTCTCCAGAGTATATCAGATGACTTTAAAACTATTTCATGGACGATTTGGCACCATAGACCACAACAAAACCGTAAGCCAGGTCACATAGGTAAAAGATTCAACAGTATAACCATTATTTTTTGTTAAGCAATGAGGGAGTACTGGATTAGATGACAGCCTTCTGTACTAGTTATTAAAATGGAAAAACAGACAGAAGATATGCATATGTCTACACGCATGAACGAGGTAGCTGCATTTAAACTCTGAGAACGTACCAGCTGGCGATCTAATTACTTCGTCATTCAGAGAACTAGGATCAATATTTACACACACTCTCAGTTTTACATGCGTTGCGGGCTGTGATTGGTCTGGAGCATGCACACGAAGCCTTTTACTCCTAGAAAACCTATGAAAGTTATAGGATAGAATGGCACACTTGCACATATTTGCATTTGTGTGTTACGTGAGGGCTCTGATTGGTCTACTATGGGAACAGGAATTTAGCTGCTGATTACATAACTCCTAAGACTGTAATGTTCCTTCCACTATTTGTTAAAATAATATTAAGAACTTTTGACTATCACATCGTGCTTAGCTGTAACATGGAAGAACAAAAATTAAGAAAAACCCGCGAATTTTGACACTCTGTTATGTATTATATTATTTTTTACATTCGTTTACTGATAAGCTCAAGCTCTGTTTGTACAAACAAGGTGAAAGCAAAAATGTACTAAGAAGTACTTGAAATAAATCTAGCCAATAATTTGGACACATTCTACCTGCGCAACACACACTAACTTAACGCCTATGAATAAACATAGAAAAAAAAACGACAGTGGAGTCAGTAGGTAATAGTAGGTATGTTACTGAAGAGCACACACTTTTTAAAAAATACAGCTTCAAAATCATCAAACTAACGGTAGCCATGATCTCCCCTTCTTCCTCTCCGTTGAGATCAAGGGTCACCGTGTTTCCGAGGTAGGCGAGAAAGGCGCCAAATTAACACGTTTTAAACAATAATTATTACTCGTAGGACAACGGTTTTAACAACCGGATGACACGTGTATCCATTCAGGGTTGCCACAATATTTTAAAATACTATTACAATAATTTTCGAGATTTCGTGGCCTAGTGGTCTCCATAAATAGATTATGGACAGGCCCTGTTCCAATGTGACTTTTTAAATTATAATGTACCTACTTTCTAACACTTATCTTGAGCCTTGAGACCTCCGAAGAAAAACAGCATAAGAAAACATGGACCTATAAAAATCTGCTCGTGGCTTCTCTGTAGGAGAAGGGACATTTGAGCTACCGTGGGACAGTAATCCATAATAGGCCTCTACATATACATATTGATCGTTAGTCAATAGATAAGGCCAATCGACCTAAGAGTGTCTACTAAATATGTGTTACCTACTGTAAACGACTATTTAGGTCACATAAAATATAAATCGGTTTGGACAAATTGACACAGTTTGCTACTAAAGACTTAGATCGATAACATCGACTGGCGACGATGTCCATGCAATCTTAACACGTTGTCGTCGCGGTAGTAGCGCTCTGTTACTATTCTACAGTTTTTAGTGTGTTTTTTTAATAATTGTTTATTCTATACTGATAGTGGTCCCAGTGGCGTTCTCCGACATTTTCAATAATAATTCTAATCAACTAATTTTATCATTCATATTTAAATTAATACATGAAACAAACACTTTTTACGAAAGTTGCGCGGAGGAGGATGAAGTTTCTATAGTTTATAGAGGAGTGCAGAATTTTAAATAAATAAAAACAATAATTCCAGTTGAATTTTGACCATTAAAAGACCTCTAGTACATATAAGGCTAAGAACTCACGGAGCGATTTTAAACCGTGCCCGCCGTGGTGGCGGAACTGCGGTTTTATTTTCAAACTCACGAGACCGGTTATTTGTGCGGTTACACAGCCGTCGCGGTTGAGATTATCGCCCGCAAACGTGGCGGGCGATAATCGCAAGACGCAAAGACGGGCAGGTAACGATCAGTTGAAGTCCAGACCGCCATGGACACACATCAGAAACGAGCTGTTGCGTTATACTTACTTCACAGAAGAACTAAAAAAAGAAGACCCAAAAGGTTCTGGGTGCATCCACTGATTCAGGATAGAGATCGTTATGGATTATTTGTTACCCTTATTAGTGAATTAAAGATTGCCACTGCGATCGCCCGCCAATCAACCGCAGAGCGCGCGGGCGTAACCCGCCGAGGCTGCGGGTGACCGCGACCCGCGCGATTCTACTAGTTGCCCGCCGGTGCAGCGGGACCCGCAAACAAACGCGCAGACTGCGGGCGTAAAACGCGTCGTGAAATATGCTTTAATTTTTTACATGTATATCTGCACTCTACAGAAGCTGCGGGCCCGCAACCGCGGCGGACGCGGGTGAAAACCGCTCCGTGAGTTCTTAGCCTTAACCTTTTATATAAATCACTGTTTATTGAGGAAAACCGCGATGAAATTCGTTTCGTAGTTCAAAAGATTTAGGCGTAAATAGAGACAGGAAAGCGTTTTCATTTTATGCTATGTAAGAGTAATATTATATAGATGTCCATATCTATCCCCTATTAAGACACAGCGCCTCCTAAAAAAGTGGCTTAATCCCAAATTTCTTCCCGTATCGTAAAAGAAGTTTTTCCCCAGAGCCCCCTTAGAAAATTTTCAAATTCTCAAAATCCATTAGGGCGAAAAATGGAAATCGGATAAAAACAAACTCGTAAAGTCGTGATTCTAAAACGAAATTACCTAACATCTTGACACGGCACACTACTTTTACCGTGATATATCGTCTTACGTGTGGTCCATACAAATGAGGCCCGATAACTATTGGGACAATAGCCGCAATTGTCACCGACATTGGTTACAATGACATACAGACAAGTGGTATTCAATGCTAATTGATGCCTTACTTGCGCCGGAAGGCTCTTGTGTGGACCCATTAGGCCGTCTTTGATGTGTACTTAGCTCAAAAGAATTGAAAGTAATTGATGTTAGAGAGAGGATTAATTTGACGTGGCTTTTATGAACTTTTTATTGTTTCGTTGTACCAGACTTTTGATATTAGACAACTAGAGAAAGACACTCTATTACTAAGACGCTGTTGCGGTTTCGCAGTGTCGGAGTTCGCTGTCTGTCCGTCTGTCTATCACCAGGCTATATCTCATTAACAATTATAATTTTTAATCCGTACTAATGTTATAAATGCAAAAGTAACTCTTTATGTCTGTCTCATTCTTCACGCCTAAACCACTGAACGATTTGAATCAAATTTGGTACAGATATTGTCTGGTACCTGAGAAAGGACATAGGATAGTTTTCATCGCGGACATCCCCCGGGAACGTGAACTATACTATATAAGGTGGGTGGACCATGGAAGGCCACGCTCCTTTGAAGGCCAACTATCAAAAAGTCGTAGTTATTGACATGTAAACACATATTCCTTCGGCTATACACTAAGATCCATCAAACTCAAGGCCACAGATGCGGCGGCGAGTCGCTCGCGCCGCTATTGTGGCTGTGCGATCTCATTCTTCGTAGACTTCGGTCATCGACGTTACAATTGTTATTCGCGCGCATAGCAAAACGTAAGTTTTTAGTTAGATAACCTATTATTATTTCATATTTTTTTACTGTGAATTGTCGTATAAGGATATGTTTATGGTACTAAAGAAAAAAAAATAGTTTTGCCTCGATTTAAGTTAAAATATTGGTAGTGTTCCCAGGAAAGCCGATGGTTCCTTATAAGGCCAATCAAAAATTTGTTAGTTGGCCTTGCTAGGGTACATGGGACTTACATAGAACATGCACAAACCATGAACATATGAACAGTTACTTTTTAGTTATAAATACGTACCGTTACAGTTAAAACAATGTTTTATACTTATTTATAATATTTTTATTTATAAGGGTTAATTTTGGGCATAATTAAGGAATATTTTGGCCTTACAGAGAACGGACCCATAAGAAGGCCATTTGAGGTAAAAAAAAAAGATTTTAATTTCATTATAATACGCGTTGGCAAGTTATTTGATGTCAATGTAATACTCATTACTACTGTTTTTAAATAATTTCCATTAATACATTCTTAGTTATACGATGGTGTTCGAGTAATGTTCGTTGAGTTTTTTATAAATGATAAAAATATATTGAGCATTTAATGTTTTGCTTAAATGAAAGAGCTTATTATGTAGTTTTAGTAAAAGCGAATATATTAATTGTTACAACTCTATTTTTAAGTTGAACGACTGATGTATAATATTGGCCTTGTTTGGAGCCGTGTTCCTTGCAAGGCCATTTGGAAGAGCTTAACAAAACTTAAGTTTAATGAATACTGATTAAAGCTAGGTTAAAAAAAAGTGATTTATATGGTACACAATAAAACAAACTATTATTTGATAATTTGTTTTTTTCATTTATCCAGTTAATAAACGAATAAAAAGCGTTTACTCGTTAGAGTGGCCTTCCATGGTCCACCCACCTTATAACGTCCACGCGGACGAAGTCGCGGGCAAAACGTAGTTATTAAACATCAGGACGTGACTTTTTAGTATTTCTTTTGCCGATTCGCACTTGACTGTTTCTTTCTGTCGGCAATAATTAAACTGGCAAGCCTTTTATTTGCTGTTATTGAAAGAAACCTCCGTTTGAATATTTATATTCAAATAAAATAATTTTAAGAAAATCAATAAATTATACCTCTGTGATACAACTTGAATGATATATGCAGGACATTATAAAACATTAAGTTTCTATTTGCTTTCTAACAACTTATTTAACACATTCATACGAATAAACGATTTCTATGTTTATTTACTACGACTTAAGTTAGGTAACGACTTTTAAACTACGTAATAAATTGCAGGCGTTTTTGGCGGTCATTTGCTGGTCAAGTTCAGCGGAGATCATGAGATGTCAAATATTACTATGATGAGTAAATACTGGTGCCGATTACCTTGCCCCCCGCCTCCCCCTAGACAAGAGGCATTTTAGAATAGATAGCGAAAACGAATAGATTGTCAAATGTATGGAGATGTCAAATTGTTCAGCGATAGCTCATGTCAATTCCATACATTTGACAATCAATTCGTTTTCGCTATCTATTCTACAATGCCACTTCAAACTAAAATTAATTGAAGTTCAGTTCATCTTATTCTTTTTATTTCATTAAGAAAAGGACAGAACATTAAATATAAGTTTAGAGCTGTCAAATTAAGACACTCCATAGATAATTTAGACGCGATTAAAAACATGGCCACTTTAATACGTCGATTTGCTACGGGCGCTGTCATTGTCTTAATGAAATGGAATTAAACGATCTTTATTTTGTAAATAGGTAATAAATTACACTTTTACACGTCATTTGGAAAGAGAAAGATGCACTTAACTTAAATTTGGTTTAGTTTGTGAACAAGAGAGCACCATTGCGTCAGTATGGTTTGATTTACACTACACAGGCACCTATTAACCTACCTTCCAAACGATTACCAATGAAAACGGTAACTTATCTAAAAATAACAGACGCGCTGTTACCGTTACCTCTCATATCATACACACCCACACAATAATTAAATGAGGTCCATCGATCTCATTAGCAAACAGTAATTCTCGACAAAAAAATATATTATAATTAAATCTAACACTAGCGATAATTATTATTAATCGTATGCCATCTGTTTGTAGGTCGAAAACCCCATTGAGGTCACAGGTGAACCATGGCGCGAATCGCATACAAATGAAGTGATCATCGTAGAATCATACCGGGTTCTACTAACGTATAAGTTTGACCTATTTTACTTATAAGGTAGACAATTATCGTTTGTGTCTAATTGAGAAAGTTTAGTAGCTTTTTATTGAGGATTTACAGGCTTTATATAATTGGTATACTTGTAATTATTACTGATAGGACACTTAAAAGGAAGAAATACGTGAGTCAAATATATTTGGTTACATTTTTACTTAGTACTAGCGAGTAGCAAACCACCAAACCTTCTTACAGGTGTTTCAAGTCTTTAAAAATCTCGGGTTTTCTTCACTGCAATATACAAAATGAAGAGAAATGGTTAAAGACGTACACATAAAATTTACTCTTGACCTCACTTAACCTCAAACTCAACGCATACTGAAGAAAACTGCAATAAAATTCATTACGAAGTTCAAAAGATCTAAGTATTTATACAGAAAAGATCTAAGTATACATACAGAAGTAATTACAACAAACGCAATAAAATCTTTTACAAAGTTTAAGCGATCTAAGTGTACATAAAGGCAGAAAAGCGGGAAGCATTTTCATTTTAAACTTTTCTGAAGTTAAACCTTCTACTTCGATGGAGGAATAACAAACCCAGCACACAGCAAGAGACCATCAAAAAAATATTTAACAAAACAGTACATAATTCGCTACGTCCACATCAATCTTCAAGCCCATAGGCGGTATAATTGAATGGTACAGATGAGCATAACATAACGGTACACTGAGAGTAATAACTAATAACTATCACTACAGGTGTGACCGTTAGTGGAGCAACTATGTACCTTTACACAGAATAGATAGTTACAGAAGGCCAGGGCCTTACGATTAGAGATGTCTGCAATATTGCAAGGGTCCACAGGGGCCGACGCTTGCCGGGGCTGCGGGTTGTTTGAAAGATATACCGTGGCCCCGCACACAAAAAAGAAGGAACATGGATAGGTTCTAGAAGTCATTTGATGATTTTCCATTCCAAAAAAAGGGTCTTACAATTAAAACCACACACACACATACACAATCCGTAGTCTACTAACTATTTTAAGCGCACTCCCAACCGGCCTAAGCCTAATCGTAACTGTAACCATGACAAGTCTGCATGAATAATCAATAATTCAAGCATGCACACTTCCGTATGAGAACCATGCTAGCACAGAATCATGGTACAGACGCTGAATCATGCTTGCACAAAATTACTGTTTATGCAATGCTTGTCATGCTTGTATTTTTAGTTTGAGACAGATTGAGATTGCCGTACGTATGTATGTTAGATGCATGTGTGCGTGCGGCTATTAGTCCGTTTTTTTAGTCTTCCATGTTATATCTATTCTGTTGTCTAAAGGCTAAGCCACAGCCTGAGGTGCGGAATGTCAGTCAAGCTGATTGATTACTTTTGTTATAGTTTTCCTGTACAATTTACGATGATGATAGGTTTAAGCCTTGAAAGTAAACAGTCGTTTCGTTAGTTTGGAATTGATTTGAGGCTAGTGGCTGGTGGGATCTAGGTTGATGTATGTAGTTTTTGAAATTGTTTAAGAGGCTTGTAGATATTTGTATTCAAATCTCTATCGGTAAGTTAAGTTACGTGAGAAGACCGATCTTAGGCACCGTTGAATGATATCTGATATCAAAATACTATTTCCTAAATTCACAGAAGTACAATTTTACAGAATAGACTAATAAGTACACTTAGTTGGTAGTTAAAATAAGCTAAACAAACCGGTAAGATCGTTATGGATTTTGATAAAAGCATTTGGCTATATTCCATACTTCATTTATGAAATGAGTCAAAAGCTACAAAATAAGAAGGAATGTAGTTTTATTTGAATAGGTAAAAACTTTAATAATGATCAAGGTGCGTTTATTACTTATATAAATTTTGTATATTTCCGTAAACCGAGTGGTTAAAGTTGATTTAATAAAATCTTATATCGCTATTATTGTCTTACTGCAGGCCAAAAACCTCTTTAGTCCAATTACTGAGTGGAGTTGAGTATACAAAATGTGAGGACCGGTAACTGCTAAAATTCTTTTACCTGAGACCCCAATTAATAGAAAATCATATGTTACTACCATCTGTACTGGTCCCTCTCCCTTTTCCTTCGCTCTTATCTCATGACTCATAGCGCAACACGACGACACGATGTTCCGTTGTTTGGCTCCAGTGCCGACCTTCTTGTTTCATCATCAAAACTTGCTAAAAACCAATCATGGCCAAAGTGCGCCACAAGACAATTCTAACAAGCCGAAACACGGCTACGTTACGGTGCTCTGTTATGGAGTTCCAGTGCCTGACTTTATTGCGCCATAACTTTTTCCACACACCGATTAGGGACTTGCCGCAATAGAAAGAGTAAAAGTACATAAAAATCCTTTCTAATGATATATATCACATCGTTATTGGTTCGTAGACCAAAAAGGGCTTCTTCCTTTTTGCAATAAATTATCGATTTTATTTTTATTTTCCTGTTCAATTTTCTCTTTCAGACTAGCAACTTCTTGTAAACTGCTGATATTCTCGCGAAAACAATTGTTATAATGGTCCAAAGCATGTGTTAACTTGATGTCTAAGCGCCAGGCCACACGGTGCGGTGCGGCTCCGGCGCGGCGCCTGAGCGGTGCCGTAACGGTTTCCTACGGCGCGAGGCAGACGAGGCGGGGAGGGATGCAAGCAGTGCGGTGCCGCAGCGGCGCCGCAGCGGCGCCGCACAGTTCATGGGGATGGCAGTACAGTACTTTGAGCTTGTTGCGGTGCCGCAGCGGCGCCGCAGCGGCGCCGTAAGAACATTGCGGTGTCGCAGCGGCGCCGTGCGGCGCCGCACGGCTCGTGTGGCCGCCAGTGCGGTGCGGAGTAATGCGGTGCGGCGCGTTGCCGCACCGTGTGGCCTGGCACTAAGGAGTAAAAAAAATGGATCAATATTACTTCTGAGCAAAATTCAGAACCATAATCTGCATGCTTTTTTGAGTTCAAAACCATAAATCGGATATTGTCTTCACATTTTGCATACTTAACTCCATCCAGCGCGCGGTCTGCTTCTCATGCAGAGTACTTGTAATCACAAAAAAAAACATTTCCCAAATGTCAAGCGTGTTGATGAAGAAATGACAGCACAGGACACAACAACGTCGTAATTTCTCCAACATTTTTTTGTAGTAAAATGTTAATAAACTGATCTCAACAATGCACAATACGCTAAATTAAATTACAATACCGCACACCCCTGCTCGCTACCCATGACCGACTTTTACTTTCTTCGAGAAAACACTTCACATGGCAGTGAATAGCATCTAAAAAGCGGAAGATTCTTTGTCATACAATCCCACAGCTCTCAAAGAAAGTATACTCTATGCCCTTTGTGATTTTTATTCTATTATTCCATTGAAACATTACGATTTCGTCACGTTTTTAGTTATGATTAATTTAGATGTTCGCGGTACGTGGATTAGCTCCTCGCGTCGCTTGCGCTTAGTAATAATTCATTATGTTGTCTAATGTTCTTGGATTAGTATAAGTTTTGGTACTTTTTTATGAACGATATTAACTTAGGGGCTCTTTTGAACTCAGCCAGAAAGTTGAAGCCAATTGGATTTTTTATAAAACGTAGATCAGGTAGAAGTAGAATAATAGAATGGAATGGAATTTACGATTAGATTGTACACCGTCTACAGCTAAATATATTCGTCAGTAAAAAAAATATCGGCAATGCCAATAATTTTTACGTGGGTGTTGCACTTACGAATGGAACAACTGTTTTGTTGAAGATCATTGGCAGTCATAATTAAGAGTCAGAACGTCTGACAATCCACTTTCCCAAGGTGCCTTCTTACACAGCCTCTTAACCGGTGACTGGGTTATGGAGATCTGAGAGCCTTTAAAAGCACAGACGTTCCACAACATAGTTGGAATAAGGCTAAGGCGGTGGCGATGCCGCCGGCATGAAGGCGATGCATCAACAAAATTTCGTGACGCGATGTCTATAACTTAACTTTGATCAATCAAAGGCGTCACAAAGTCGCTTCCACCATTTTACTCATTGTTTATATAATTTCATACCGTAACATATTTACTGTGCTTTATATAAGGTTTTTGCAACTCACCACAAAAAGGAATGCCATCAGGGGTCCACTTCCCGTTGGCTCCACAAGCTCTCCTAGTGGGCCCCAGGAGTTCGAACCCTCGCTCGCAGTCGTAAGAGGCGATGGTGCCCTCCGTGAGGGATTCCTCGGAGAAGGTCACCCTTGAGTGGGCGGGTGCTCCAGGGAAGTGACATGTCGTTGCTGATAACCCTGGAAGAAGTACAGACATTGTTAATTGTTTTAAAGAATAGTGGCGGAAAATAAATGAACAGTTATACGAAACAAAAATTTCAAGAAGTCGCCGAAACTTGGTAAAATAAAATAATTGTAACCGGACACCAAAACCCCGTAGTTTAAGCGTGCACTCATAAAAAAAAAATCCGTACCGCACTAGTACAGTAATGTAAAATAAAGTGCGCGTCACTACTAAGTCGTTTATATAAATGTACGAGAAAGAGTCTAAAGTGTACCTGTATGTAATATCGACAAAATGGAATCATGACCCACTATAAGCTTATTTTCCAACAGACTTTTAAATACAATTAGGTCGACAATCGCGTAAACATGTATTAAAAATGTCACACGTCAGGTCTTATTATTTTGACAGCTTCAAACGATTTGTCGTCGAAATGGGTCATGATTCAATTTTGTCGATAGTACATAATAATTCCATGCATTCTGTCAATTTGAATCAATAAAGCTAAAATCATCTCACGCTATTCGACTTCGTGGTGTTTTTCTATCTATCAAAATTTTCCTGTCATATTGCCATAAAATCGCGCTATATCACAGTCTAACCTAAAAATAATTCGATTTGTTTAGAAAATGAGAGCGGCACAGTTACCGCCGATTCTGTTTAAATATGGGTTCAACAGAAGATACCAACTGCCGAAATGATTGCTCAGAAATGTGTAATTATAATAAGTGTAATATGAACACAAAATCAAATGAAAGAAATCACCCTCATATCTTAAATTTGCTTTCTATGTAGACTTGTACATGACTAAAAAGAATATTGAGTTTAGAACCATCAAGTAAAAAAATCTAAAAGGTCACAATAAACAGAAACAAAGGCTTTGGCTTGCTCGTTTACAAGCCTTACAATAGATATTGACCTTTACTCTAACTCCCAAAATAAGTCAGTAATTAATAGTTTACTGCAAATAGAACTGAGAGGGTTGTTTACAAAATTTTACAAAGTAAATTTAGTCCAATATCAAAAACACAACGTGCCAGCAGTTTTCCTAATACAAATAAGAGTGCTCAAATATTTATCATAATCATAATTTTTTGATTAAGATTATTACGATTATGATTATCAAAGATTTATCTCTTTCTTCTCCCAGGACAAACTTTGTGTGATGCGCATGATAGTTTGTTCTGTGTCTGGGGGTAATTTATCTATAATATATGTATTTATAAAGTACATAAGTATGTATATCAGTTGTCTGGTTACCATTACATAAGCTCTGCTTAGCTTGGGATCAGATGACCGTGTGTGAGTTGTCCTAAGATATTTATTCTTTGAGTTGTCTTGTGGTTAGCAACCCTGACTACTACGCCAAAGGTTGTGGGTACGATGCTCACCCTGGACAAATCTTTATCTATTTTGCATGAGTCTGATAAGCTTAATGGTTCTGTGTTTTAGGTGTAATTTAATTATCATACGTATTTATAAATTTCTAACTGTCCTCCGCGGATTTACTCGCGTAGTCCCCGTTTCCGTGGGATATCTTAGATAAAAACTCAAGACATGAGGTTATGGACTATCTCTGTCTGTAACAAATTTCATTTAAAAGTGAGAAAGACAGACATAGTTATTTATTGGCATGGTAATATGAATATAAGCCTCTATATTAACTGTCTGATTTCTTTAATATCTTTGGCAGTAAACCCTCATATCAATTCCAGCCAACTTCCCATTATGGTCTTCGACGCCAGACAAGACATATATCCTAGCGTTGCGTTTGACTGCCCTTATCTTGCTGGTAGCAGCGCTGATGATGCACTTGAGGTCTCTGAGGGTGTTCCGCTGGGAGCAGTCGGTGTCAGGAGGAACTTTGATCACGTGTTTGCTGTCGGAAATCGGCATGGCCTTGTGCACTGGGGCTGATACGTGCAAATGCAAGGTCTTTGAGGTATGGACTAGATTATTTGGCTAGTTTTTAAGTCTATGAGGCAATCTGGCCTACGAAAATATTTCTGCAATGAATGGTAGCTTTTTGATGTTTAAAATGTAATATAAGTTTTTTAACGTCGCTTCTTAATGGAACGTCTTTCAACTAAGTTAAAGTCTTAAGCCAAAAAGGACAGCAAGCGGAAAATCTTCGACTTTATGCTTTTATGGAGCTTTTCAAAATCATTTTTATTACCGATATGCACATAAAGTCCCTATTTTAGCAAGTTTATTTATTTAAAAATGTCTAGTAGTCTAATGAAATATCGACAGTTATCAATGTCTCTCACACTTTGAAACAGCTTTTTAACGCAGATCCCAGATTAATCTAAACAAGCTCTTTAACTAGGCATTTTCATATCTTTCAAGGCCTACTTATGCGGCGTCTGTGGAACCATACTCCTGATCAACGGAGCCACGATCCTGCACCGTTGGTACAGTGCTGAGGACTCCACGAGGGCGATGGCGGAGATTCTGTACATGGTGGGAGTCCAGCTCAAACGACAGCTCATGATCAAAGTGTGCCTGTGCGTTTTAGCCGCCATTTTTATGTTTCTAGACTTGGCTATTATCCTTATAGCTCTTCATAATAAAAAGAAATAAGTTTAGTGAAAGTTTAATATATGTAGATAGATGTTTTTTCTAGACTTTTCAGATCATTATTTAAGATTGATATGGCTCAAATTTATTATGGTAAAAAATATGTTTCAGACCGGTAAATAAATTATTCGTTTTCATTGTCTTGTTATAGTAAAATATCTAAGGATCCTAGAATAGGCTATAGGCAACGTACGAAACGAAGTTTGCATTTTTTAAATTAAAAGCTTTGTCTAAAAATATGCTGGCCAAAGTAGACATACTAATTAGTTTTTTTCCCGAAAGCCTGGGGCTATTTACAGGCCGATAATTGGGACAATGACTGTCAAGTTTACAGTCCACACATATGGAGAAACTCATTAAACTAAGACCCTAATATTTACTTTGTTTCCGAGCCTTCATTAGGTTTTTGTTATGTGGGATGGTAATATCGATCGATTACTATTTGTCGATATATAGGTAATATAATTAGATATTGTCTTGTCATCATAGATCGGTTATAGTACGACAATCCGTACGGTTGACAATATTTTTCATACATAAAACCTTGAAGACATAAATTAACAACCAGCATCAGGAACAACATTCAAGCAACTGATGCTGAGGGCTTTAAAGAGGGAAACCTCCAATCACTTCTTGTTAAGTAGTACCGCTATCTGAAACAAAAACTTAATCTAACCCGTCAACAATTACGTATATTTATTATAATACGTATTTAGTATAACATTTTGAACTGTTTTCTTTCTAACTAAACATATAAATACCACTATTCGGTTAGAGCATAAAGTTACAAAAACCCCTTTCATAATATAAATAGATTTTTGTTTACATTTGTGTAGCAGATTGGAAAGCCGCCATGGTGGATTGAGAAGATTTGTGCTTGTCCGTGAAGCATAGAACATCAGAGGTCGGTGAAAGCGAACTAATTCGATCACGGCCATGTTTTAGCTAAATATCTTGATAGCAAAACAACTTGCTTCGATATAATTAAAAATATTATATTATAGTAGTTTTCGCTCACAACTTTGCGTGCGTGCAAAGATACACTCGGCAAGTTTCATGCCTCTAGGACCAGCGGTTAAGGTTGTGCGTTGATATATCACGGTCAATCAGTTTACCATTTTATATTACAGACTTGCGATCCACCCCAGCTTCGCGCAGGAGTTACAAATCCTGGCTTTTATCTACTTTAATATTGCACGTGTTCCTTCAGCTGTCTGGTTACCTAGTACAAGCTATGCTTAGTTTGGATTCAAACAATCGAATGTGAGTTGTCCCAAGATATTTATTTATTTTTCCTCTTGAATCACTCTATCTTTTAAAATAATAATAATTAAATACCAGCCTATAACTGTCCAACTGCAGCGCAAAGGCCACTAGGCCATCACGATCTAATAAAATAACCGCATAAAATTCTTTGCGTAGTTTTAAAGATTTAAGCATATACCTACACAGATTTACGAGTATAAATATTAAATGCCAATAAACTGCGAAAACTCTAGACTACCTTAAACAAATTGTACGGACGTGGGAGTAGAGACGCACCCTCCGCATCCAATAAATCAATAACAGAAGGGATGCAATGCAGACAGCTAGATTAACTGTTGCCATGGTTACCAGGGCCCCAGGGCCGGGGCTCTCGGTACCTAGCCTAGACTAGGTTCCTATAGTAACGGAGATGAGGAGGGTGGGTATTGATTTACAAGCCCCTCGATTGCAGTTCCTTGAAATCGCAATTTATTTGCAAAGCTTTGACCGTGCCGTTTGATATTAAATTGTGTTTATTGAATATAGAGTTTGAATAATGAGTTGTATTAATTAGTTGATGTTTATCCTAAATCTTGGGTGAGATGTTTCCAATTGTCAGTATTTTTTAACAATTCTGAAGTCAATTGTCCCGTGCAGGATTCTAACCCGTGACACGCAGCGTAGAAGCCAAACGCTCAATCACTGCGTAAACCGTGCCGTTTAAATTAAAACAATTTTTTTTTTGGTGAGAGGGAAATCATCCAATGACTGCTCCCGTCCTGGGTGCGGCGGGAGGACGTGTCAGACTCTTACTGACTAAAACCCACTCATGTTCCTTCGATTGCCCTTTATGTTCCAGGGTCTCGGTAACTATTATAAACATTCCGCAACATTATAAACATTCCGCAACAAATTAAAACTATAAATCCAGTATTACCATTAAAAACCGCCAAACTTAGTAACATAGCGACCGTATAAAAGCTAAATTGAATACACCTAAAAGTACTCGAAGATATAATTTCGTACCGCATTTGTAACGTTAAATCAGGAAGTGGAAAATTAACAGCAGATCATGATAACGTTCTGTTGTCTCCGAAACTATTAGCCTGATTAAGAAAGCGTGCCTGACCTACCAACTGGCGGTAGTGACAAAGAAAATCATCTGCCTAGCACGCACGCCGTGTGTCACCGATTTGTGTCACATTATATTTGTTAGAACGTTTATTGGCTATTTGACATCACTCGATTTGGACGCTTTTATGAGCGAAATATTAATCTGTGATGTCAATCAAATCTGTGTGCTTATCCTGGTCATTAACCTGAAAGGTCCTCGTATGATTTGATGGGGTCAAAAGACTACTCAGTGTGTTTTGGAGACTTCCTCTCGGTAATCAGCTAGTGAACACCAACGTTCGTTTAAAATAACTAAAATATTTCACTAATTTATAAAATAAATACCAAAGATTATTGTCGACAATGGTTTCCGTTTTGATTAAAACACCGCTGGTAGCGACAGCTAATTAAAGGCTTTAAAAATAAAAGATCTTAGAATAAAACAAATACCTACTGAAGAGGGCCTCTACGGTAAACATATGTATAGCTAATTAACCCATTATTTAAACTGTAAATTATACAATTGATCGATCCCCCTTTCCATCCAACACTTAATAATAAAACTAAAAAGTTCTTGAAACAACCAAAAAATATGAATATATCTTAATTCCACACATTTAAACTAAGTAGGTATAGCAATAAAATATTTATTTAAATGTATAAACACACCTACAACATTCTTCGCGACAAGGTCACCGAGGCGCCTTTCTCAAAAACTTTCTACCCTGCAGCTGAACAAAAACTTAGTGGGTCATGCCGCAGGTGGGGTCGTTGACACCGTGACTCATCGAGATTAGATCATTTTCGTCTCAGCAGGGGATCGTACGTGTGCTCAAGATTTCCAGAACCTTTTGCCTGAAGGAGAGATGAATGAACGGAATGATTTTCCTAAATTAATTTACAGCTTTCCGGATGTTTTTTTTTCTAGTATTGGCAGCAGCGACCAGTTACTGCTATGTAAAGCCAACGTCAATGCGAGTAAATACTCCCATTGAAAAAAAAATTGTCCTAGTGAAATCACTAAATCCGATTTCTTCGAGGACTTGGCTGGTCAGAAAGTTGATGTTAAAGCTTGTTACAGCAAAAGCATAATTTTCATTCATGTTTTGAACGCGTTTGTTCTGCGTCGTCATAAAATGTCGTTATCTGTCTTGTGTACAAGACAACAAATAGATTATCTCAAAGCTCCTCTTGTGAAACACTTATCAGGAGGATGTTTACATAACAATCGTTCGTTCACCTTGATGCTGCAATCTCTTATCATGAACGCATAGTGTAACAAACTTGCTATATAATGCTGGCACGTATAAACCTAACTGCTGTAGGACATTCTTTTGAAATGGAAAGCAAAGGGGACCATGAAATTCAAAAAATCGACTGAACTTTAAAATACAAGATACTTAAACTGAAGGATATGTAGAGTAGCATCAAAACATGATATCCATTCATACAACACCTCTTTTTCTGCTCAAGGGAAATCTTAGCCGTTGAGGACAGGCAGGAGTGACTGACCGACACGAATTACCATCGGTCATGGACTACGGCAAATGCCATATATAAAGTTTTAACGTGGAATATTACATGAATACAAGACTACATGCAACAAGCACAATTATCGCATTGTTAACGTGTCATAGAGCTGGTGAGCTTCGCTGGCTCCGCGCCAAGAACGCCTGGCTAAGTAACAAGTTGCCCGGTTCATCTATTATCTTATATATAAAATTCCCGTGTCACAATGTCATCTTATATATAAAATTCCCGTGTCATGTTAGTTACCGTACTCCTCCGAAACGGCGTTACCGATTTTTACCAAATTTTATATGCATATTCAGTAGGTCTGAGAATCGGCTACTATTTTTCATACTCCTAAGTGATAAGGGTTGTTCACCCTTAACATTTTCAACGCGAGTGAAACCGCGGGAGGCAGTTGGTAATATTATAAATGGGTAAGTTTGTTTTTTTCTCCGACACGTCTAAACAATCTTTATTTTCGATGAAAGCCTTGTCTTTTAAAATTGTCATTGTTAAAGACTACTTTTAAACCCACGTCTGCTTTAACCGGCATTCAATCGGGAGCCACAAGATATTTCTCGTGTTAGAAGTTAAGTCATCTAACAAATGTTAAATTGTTACAAAATCATAAAAAAAAAATCATATTTATTTTGTAAATAGGTTATATGCATAACACTTTTTTTTACACGTTAATATTTTGGTTTTGTTATTTTAAGCGAACGATGGGGCCGGTGTTTCCTAGCTGGACTTCTCTGAGAAGAAACATCCGAAACAAACTCAGAGGTCTAAGACAAGATCTTAATCTCATTTATACAGCCTATACAGCCTGATAGTCATTTCCGTTGACATGATTTTGAGGAACTTCAAAATACAGTAAATAAATCATATGACACTTCCTAACCTGAATCCTGATCTGATGAGCGTAGATGCCCGTGCTATCCCAGCGGTATCTGCGCCTACGCGTATTGATGATGAATCTGTTCATTTACGACCATTTCTTTGAACTAGAAACCCCAAGTAAAGGCAGCGCCTTATAAGCTGTATTTGCACTCTTCACAAACAAATTTTATGGAGAACCATTAAAATTATTAGTAATTTGTGTCTATCTTCCACTCTAAGTCGGATTTCTCCCGGAGATGAAGGCGCAAAACGTTTAAAATTATTCTAGACATAAACTTACTTTTAGTGTTTATAATTAGGTATGCCTGTGAACACTTGTTGATTTCTCTCAGGGTTATGGCCACGTGACCCAACCCTGCCCTTGGTCCAACCGGTCGCTATGACCCGGTTATAAGCACAGTTAATATTAATATGCTTCTGGGTGGAATTCAAATGTACGCGTTTATGTGGATGTGTCAGGTGGAAAGACGCATTTATTTCTAAGAAACCTGGGATAAAACTGTTGCTTTATTGGTTGAGGTAAGTACAATATTACTCGTAAATGTTTTTTTTTTTTTGTATTCTATAAGGTAAATAAATGTGAATGTTGCAAAAAAATATCTCTAAGCTATTTTTAATAGGTAAAAAATAGAGACGAAACTATGAAAAGCTTTTCCAACGCATCAATTACCGTTACACAACTCAATTCAAATCCGACTAATCACTCGACTGCGCAAGCGCCATTTATAGTGTAAAAGAGAATAATCGAATCAAACGTGCAAAGCCACCAAAGACTACGAACCAGCATGAAAACTAAACACCGCTCTAGAATACTTCCGTACGCCTTCTGAGAAAACTTTCATAGCATGAGTAAGATAATCTTGACGCAATCCCATCTGCAATGTGAAAGCTTGCACACTGGCACAGCATTCACAACTTTAAGACTGAACTATTAGAGTTGCAATTCGTCCAGTTGCAATGTTGCGCGGTATTATGAGAAACTTTAGATTTTCCCAATGAAGTCATTCGGGTCGGATCGGCCAGGTTTAGCCGATTTTGCTGAGATAGGGTTGATTGTTTGCTACTAAAGATTGTTTGAAGAGATGCGCAGTTAAACCTACATTATTTCTACAGAGTATTTTGTATGCAGCTGGGCTTTTAGGTATCTTGGGGTTAGGTTTTTGATCCGTCTGGTTTTGTCTTTGCCCATGTATAGAACTAGGGCCAAGATATATAAACGTAACTTAGGACGTACTTTCGTTAAGATATGTTATCAAATTAACATCTTAGTTTGGTATTTTGCGACAGTGTAATAAGTAACGTTTACATATTTTATTTTAACGTACCTATAGCTAATTTTTCGTAATTTGTTTTGATTGCAAACACACACACAGACACAGTGGACAGGTTATTTTTGCTTTTTAATCCATACAAAAGGGTGTGTGTGTTTTTCTTAGCTACAGCGAAAAACAAGGGTTACGGATTTTATTACTCTATGATTGAATGTTTTCGTTACCCGACGTAAAAACCAAAAGGAAACTTATATAATTTCAGTTTTCTAGATACATATGCTGTGTAAGCAAGTTTGTTACATAAACCAGGAAAATTGTAATTCATTGGTTATGATACATTTTTTCTACGACACAGATGTGAGTCATTGGCGAAAGTTATGTCCGAGAAAAGTTCCGTGTCAACACTGTGATGACGGACGATAAGGCGGAACTGTGCGGAAATTTGGAGATGCTTATGACTAACTGTTGCGATTTGGCGTTAAAAATTAAGGGCCTTAATAATGTGAGCTTGTAGCGAGTCAAATGTTAAATAGATATATATTGGCATTATTTTGGAAGTTCTCAAAAAGTATCATTAGAGCTGCTAATATTAATTTTCATTTTGGTATCTCAGTTTTTGTAAAAAAATATTTTAAATCAAATTACTTGTTAGTTACATAATAATTTTCTATAGAACAAACTCTGCCGAAAAAAGTATCATTTGTTAAATAAATTTGCTAATCATGGAAGTATTAAATTTTATATGAAGAAAACCAAAAAAATAAAATAAAGTGCAGCCACGAACTAATTTAAAATCAGTTACATGCTCTCCCAGAGATAGTGTCTAACAACAGTTGTAACTTGTAATATAAGCCGTCCCATTTAAATGAATTCCGAAATCCGTAATATGTGAGGTGTCGGCTAGCGGGCGGGGCCGCATTCTTGCACCGTTATGAGTCCAAGACGCAGTTAGTTGGGTCGTAATCAGGTCGGCGGCGAACTTGCGCGCCGGTGGAGAGCGTGGCATGCGATTGATTCATGTTACATCGACGATGAATGAGACTTGTGTTACCGTGGTATCGATGTATCGATTCCGGTAGACGAATGATATTATATTGATGCCTGCACGTCTGTGTTCAGTTCCGAGTTTCTGTGGGACATCACATGATGGGAGTACTTTAAATGTGCATCCCATCACGTTGTAAGTAATCATGAGTGCTTTGGACAAAAATGTCATCGTTTTATTTCGTTACTCCACATAGTCTAAATTATATTGCGTATTATAAAAAAATACTTTAGCATTTTATAACGATATGTTATAAAAAAAAAACCTTAAATATTTTAATTAAACGTTTTTCTTAAGTAACAAATTGTCCTGAATCGAGGTATGGGCTCACACAAAAAAATCTCACTTATAATCAGACTCGGAACCAATATTTCTAGCATTGATATCAAAAACCCCATTAAGTAGTAGGTCAAAATTTGTTGCGAGCGAGAATGAAGCGACGATACGCAGTACAACAGCCAAGCGATCAACCACTGCGCCAAACGTATCTGTTATTATTACTCGGCAGGAAATCGCAAGCTTGACACTTTAAAAATTTCACTGTAGTTTATTATATCTTACATCCGTGACAAACCGAATTTTGACAAAATAAAATTTCGAACATAACATATTCATGCATTATTTATTCTGATTATGACAGACAACTTTTCTATTCCTTAAAATTGCTTTGACTGGTCTGTTGGGTTAGTGACGCTGACTGCTAAGCCGGAGGTCGTGGGGTCTATTTCCACCTATGACGAACTTTGTGCGATGTGCATGATGTTTGTTCTGTGTCTGGGTGTAATTTATAATATGTATGGTTTAATAAATTGCTTAAGTATGTTTATCAGCTGGTTTTTATGTTGCTGTTGTCAAAAAGTAAAACATAGGGTACCTTTCATTCAGAAAAAGCTCCCGAAGTATTTACATAGTTTAAGAAGTGATTTGTAAGGGTCAAGATGGCTGTGAGTGAGTTGTCAGGACATAAATTTATTATTTGTTTATTGCACATTGTTGAAAATCTGTAATGTAAAAAAATATACTTAGTCTTAAAAGTTGGGTGAATGATATGTTTTACTTAGGACGTATTGACTAAGCCTTTGGACAGGCTTAACTAATTCCTTTCCTTAAGTAGGTACCTAACTATAAAAGCAGAGTGAAATTCCCAACCGTCTTACAAGAGCTGTGAACCCATATATTAAGTGCCATTTTTTATTATATTAAAAGAAATTATACCATATTTTCTTACAAAAAGTCAACGCTCCGTATTGAATACCCAATTATTGGATATCGAATCATTTTCTTGTTTCTAACTGGCATGGGTTCAGTAACCTTTCTCTATAGGAAAATACCTATTAAGATTTTCCGCAAGGTCTTGTTTGTTGAAAGATAAGATAGATAATTATTTATTTGCATAAAAACACGGTATAGAAGGTGGTACAAATGTTTAAAATAAAGAGCATACATGTTTTGCTTAACATTATAAGCGTGCAAATTATTGTGCGTTATTTTATACAATGTCAATAGTGATAAAGGGAGATTTTTCTAGCAGTGATCTTGATTAAATCAAAACGTCGAGCGAATTTTCGTGACTCAAATATTAAAGAAAATTTTAAGTAAGTACTTTATGTTGCTGTTGTCAAGAAGTAAAACATAGGGTACCTTTCATCCAGAAAAAGCTCCCGAAGTATTTACATAATGTATTTATTTTATTGTATTTATTTTATTACTTAGCACGAGCACAGTTCTCTGTTTCCTGATCAACAATATAAAATAGTCAACTGATTGACTGACTGACTGGTGATAAATATATTTTTGACGGCCTGTTGGTCTAGTGGTTAGTGACCCTGACAGCTAAGCCGGAGGTCGTGGATTCGATTCCCACCCAGGACAAACTTTGTGTGATGAGCATGATTGTTTGTTCTGTCTGGGTGTAATTTATCTATAATATGTATGTATTTATAAATTATATAAGTATGTTTATCAGTTGTCTGGTTACCATAACACAAGCTCTGCTTAGCTTGGGATCAGATAACCGTGTGTGAGTTGTCCGAAGATATGTATTTATTTATTATTAATAAAAAACCTATTTAGATTTTACATAGCACCTTCAGTAAGCCCATTCGTCTCGCGTCACTGAATCCAGTAGACGAATACTTTCGTTGATTCGCCTTCCATGTACATTACCTAAAAATGGTAAATTCAAACAATGAGTTTCTCATAACGGACTGCAACGAGCGTCACGAGTTACAAAATAACAGATAACTTAATTATGATACTTTCACTTTACATCTTAACGAAAATTACTTTTACTTGCATGTGGGATCGGCGTGTGACCGCCGCGGTTTTAAATGGCGTAGGGTATGCTTGTACAGCTTTTTCAAAGAGGACGTGGAGTTGCTGATATTTATCTGCATAAACGGGTCATTTGTTTAATTATTTACGAAGGATTTTTACTAAAGGAACTAAGTCACGTGAAAAATATGGCTTTGTCCCAAAATTCACTATAAGGAGGAAAACAGGAAAAGAAAAAAAAGTTCCAAAGTCCCTCCTAAATATCCGCACTTGTCTACAAGTATGTTCCCATAACATGAATGTATGGTATAGCTGTTTTTCCCTTAACTAATCCATGCACTTGTCAGGCACAAGTAAAGTCAACTTAATTTTTTTTAACTGATTTACTGTTCAGTTTGCGCGTTTGCCCACTACGCCGAGACCATGCTAGTCACGTATCAGACAAAAAATTAGTCTACATCTCCTTGACCGTTGACCAATACCACCGCATGCTTTGCACGGACCGTCCACAATTTGTCACGGTAATCCGATTAGCTGTAGCACTTAGGCTGAGGCTACACTAGTCTGCAACGCGAGCTGCGACACATTAGCGATTGAAACAAATACATGGATTCTCACTAAATGGCTACACCGTTCATCAAGTATTACTAGCGATCTCTGATTATTTCTGCGACAGGAACTATATTACTGTAATCGCGGCACCGGCTACATCGACGTATCACGACGTATAAATTGAATCGAATATACGCCAGATTTTCGGTTATAATGTAGCCATTCCATGTTCATCTAGTTTCGCTCTTCCATTCGCATCGCAAATCGCTGCCCACTGTAGCCTCAGTCTTATAGTAGTCATTTATAGTAGTCCATGTTGCAACAGCGGAGGAGTAAGAAAAATTGCAACTAGGAGAAACAGTGTGCCTATCACCATGGATTGAAATTCATTAATGATTAGTTCAATAATGTTATTAATCCTGCGAACACACGTAAATCGAGAGTCGAGACCATGTCGAGACACAATAGATAGAAAGATAAAAACAGCGCGACAGCCGGCTGTCGCTTTTTCGTCGAAAGGTTAAGTTATTTTTTTTCATGTTTCACTTATTTCGTCAAATTAAGTATTATTTAAAACGTGCTTTTAGTAGTATCCTCATAACATATTATTAGGTGTTATGATTTTCTTAAGACACCTGTCGATATGTTAATACCTTCTTTGTCCATTCTTCTCCGAAAAACAAACTTGAAAGAGTTGCCTAATATCATTTCGCTTGTAAACATCATTTCAAAGGGATAATCCGACTTTGACGTGTGTAGTCAGGTTTCACTGATAATATCTTTATGCCTTTTTTCCATTTAATTAATTTCTTTTTACCAATTAACCGCTCAACTGGCACCAAATTCAAATCAGGCGTGAATTTTTTAACTAAAATGGGCATTATACCAAATAAAATTTATTATAGCCAATAATTTTTCTCTTGACGACCAACCGACAGCCGGCTGTCAGGCTGCTATTGTCTTTCTATTGTGTCTCAAATCACGTGTCTTCGAAGAATTAAACGGATAAATATAAAAGGTTCGTCCTTCGGAAGGTCTTAGCAGTCTGTTGTCCTTAGCAACCAGGGGGCGCTGTCTAGACAACACCCACCGGCTCAAGGGTGAGGCCCCTCAAGTAATACCTGGTATGGTCAACAACACGGAACTATGATCACAGTTGCTTTTATATATCAACTGGCTTCTGCCCTCGATTTCGTCCGCGTGAAATAATGACTGCTGGCATTTGGGGTTTTCACTTAGTTATCACGTTGACAAACGTTTAAAACATCAAATTGTCTCTCTTTATAATATTACAGTACACATACAGATTTAGAAAAGGTAAAAAGAACAAAATCACAGGCCAAAATAATAATAAGAATTATACAGGATGTAAACGACACGACGCGATGCTTAGACGGTCCTCATTTTAACCTGTCAACGACCAAGCGACAGCCGGCTGTCGGGCTGCTATTGTGTATTGTCTTTCTATAGTGTCTCGAATCACGTGTTCTAAAGTTTATTAGGCGTAGAAGGCATTGCTTTTTAGCATTTCTAGTCGAGAGAATAAGACTTGAAGATTAAAATTTTCCAAAATTTATAGGTCCTTTATTAAGCACTAGCCTTTGCCCGCGGCTTCGCTCGCGTTAGAAAGAGACAAAAAGTAGCCTATGTTACTCTCCATCCCTTCAACTATTTCCACTTAAAAAATCGCATCAATTCGTCGCTCCGTTTTACCGTGAAAGAAAGACAAACATACAGACACACTTTCCCATTTATAAATTAGCACTAGCTTTTGCCCGCGACTTCGTCCGCGTGGAATAATAGTTCCCGTTCCCGGGGGATTTCCGGGATGAAAACTATCCTATGTCCTTTCTCGGGTCCCAGACTATATCTGTACCAAATTTCATTCAAATCGGTTCAGTGGTTTAGGCGTGAAGAAGAGACAGACAGACAGACAGACAGACAGAAAGACAGACAGACAGACAGACAGAGTTACTTTCGCATTTATAATATTAGTACAAATGGATTAAAACGTGAAACGTGAAGTATAACAAAGTTTACAGAGGTAACCTATAACCTGTGTTATAATTACTTAGTTTGTCTGAGAACTGAGATTAAAATACATACAACCATTTTTAAAAGTATTAAACGATTAACAGCAATTTTGAATGCTGACAGTACCTACACAAATGGTCTTTATTTAGCTCTAATAAATAGGTGTGGAAAAATTCGAGCGAAAATATAAGCCGATTACGTTTAAAAATTCATTTCTTACAAAGCACTCCGGCTCTATTCTATTCACGATATATTTTTGTACCTGAAAAAAATCATAAGCCGCTTTACAATACTCTCTTTTACTTTTGAAAATAATATTTGAACCTATTTTCCAGAAGAACGTTGTTGGAAATTTGTAGTAAGTTTTTATATTGAATTTAAGGCAAGATTAAATCCTAAATATCAAAGGTTAACTAGGTATATAAGTAGATACTAATCTGAACTTAAATTTTAACAATTAATTTAAGAATAATATTGTATAGGAATAACTCCAAAGTGACCTCCCATATAAAGGTCATCAGGCATACTAGTAAAAAACGAAATTGCGTGGCCAGACCTAAAATTATTCCCAACAATTACTGATTATTTATTTATTAAACCTTCGGACACACATGATTCGAGACACAATAGAAAGACAATAGCAGTCCGACAGCCGGCTGTCGCTTGGTCGTTGAAAGGTATAGAAATTTAACTTTACAGAATAGTAAAAGTGTCTGCCAAAACCATCAAGACGGTTCGACTTTAACTTTATTAGGTCACACATACCACCACTTCTATTAATTTAACCCCGTAACTGCATTTTCTTATTGCTGACTCAATTGATAAAAAATATTAAAATAAAAATACATGTGTCTCAAAAAGAGCAGTTAAAGGGACTCGCAGTAATAGTTTACGGCCTGATTTAGAGAATAACTCTAAATCTGGCCGTGCAAGTATTTTTTGGAGCAACAATGGTGCCAATTGTCTTGTACACAAAATTCACTAAATTTAAGTTAAGTGCATCTTTATCTTTCCATTTCTTAAAGAAAAGGACAGAAGATACATTTTAGTTTAATCCTATCAAATTAGACAGCGCCTGAAGAAAATTTACGTTTAATTAGACAGCAAGTTTTTAAATCGCGTCTAAATTATCTATGGTGGTCTAAATTTGACAGGACTTAACTAATATTTTATCTTCTGTCCATTTCTTAATTAAATGGAAAGAGAAAGATGCACTTAACTTAATTTTACGTTAGTTTGTGAACAAGAGAATCGACACCATTGTGTGATGATTGTCTGATGTCGTTTAAAAAGATCTGATAACGACCTCAGAAGGTAAAGATGACACTGAGACTCCTAAATAACTGTACTAAAGATAATTTCTGGTTAAGGATCTCAAAGACACCCTATGATACATCTTAATCTCATTGACAAATGGTATAATTTCAGTGAAATTAAAAGGAGTATCGTGCAGAAGATAATCATATTAGTTGGTTAAATTATTTAATGTTACCTTAAGTAGGTAAAAAGTGAAAAATAATCAGTCATAAGTTCACTTTTTATTTGGAGAATAAAGAAACATTATTATCTTGATCTACGTGAATTGATTTCTAGGTGAATTGAGACCACTGTGCTCTACTTTGTTCACTTGAGTGATATCACCTGGGCGAACTAAGTGGTTTATTACCTAGTTATTGGTATATCATTTATATTAACTAATATTGTCAAGTTGGCTCTAAATTTAAGCAGAAAAATACTGAAACTTATACTTGTGAAGACAATGGTGCCGATTCTCTTGTACACAAACTAACGTAAATTTGAGTTAAGTGCATCTTTCTCTTTCCATTTAATTAAGAAAAGGATAGAAGATAAAATGTTACATAAGTGCTGTCAAATTTAGACACTCCATAGATAATTTATAGACGAGATTTAAAAACATGGCGTGCATGGCGTCTAACTTCAACTTCAACTTTTATATTTGTTTTGGCAATCCACCGAATTTTCGGTGATTTCTGCCAATGTCCAGTTTGAAAATAATATTTCAGTTTAAATGACAATTGTTCGGTTAAATAATTATAGTACGGAGATCATACACGTGTTCTTATAACCAAGATCACGAGATGACTCCATGGCGTCTAAATTTACGTCAATTTTCTTCAGGCGCTGTCTAATTTGACAAGATTAAACTAAAATGTATCTTCTGTCCTTTTCTTTAAGAAATGTAAAGAGAAAGATGCATTTAACTTAAATTTAGTTAAGTTTGTGAACAAGAGAATCAGCGTCGCGTCAGCACAGCAAGAGGTAAGCCTTATAACGGAATCATATTTGGGAAATAAAATGTGCTGCTATTTTATTTAAATTATGCAACAAATATAAAACTACCTATTTCTAAAAAAAAAATTGTTTCGAAATATCGAGAATAAAGAAACTGCCCAAGTTTTTTTTTATTAGGCAGGTTGCCAGCAAAATTTTTAGACCTCAACATTTTTGTTTGGACATTCTAATGACGATAATTATCCCATTATTTTGCCCAGAATTTGCTTAATCTCGTTCCTGAGAACACAAAGGCGCCACGCCCAGCAACAGGTAGGCTTGTAGAAGGAAATTGCTCTCCAGACACATGTAGGAGGTACTTAAATATTATTTCAGGTAAGTATGTAAAAGCAATTTACTAAATAACAAAATAATTTGTTGTTTATTCAGAAAAACGCTTTTACCAATAAGCCTTATTTATGAAATGTTCGGGTTTCCCTCTCGATCTCTGAACAAAGAGGAAGGTTAAATTGGCCTAAATTTCGGCTAATTTCGTACCTCGTGTCATTAGTCATTAGTCATTTATTCATTAACAATAAATTAACAATAACAATAATAACATGAAACACCTACTTAATAGAAAGTATTATTAGATATTATATAATAGTACCAATGCCATGCCATTTTATAGTTTTTAGATTTTGACGTAACATCACAAAACCTTAAAAGGTGACGAAGACCTAAACCTTATACTTAGAAAGTTTTAATGACATTAAAAAAATATAAATACTAATTTGTAAGTAGAGCTTTACAATGCCAAGTTTCGGATCCAAACCGATGCATCCCATCCCATGATATTTGCAAATGCCATCGTGGAAGTTTAAACCTACCCCCAAGTAAAGCTAAAGGGCTTTTGAAAACAAAGGAAACCCTAGATCTCCGGAACCTAAGCTAGGTGTTCCTTAAATAGATAAAATCGATAGAGTCAGCAGCTGCGCAGTGCACTGAGTGCGTAGCTAGACTGCAAGTTCTTTGTCCCTAGGTGGAGTTAGGTTATTCGGCATGCGCTCTAGTGTAGCGTCAATCGATTGGCTGATGTCCTGGGGTCGTCAGCCGCAGACTGCATTTCCCGGACGCAAGATTCTGTCGGAAAATTCTGCTGCCCAAAGTTACGGGTGAGTCAGATTTTGTTTTTTGATAATGGTACTTTTAAAAACTTTGATTTTGTGATGGTTGGGCATTTTTATGATAAGTTTTAGTAAAAAGAAATCTTGATTTAGTGGCATGAAATATGTTCCATGTCATTGAGATTTTGTTCGGTCTTGCCTATGTCATCTTAGATTTTGAGATCTTAATGTTCCCATCTTTTAACATGCGTTTTGGTATTTATGAATTCAACATCGCCAGATTTTAGCTTCTTCTTCGAAAAGAAGAAAGAAGGGGTCTAACACGCTCCTTTTAACCGTCTTATTTCCTATCATGCATCTATAATAATGAGCATTGGTTACGTTAACTATTTCAAGGACCTCCGTAGAGCGTGCAACATCGCCTTGGCATCAGCTAATTGTTCGTTACTGTTTCGTCAGTGACCGTTTTCTAAGGGAAGTTGCCTAAGATGCGCCGGCGCACCGACTACGGCTGACATTCGATCGTCCGATAGTGTTTACGCTCCTATTATGAATTGTGATGCGCGCACTATATGTAGTTGCACTGTCTAAGTGTCTATTGTAACTATTGAAGACAAAGCTTTCTGCGTCTGTTTGTTTGTCCTTCTCTCTAAATACAATATGCTCAAGGACGGATTTGACAATTGATTCCGATGGATTCATGAAAAAAATAGCTGTCGTCGCAGCCTCACCTGCGTTAGGTTTTTGATTACTAGCCGGCTCCCGTGGGTGGCGAGATGTTATGTAGTCTATGTGTGAATCTGATGTATAAGCTGTATAACTGTAAAGTTTTATCAAAATTCGTTTAGTAGTTTTTGCGTGAGAGAGTAACAATCATCCATAAATATGTACATACATCCATACAAACAAACTTTCACATGTATAATATTTGATCTAAAGCTTTAATATAACGATGAGAGCAGATAAAAAAATACGGAAATAATCGTGCCGACTGGGAGCATTAATAGCACATGCTGCATAAATGAATTAAGTTTTATGAAAACAATGTAGAATTGAATTATTCCATGTATAAAAGTGAGTTTTATGAAAACAATGTAGAATTGAATTATTCCGTGTATAAAAGTGTTTTATATGATTATGTATTATTAGTTTATCTTTATTATTATTCCATTCTTATAAGAGTGTTTTTTAAACGTATTATTTTTCATTTTTTAATATAATTTTGGATGAAAACGTTTTTTTTTTATTAAATGGCTGTCCTACATTTTTCTGATAAGTTCTGGTTCAAATAAATGGCAGATACAAGTTCTTTTTCTTTTTAGGGTTCCGTAGTCAACTAGGAACCCATAGTTTCAACATGTCTGTATAAAGTGATTTTTTTTATTTCAACCATAACGTGTGATATATTGTTGGATAGGTATTTAAAAATGAATAGGGGTTTACTAAAAATCATTTTTTGATAATGACAATAATTTCTCAAATAATCGCTCCAAAACTAAAAAACAATGTGTGCATAACCCTAACTTTTGAACTATAAGTTTAGAAAATATGGAAAAGTCTGAGAGGTAGAACTTCATAAGGACTTTCTAGGAAAATCATTTTGAACTTGATGGAAAGAACAGTTTTTATACAAAAAATACAAAATGTGACGGACGGGAAACCACGGAACCACTGAGCGTGGCCCGTCACGCTCTTGCCGTATTTTGAATATATCTGAAAAATTCCATCGTCGTGAACACACTTTGTAAGAACTACATTTTTGAGTATGTTTAGGAAAAAAGACAATATTTATAATCAGTAGTAGCCCACCGGTAAAGCCTATTGTTATAATATTTTTTTGTCATTTTAAATAATGAATAACCGAAACCAAACTGCACAAGAAACGTAATCGAGAATTATCAATCTTATCACTCCAGTAAAAACATACACAGCCCTCCCAAAAATAGGTAATCCAACCAACTTTTCTCCTTCATACTCATTTTACACTTTCGTGCAGACTTATTGCTTTACGCTCCACACGAACATAAAAGCCGTCTAACTAACAACATAAACTGGCAGTCGTTACCCCGATGACCTTCTGAACTCTTACTTTATTCGGACGTGCTACGGAGTGTATGAACATGTCATTAACTGAGCTAGGTCTAGTTCGCTGAGATAGTGAAAGCTACACGTACCGGTCTAGTGATACAGATACACAAAAATATTTGCCCATCGACAGGTAGTTCGGTTTGCCCCTTTTTTTTGCAAGTAAGTGTGCGATGGCTTTTGGCTTGAATGTATTGGTGAGGAGTATTTTGTGTGTGGAGGATCTGAGGAATAAGGAAGCTGTAAAAGGTTAGTGCGTTAGAATCAATATGATTGAGGCTACGTATCCAGAGGATTCCTCTAAAATGGATGCAAAGTCTTGATTCAATTTTTAAGAAATATATTTATGTGTACATAACCCGTAATCAAATACGCAGACGAAAGCAGGGGACAACTAGTAGTATATACAAAGACGTATAATATAAAATAGTTTTAGAAACAAAATTATTTATTAGAAAAAGTTCAATCCTAATGATTGCTGAACTAAGAAAGAAAAAAAAGAGATATTTCATTTGTCTTGTCAGCTTCTGCAAAAGGAATTCTCTAATTCCTATAAATATTACACCTTGTAGGAAACGGAACGCTTCGCCGACAACGCATAGTTTTTGTACCCATCAACAAAGGCATCCGGGGACGGACCGACACAAAAAACACATTCTTGCGCACACGCATTGGGACTTACTATAATCGAACCTTTATTATCAAAATGCCTGTGTTTTTAGGGTTCCGCTCCTAATGGTCTGAGACTGAAAGCCGACCTGAACTCCTTAAGTAAGGCTAGGGAGATGATGACCCAATTAGACTTAAAGGTCAATATTTCAAAGCCTCCGTATTCGGAACATACGTCTATTAACATTGTAGAGATAAATTTCTCACAAAATGTGTAGTTCTATTAATAAAAATGTTTTATAAGCCAACAAGTACATATTGCTTAGTAATTTAATAATATAATATTGTGGAAGACCGGTGTCTAAACTAGGCCAATTGCATCTATACCAACATACAGATACATAAACAATTAGAATCGGGAGAATAAATTAACGATTTTAGTATTTTCCTCGCAATGATTTAACATGCTATGTCAGTACACTGGGTCAGCTAGCTAAAATGAAAATAAAGAAAACTAAAAAAATAATAGTGGCGTTTTTACTCAATTTTAATATTATAAGGTGATCGAAGTACGGCACCCCTTATATGTCTGCACGACTCGAACTTAGCAGTTTTTTGTCAAATCGTCAGAGATATAAAAGGAATGTTTGTGATCTACCTGGCTGACACATGACTGCAGACACATCGATCAACGTATTGTCCCAATTATAAAAAACGTCGTTATGAAAAGCAAGCGTAAAGGAAAAAATAACTTTGTTTTCGATAAATGATGGGGGGTTTTGCCATTCGTGAGAAATATCTCACTGATTGACTGATTGTTGATATTTACAATTAGGGGTACTGACAGGGGTAATGACAATTAGGGGCACTTCTGGGAATGAGCCAACGCACAGCTCTAGTGCTCTGAATCCGGTGCTCCTACAAACAAGAAACTTGGAGGGTTGTGTACTTTGTAAAGCGCAAATTCCCACTAAGAAAGGATACAGCGCTTCTACTTTACAATATAAAAGGACTTTACTGCTAATCCAATGGTGTTTTAAACCTTCGAAGACACGTGATTTGAGACACAATAGAAAGACAATAGCAACGCGACAGCCGGCTGTCGGTTGGTCGTTGAAAGGTTAATCGATGTTGTAAATTTATTCATCAACATCTTCCAAGTATATTTTTGTCCTAGTAAACTTAAAAAGTAGGTACAATCGACAAAATGGAGTCATGACCCACCATAAGCTTATTTTCCTACTGACATTATACAATTAGGTCGACAATCGCGTAAACATGTATTAAAAACGTCACAAATCTAGTCTTATTATTTTGACAGCTTCAAACGATTTGTCGTCGAAATGGCTCATGCTTCAATTTGGTCGATAGTACATAATAAATTGAAAGACATTTTGATACTTGCCGAGTTTCGACCCCACAACCTCATGAACGTCTTAACCACTAGACCTTGACGGCGGATATTATTATATACCTATCATTTAAAACATACTCCTACTATAATATTATAGAGCTGACGAGTTTGTCTGTTTCATGGGAGTACTGGTACTAAATAAAAAAAATGTTTTTTTTTTTAAGAATTTTTTGAAGTTTAAATATAATACAGAGGTGTATCTTAATTCTAAACTCGTCAAACTTTTACGTTTGATGACGAGATACGCTCACTTACTTAACAATGATCCACCTTTGTACATACTAATTACTATCACTCCTTACAGTGTTATATTAAATTTATCAGTTTACAATAACAATTTAACATAAATACAGTGCTTTTAATTTTTTTTGGAAAATAATATGGTTCCGACAAACAAATTAATCTCCAGCGATCTGTGGCTTACTATTATTCTAATTAACCAGCGTTATAATGACTTACCGTCAAAAAATCCTAATTTCCGAAGAGAAAACTAAATCTCCGAACAAATTACTAAGGTACCGACAACAGAGGTTTCGTCAAAATAATCATATTTTACAACTTGCATGAACTGTTTTAATTTCTATTGTTGGTTACCAAAAATTATTTTTTAACTCTCACTAATGATGAAAACTGGTTGCAATCTAGACTTTAGGGCACCCCGACTCGGATAGGTTAGGTTAGAAGGGGATGGCGGGGTCGTGTGAGCGAGCGAAGCGAGCGAATAGACCCCGCCATCCCCTTCGTGGTTATTTTTTTATAAACCACCCAGAAGTAGGAGCCCCGCGAAGCGGGGCTCCGTCGACCCAGCCCACCCTCGATCATGTATAGAGTATTTTAAGGTTTGGAAGGATTAGAATTGGTAAATTAATAGAGTTTTTAGTTGAACGTAATTTATGCTGGTAGAAAAGTATTATAGCAAATAAACGTTCATGTTTATTTTTCGGAGATTTCAGTATCTCATTCGGTCGTTTCGTCATTTGAATTCGGAAAAAAGTAGTCAGAAAGTTAGTATTTTAGGCAGTAAATTTAATATTTTGAGTAAGTACAATTCTTCTTTATTTGTCGGAGCTTTTATTACTACCCATTTTTTTTAAGTGATCCTTTACTGACTTTAACTTCTTCTCTTAATAAATCTATTTTATTAAACACTTCTGGTACCAAATATTTAGATGTTCTCTTACCATAATAGTTAGTCGTCCGTGGTTGATTGAACAAGTTTATTTTCTCTAACCCTACGTGTGTTGTACTTATTTTTAACTTTGTTTTTAAATTCATCCTTATAGTAATATTCCAGACCGACCAAATAGTTAACATTTTTATCTATGGGCATAATATTACAAATGGGAAACAGCTTATCATACTCTTTGCTTTGTTACACTATATTTTACATTTTTACTAACAAGAGACTTTTTTTTTGTTCAGTGGGAAATTAAAAACCCACTCATGTTCCTTCGATTGCCCTTTATGTTAACAAGAAACAAGAAACTTTATCAGTCTTATTTGTATATCTTGGATATCTCTTAAATCCATACTAATATTATAAATGGAAAAGTGTGTCTGTCTGTCTGTCTGTCTGTTTGTCTTTCTTTCACGGCAAAACGGAGCGACGAATTGACGTGATTTTTTAAGTGTAGATAGTTGAAGGGATGAAGAGTAACATAGGCTACTTTTTGTCTCTTTTTAACGCGAGCGAAGCCGCGGGCAAAAGCTAGTATGTAATAAAAGTTCGTCCATACACAAGAAGTCCATAACTTATTGACGAATCGGCAAGTGCGAAAAAAAACATTCTTAACGTTTGAATGAAATTTGTTTAAATAGCTCATTTATTGAGGAAGGCTATAGGCTATATAACCACGCTACGATTGGAGCGAAGTAACAATGATGACGATGAAACCGCGGAGGCAGCTAGTCTCTCTATAAAGAATGAGACTGATTTATGGTAATCAACTCTGTCGAAACTATTAAATCTTAAAATAAATATTAATAATAAATATTCTGGGACATCTTACACACGGCCATCTGATCCCAAGCTAAGCAGAGCTTGTGTTATGGTAATCAGACAACTGATATACATACTTATATAATTTTTAAATACATATTATAGATAAATAACACCCAGACACAGAACAAACAATTATGCTCATCACACAAAGTTTGTCCTGGGTGGGAATCGAACCCACGACTCACGACCTCTGGCTTACCAGTCAGGGTCACTGAACACTAGACCAAAAAAACATATGTTGAGTAGTTTCTTTCTATGACTTTGGTCTCACCAAAAAAAAAAATTTTAAGAATGTAAGTCCTACTGGGTTTAAACAGTGAATAACATTTTATTTAAAAAACCGTAGACAGAGCCGCACGACATAAGTAGTAAAAATATGGCAACGAACTTTTTACAGGTCCAAAAATTTTCAAATTTAGAACCGACTGTTCCAACGGGTCATTTGCCTCAACCGGAAGCGAGGGTGTGGTGCACTTCCGGTGCAGGCAGACTGGGGGACCGCAGTTATGTCACGGAGTTATGCAAATACTGCAATTTGTATCGAAATCACAATTTATATGAACTATTTTAAAAAACAAAAAACTATAGTTTGAATTTCTTTTTAAAGTGATTACATAAATTATACAAACTATGAGTAATGAGACACTCTAATATACTTTCACACTGTTTTCCATATATGTAAGTACGATCGACAAAATTGAATTATGACCCATTTCGACGACAAATCGTTTGAAGCTGTCAAAATAATAAGACTAGACGTGTGACATTTTTAATACAAGTTTACGCAATTGTCGACCTAATTGTATTTGAATGTCTGTAGGAAAACAAGCTTATACATAAATATCTACCGATGTTTTGGAATGACCAAACAGCGTCAACTTTCAGACTCATAATCATAAACGCCAGTGACTATACGTACAAAAAGGAAGTGTTTCTTTTTTCAATTTGTGTTAAGGATCAAAATGTTCCATTCTCAAAAGGTCCTTCGGTGTCAAAACTTCCAATGGAAATCCCATAAAGTCTGCAATTCTATTGAACATTTTGAAAATGGAACATTTTGCAACTTGAACATTTTGACACCGAAGGCCATTTTGACAATGGAACATTTTGGGATTTAGACATTTTGACACCGTCCATCATTTTGAACTTAATTCAAAAGTAACAGTAAAGCGATACCACGAGGAATAACTCGAAAAGCAAATTATGAACCGGAAAATATTAGTTAGCGTAGTGCTAAACTATGACGGGGTAGCATGTCACCCACAGTTACTCACACAGACACACACACACACACACATACTGCTTCGCGCTCCAGTTACCGCAGAGCTAAGGTTACAGAAGACAGTTAAATTAAAACAGACTGATAACAGGAACACTAGTATATGAAGCTTAGAAGAATTAAAAAACAGAGGAGTTGATGTACAATTTTTTTTATATTATAAAATGGTAACTAACTGATTGACAGACTGACTTGTTGATATATCAAAGTTTGGGCTATGCGTTGATATTTATGGACCTAGAGACATGAAACTAGGAGAGTGTGTTATTTGAGAAGAGCAGGAATCCATTAAGGATTTGGAAATTCCCCCCTAAAATGGTAATATTGCAATAGAATAACTATCCGTACTAATATTATAAATGCGAAAGTAATTCTGTCTGTCTGTCTCTTCTTCACGCCTAAACCACTTAACAGATTTGAGTGAAATTTGGTACAGATATAGTCAGGGACCCGAGAAAGAACATAGGATAGTTTTCGTCCCGGAAATCCCCCGGGAACGGGAACTATTATCATGCGGACGAAGCCGCGGGCAAAAGCTAGTTTATTATAATAATTATCTTGGCACAACATACACTAGCTAGACAGTCTAATCACAAACTAGACAGAGCCTGTGCTTTGGTAAATAAACAAGTGATATACATAATACATACGCTTAAATAATTTATAAATTATGCAAATATTTTATGGTAAAAAGTTATGAATCTATAATTTATATTAAAAGTTGTTATTTGATATCCAAATCGAAGCGTGTTTTTCCATGTTAGACTTTCGCAAAACGAATTTGGAAAGGTTCTATGATTTCTCCTTTAATATAAACTCGACTATTTTTTTACATTCTCAGACTATTATTTATTACGGTTATTACAATGAAGGTTATTTGAGTGTTTTAGCTTCTTCTACGAGAGCTTTTTTAGCTTCACTTCTCTCTTCTTTTTATTTACGAAGTGAAAATTGGAGCATAATTGCACTTGAGGCCAAAGCAACAAGCATTCAACTTCTTTCCTCCTATTCTTCTTTCATCTTCTCTTCTATCGTATTATCGTTTCCTTTTCACATGCTCAACCCTCATGCTATCACTGACTCCTGTCCTTGTTTATCACTTATTCCTCTTCTCATACCAGCACAAACCATTCCCTATCAACTTTCCTATCACATGTGTGTGCCACCATCAAACCTTTTAACCTCTATTCCATCAAAATAAAGATTATTATTTTGTAGCTGATACACCTGCCTACCATAATTGTAATTTATTGCATTTTAATTAATATCCGCCGACCACACCGTCTTAAAACTTCGATCGAAGTTTAACAAAATAGATTTCACTTTCATAATATCCGTAAACAAATTCAGCGATAATTGCATACATGACAGTTTACAATACTAAACTCTTGCACATCGTATTAGTCACGGCTGAAGGCGCCCTAATGTACGGTTATCAGCCAGTTTGCAGCCGACGGTGACGCGTGTAGCGGGAGATTTCTTGCTTATCACATCTACCTAATGGAGCAAAACAACTAACGTGGCAGAAGGGAACTGGGTTAGTGTTGAGTCTTGTGTATTTTACACGGTTTATGCAATACTCGCTTCCGTTTTGTGTCTACAGGATGTCTGAGGTTCTGTAGAGGGATGTCTGTAGAGGCTTTAAGAAAACTCTACTTTTAGTAAATATTTTTACGTATTATGGTAAATCATGTTAGTTATTAATTTAAGTTAACCGCTTGTCAGCCATATTGTCGAATCTTCTTCGTTTTCATTACGGCAATATAATTATGCCAGAGTCTCTGCAATATCACAGTACCATATCTATGATATAAGTTTGAGGGTTTTCGGAATCGAATTTTCTTTTTTTAAATAATAGTGGCCTAAGTTACTCATTAAAATCAACTCTATCTGCTAATGAAAATTACGTCAAAATCGGTTACTTGTATTCCCACAATTATTATTTTAATAATAAAAATAGTATTTATTTATTTAACAATTAAACATTAATTATTAATAATAGAAATAAAACTAAATTAAATAAATTAAGCATAATATGTACAAAACTTATAAATAATACTAAAATAAATATATACAAGTTATAAAAAGAGGGCTCACAGGGCATCAAAAAACTCGTCCGCATCGCTGTCGACAGGACAGGTGCCCAAAAGGCTGGCAGCATTGCCACGTTGTATGGCAATGCTAATTCTTTGTCCCAGAAAAAGGCCAGCCCAATTTATATTTTTTTTCTTGACAGGAAGTTTGAGACAATTATACCTCGAAAAAGCACTACATTATATCTATATATATAAAAGAAAGTCGTGTTAGTTACTTCACTTATAACTCAAGAACGGCTGAACCGATTTAGCTGAAAATTGGCAGGGAGGTAGTTTAGAGCCAGGAGAAGGACATAGGATACTTTTTATCCCGTTCGACATCATTCCCGTGTGACTTGACATGTAACGTCAGTCACTATAAAACGTGGTATAACAAAAAAGAATCAGACTTGGAATAACAAAATTGACGTATAATGACAGCTATGTAATGACGTATGGATGACTATTTGATATTTGTAAGAAATCAATAATATAACTATTTCTATTAAATAAATAATTAACATTATTGCCCAATTGCCCATTCGTATAAACAGTGAAGTGAACTATAAAACTCGGTATGGTTAAAAATTTAAGTTTTTAGGTGAAGTGAAGTTTAATTAATTAGTAGGTAGGTAGTAGGTAGGTAGTAGGTAGGTAGTAGGTAGGTAGTAGGTAGGTAGTAGGTAGGTAGTAGGTAGGTAGTAGGTAGGTAGTAGGTAGGTAGTAGGTAGGTAGTAGGTAGGTAGTAGGTAGGTAGTAGGTAGGTAGTAGGTAGGTAGTAGGTAGGTAGTAGGTAGGTAGTAGGTAGGTAGTAGGTAGGTAGTAGGTAGGTAGTAGGTAGGTAGTAGGTAGGTAGTAGGTAGGTAGTAGGTAGGTAGTAGGTAGGTAGTAGGTAGGTAGTAGGTAGGTAGTAGGTAGGTAGTAGGTAGGTAGTAGGTAGGTAGTAGGTAGGTAGTAGGTAGGTAGTAGGTAGGTAGTAGGTAGGTAGTAGGTAGGTAGTAGGTAGGTAGTAGGTAGGTAGTAGGTAGGTAGTAGGTAGGTAGTAGGTAGGTAGTAGGTAGGTAGTAGGTAGGTAGTAGGTAGGTAGTAGGTAGGTAGTAGGTAGGTAGTAGGTAGGTAGTAGGTAGGTAGTAGGTAGGTAGTAGGTAGGTAGTAGGTAGGTAGTAGGTAGGTAGTAGGTAGGTAGTAGGTAGGTAGTAGGTAGGTAGTAGGTATGTAGTAGGTAGGTAGTAGGTAGGTAGTAGGTAGGTAGTAGGTAGGTAGTAGGTAGGTAGTAGGTAGGTAGTAGGTAGGTAGTAGGTAGGTAGTAGGTAGGTAGTAGGTAGGTAGTAGGTAGGTAGTAGGTAGGTAGTAGGTAGGTAGTAGGTAGGTAGTAGGTAGGTAGTAGGTAGGTAGTAGGTAGGTAGTAGGTAGGTAGTAGGTAGGTAGTAGGTAGGTAGTAGGTAGGTAGTAGGTAGGTAGTAGGTAGGTAGTAGGTAGGTAGTAGGTAGGTAGTAGGTAGGTAGTAGGTAGGTAGTAGGTAGGTAGTAGGTAGGTAGTAGGTAGGTAGTAGGTAGGTAGTAGGTAGGTAGTAGGTAGGTAGTAGGTAGGTAGTAGGTAGGTAGTAGGTAGGTAGTAGGTAGGTAGTAGGTAGGTAGTAGGTAGGTAGTAGGTAGGTAGTAGATAGGTAGTATGTCAATTCGAATTCTATATTCATAGTTGACAGGACAACGTCTGTCGGGTCAGCTAGTTATTACATATTTTAGTGCGCTATAGATGCTGCTGCCATTTAGAATCATTAAAATATCTCGAAACGAAATATATTACTTTTTGGGCATGGTGATGCAGGGGACCATTCAAGGGCCAAAGCGGAACGGCGATTTATCTTCGGACCTCTAACCGCCTCGAAGAGAAAGCATGATTGTGAACGAGTTCGGCTTGTTGATCAGAAAATGGTACTTTAACTATTGATGCTGTAAATGCTGTTAAAGACTACATTTTGAAAGCTTTACTTTTGGAAATGTTACCACGGACATTACTTAAACTGAAATTAATCGAGTTAAATATTTGCAAGTAACACATCGTTAAGATAAGTTTTCCCAATCGTCCTTAAATTTAATACTTTTGCGATTAAGACATTTGACAGATTATTATAGTAGCTTAATGTGCGATTGTAAGTCCCAAACAAACACTTGAAATAGAATTAATCATCAGCATAACTAATCAATATGTATTTTTAACTAGTATACCTAGTAACTGTTACTTTAGTACTCATTGCCTGGATACTTGGAAGTACTTGTCCCAAGAAAGAACTGTTATTTAAGAGCAATTATTCTAAAATCTTTGAGTTTTCAAAGCTTCGTCTCGTAAAGCTGATTAGTTTCAGTAATTTTCACACCCAAATATATTTATATATGTTTATTAAATTACAGTAATTTACATTTTTATATAATTCATGAATATATGAATAGGACATTCATGATAAAACTATATTTTAATATTAAAAGATAATATAATTAAATTCAATTGAAAAAACCAACGCGAATCTTTCTCTCAGACAGTCTGAGCAATTTAAAAAGAGAGATGTGAAGCAATATTTGACCTACATTACTCGGAAACGAAAGACGGAAAGAGTCTGCTTTCTTTACTAGTATACGCCAATAAGTTAAAATTTGTATGAGAGTACATGAGGGTCTGTTGGACCTTGGACCTAGGGGTTGAAAGAATCTGGGTTGCTTGCACAGTTTTCGTACTTAGATTTTCGATGAAAGATTCAGTAAGTACTGGAATATATAAAAAAGCAAGCTTATGTATTTTTCAATTGTAGCTAGGTATTCCTTTTTATTCAGAATTATATTATTATTTTATTATTATTTTAAATATAAACATTTTAAATTTAGAATAATTTTCAAATTTAATAGTTCTAAATTGACCGTTTCTCAATCTGTTCATATTTTTTTGATCCTGATAGACTTTTTAAGTAGAACATAATGTTATTACATGATTTATTACACACAAATTGAACAGTAAGAAAACACGTGATGAAACCTGAGCCTCGCACAATCATCGAACCCACGTCCCATGAAGTTTGAGACACAAACCGCAGACTGTCACCTGTGACAGGCATCATGGTGACCTCAATACTCATAGAAAATTACCCCACATTCACCGTCGACTGAGCGGAAAACCATTGCGAATAACCAAATACAAACAATAGTAGTATCCAAGAAGAACACACAAAAAAGTAGAGAAATCTCATCACAACACAACTCTTCCTAAGAAAGTAGTACAGCGTACACTATGGATGTGATAATAAAAAATAACCAACCTTGAAGGAGGGACAGGATAACACAGATATACAGAACATCCATTTTGATAATTCACACTGTAATAATATTAAACACTCGCGGCGTTTTCGTGGGGCGCGCGGTCATGGCGCGTGCAGCGTGGCCGGCTGTCGGGAGGCGACTGGGCGAGAGTCGCGACAACAGGTGCGCGCGCGCACGCAGGTACTTTCTTCCCCCCTCTCCTCCCGCGGAGCTTTCGCGCGCTGAATAACCAATTTCTGGTGCTCCAGGGTATTCCATACGTGTTTTGAAATACAAAATAATTGGGTTAGTAGGTGTAACTTGGTATTCTAATTACAGCGGCTTAGGATTTATACCTATAGCATCATCGTGGCTTTGTTTCTTATATATAATTGTATAGATAATTATTTGTGGTTTGTAGGCTACCGGTGACGTCAGAAGAAATGTCGGGTCTCTGATTACAACGATTCAATAGATACATTTTAATGATGTGCTATTCAATAGTGTCAATATTTTGTTAAGTCATGTTAGATGTGTGCTTATTGTATGTCACACAATCAAAAACGTGTTTTTGTAACAGTGAATTATTTTTAAGACAAAACCTAAATATTTCTGTCAGCTAAATTCGGTAAGAAAATTTACTTTATTCAAAACTGAGCGTTGATGTCTTTTGTACTACGACAATTGAAGCTACGAACGCTACGAAAATGTTCTGTCTTGAATGTCTTCCACAATACTTTTAAATATGTAGTCCGTGCTTTCATTTTAATATTGTTATTAATAAATCACTCATTGACATTAGAGTTCCTTTTCAAGGCTTTCACCTCCCATAAGACCTTACAACCACCATAAAAATTCGTCGGCAAAAAGTAGGAAATGATGTTACTTTTTTCTGTCTACAAAGTTGGGTTACATTTTAGCCGTATCTTTTGATCGGAAACAGTTTTGAAAAACTTCTGGTAGGAGTCATCTCGTGTTCTTGGTTAATAAGAACACGTGTTCATACACGTGTTCTTATTAACCAAGAATCTCCAAACTATAATCTAATAACCGTACAATTGTCATATAAACTGAAATATTATTTTCAAACTGGACATTGGCAGAAATCACCGAAAATTCGGTTGATTGCCATAACAAATATAAAAGCTAAAGTTGAAAGCTTCTGGTACCTTCTGAAGATGTCACATGGTAACGGAATCTATAGCAATAGTAACTATCTCACGAATTTGATAGACTTCCTGACAATGGTGCTGATTTTCTTGTTCACACTAAATTTAAGTTAAATGCATCTTTCTCTTTCCGTTTCTTAAAGAAAAGGACAGAAGATACATTTTAGTTTAATCCTGTCAAATTAGACAGCGCCTGAAGAAAATTGACGTAAATTTAGTCACCGTGTTTTTAAATCGCGTCTAAATTATCTATAGAGTGTCTAAATTTGACAGGACTTAACTAATATTTTGTCTTCTGTCCTTTTCTTAATTAAATGGAAAGAGAAAGATGAACTTAACTTAAATTTACGTTAGTTTGTGAATAAGAGAATCAGCACCAATGAATAACTTATTATCATCTTCCTGCTTCTACTCGGTGTTACTTGGGGTAGGCAGGTGTTCTGGTGTGATGACATCACTGATTTTCTTAATTTTCATACCATTCTACATGCAACCCATATATCTTTGCTTTGGACTTCCGGTGTTCATACTGTGTTAAAAAAAACGTAAAAAAGTGCATCAAAATAATTCACCATCGGAAAAAAAAGTATTATTTTCACAGAACAGGTACCTCATTAACCCACAAAGTGTATCAAAGAAATTTCTTCAAAATAGAAACGAGAATCGATATTAATTCACTTTCTCGACTGAATCGATTCGACAGAGTTACGTCACTAGAGATCTTGATGGCGGCTCTTTGGACTGTTGCTCTAAAGTGGAGTACCATCACGCTACTTCATGATGTAAATGATAGGCACATGTCGTGTCTTATATTTTTACGTCTTGCATAAAGTCCATTACAAGGTGTGAGGTTATACATTGTACGACTGAACACTGCTACCCAAAATATAAGCTTTTGTTTAATTTGGATGGCAATACCTGTATCTATTGCACATTACACACTTTTTTTGCTTGTGGAGTGGGAAATCGTCAAATCTGCTCCCGTCCTGGGTGCGGCGGGAGGGCATGTCAGACTTATACTGACTAAAACCCACTCATGTTCCTTCTGTTGTCCTTAATGTTCCGGGGTCCGTAAATATTATAAATTCCGCAACCCTGGCAGGCGTTGGCCCTGTTGGGCCCCTTCCCGTGCTGACTTCTCTTTGAGGCGCGCGTGTAACACTAAAGCGCCGTCGACGCGGCTGGTCCCAGACCCGCGCCTACGGTGGCCGGGGGAACTGTAAAATCTTGCGACAATAAAGATTTTATTATTTTACTAGCATTGCCCGTCTTCATCCACCGTTTTGCTCCTTCAGGGATCGAAAAGTTAACTACGTATTAGAGTGAGGGACTCAATTAATTGGTATAGTTTACATATGCGAGTGAAGGTTGGCACTTGGCAACGGCTCTATGTCATAGCATCTATGTATTAATATCTGAAAAGCAAACTTTTTAGCCCTTCGTAACTTTGTCAGATTTGGCAAATCGCTTACATAGACAAAAGGATTTGTTTTAATTGAATGTAATCGCGGTCGTGTAACGACCATGGGGGTCTACTTGCAACAACAGTCGAAATACAAGAATAGTATCGCCTGATGTCCCGCGTTTGGCGAGATGTCCTATGTACCAGGGATGTCAGGAAGCTCCATAACTGTAACCGAAACTTTCGGATATTCGAAATGAAATCCGCAAACTTAACCGAAACCTATACAAAAAATAAAATGAGGCAATATCTTGTATGGCGATTCAAGACTGTAAAAGGGTCTCAAATACAAAAAACCGGTCAAGTGCGAGTCGGACTCGCGCACCGAGGGTTCCGTTAATTTGTTTTTTTTTTGTGAACTAACTACAAATTTACGGTTTGCAGAGTTTTTCGTTTACTTGTGCTACACGACCTTGCTTCTTGCCAAATTTCATGATTCTTGGTCAATGGAAAGTACCCTATAGGTTTTGATTTCCTTGCAAATATCTAAATATGTAACAAAAACCACAGTAACTTTTTATTGCGTTGATTTAGAAACTTGATTTTTTCACTGCTTTGAAAAATAGCAGACCTGAGTATGTGATAATAATTTCAGCTTGATATCTCGACGCGTTTCTGAGAAAAACGTTCTTGACAGACCGACGGACGGACGCCGGATGTGAACTAACTACAAATTTACGGTTTTCTGAGTTTTTCCTTTACTTGTGCTACATGACCTTGCTTCTTGCCAAATTTCATGATTCTTGGTCAATGGAAAGTGCCCTATAGGTTTTGATTCCCTTGCAAATGTCTAAATATGCAATATAAACCGCCGTATCTTTTTATTGCGCTGATTTAGGAACTTGATTTATTTACTGCTTTAAGAGATAGCAGACCTCAGTATTCGATATTAATTTCAGCTTGATATCTCAACGCGTTTCTGAGAAAAAGGGTCTTGACAGACGGACGGACGGTCGGACGGACAACAAAGTGACCATAAAAAAAAAAAAAAAAACCTATAAGGGTTCAGTTTTTATCTTTTGAGGTACGGAACCCTAAAAGGGATAATTTCGAATAGAGGTTGAGTTTAAATGATACATGTTTTTGTTTTAATACAATACGAGTAGTCGCGGAGGGTCAATAGCCAAATTATTTTTTATTTATAGTTGTGAGATCATTACCAAAATAACCGTAATGAAGACTATCCGAAGTTAACGAATAAACTAATCATACAAAATGTCATGTCCGTAATTACTAAAGCTCTTTATGTTTTCACACAACTGCTGAACCAATCGTCAATCCAAAATCATGAATTTATGCAAACAATATGGAGAAGGAAGCATCTAAATTCTCAAGTTTTCTGTGTTCACAAACAATAATCTAATACCAAATTGGGGTGCTTGGACAGAAAACCTCCTCGTGTGCCCGAGGGCTGGAGTTCGCTTATGGATTCTTCCGGGGCGAAGACCAGTCCGAGGGACGGTGCACCCTGGGAGGTGGGCAACGACTCGTCATTGGGTACGTTGTGCCTGTGGGGTCTCGTTGCCCACTTGCCAATATTCTGTCGCGGAGGACTCCACCACCTGTCCCTCTGAGTAGCAGAGGGCAGTGTGTGTTGGAGTCGGGAAACGGGCTCTGCGTGCACTCACCCTGCCGCAGAGCAGGCAGCTGGGGGTCGTCATCCCTAGCTGCCCCCGTTGATCTCGTAGCCCCGAAGACTGTTACGGTCATGTCTCTGACTTTCGACGGGGGTCGAGGGCCTTGGCTTAACCGCCCGGGCCGCGAGGAAGACAACCTCTATAAAAAATTACCTCTAATACCAAGTTCTGGTGCGTGGCGAAGGTACGAATGGCTGAGGAGTAGTGTCATCTATTATGGATGGCGCATCAGTCTTTAGCGCACCCCCAGCCAGGGAACCGGTGGACCCTCTGGTTGGGTTATAAATGTACACTTGCCCAGGGACAGGGGGTTGCCCTGGGTGTACATTTTAAATCCCCCATACTCGTGGGATCAAGTATGGACACAAAATTAAGGAAAACCAAAAAAGAAAGGAAGGAGAGAAGGAAGGAAGTGCGTTCGGCGAAGCTGTGCCCGAGCTCAGAAAGCTCGAGCTCAGAGAGCCCGAGGCGTGGGCGGAGAGACCGCAGTAGGAAGCGGACAATGTCGGAGGGCGCGTCGTCGTCCTCCGATAGTGAGGCGATGGCTCCGGCTCCCAAAATCCCCACCAGCAGGCGGGGTGCGGGCCGGATTGGAGGAGGGGGGCGTAGGCTCCCAGCGCAGGAGGCTGCGCAGCGAGCCGAAAGGCTCGCCCTGGAGGGGCGTCACCCCGGAGCGGCTTCTGCGCCAGCTCCACGGGATGAGCCAGCCGCCGCAAGGAGCTCGAAGGGGGAGCAAGCGGTCGACCTGGCGAAGTTGGTGGGTGAGGCACTGACGACGGTGGCCTTGAAAAAGAGCAAAAGCTCCAAGGACAAGGCCATGGCGGAGGCCTATGATGTGATCATGGCAGCGGCGAAGGAGGCCAGCAGGCCCCAGGAGCCCACACAGGCCAAAAAGGAGCTGGCCGCAATGCGGGCGGAGGCCAACAGTCCCCAGGAGCCCACACAGGTCGAAAGGGAGCTGGCCGCAATGCGAGCGGACATGAAGGCGCTCCGAGAGGAGAACGTCCAGTTACGCGCGGACCTGGCCAAGCTCCAGGGGGACGCGCGTCTCTCGGCTGAGCCCAAGGAGACGGAGCTCAAGGACGTGCTCCAAGCCTTGGCGGATCTCCAGCGCCGGTTCTCGGTGCTGGAAGGCATTGCCCTCCGGCCCCCGCTCGCGGCTAGTCGAGCGGCCCCGGTGGCGCCGGCGGCAGGGCCAACGGCAACCTTTGCCGCGGTGGCCGCGGCTCCAGTAGCGGGGACGGCAATGCGTGCCGCTGCGCCGGAGCCGGCGAAGGAGAAGGCCACGCCAACCAAGAAGGGCAAGGTGGCAAAGCCCAAAATGGTGGGGGCACCCGCAGCGAGTGCGGCTGCACAGTGTCCCACGTCGCCTCCTCCTCCTCCCCCGATTGCCGAAGCTCCGGCTGAGCCCGGTTGGCAAGTCGTCGGAGAGGGGAAAAAGGCGGCTAAGGTGGCCAGGGCCGCCAAACATCGGCAGCGGCGGCAAGAGCGCCGCAAGGCCAAGAGCCTAGCTGCCAGGCTCCGCGCCCCTAAGTCTGCAGCGGTAGTATTAACCCTGCAGCCGGACGCGGTAAAAAAGGGCGTCACATACGCGGCAGTCCTCTCGAAGGCTAAGGCAGCGGTCAACCTCGCTGAGGTCGGCGTGACCGAAGGTCTGCGGCTCCGAGTCACGGCGACCGGAGCCCGCATGCTGGAGGTCCCGGGGGCGACCAGCGGCCCCGTCGCCGATGCCTTGGCCGAAAGGCTGCGGGAGTCCCTCCAGGCGGAAGAGGTACGAGTGTCCAGGCCCACCATGCGCATTGATATGCGCGTCACCGGCCTGGACGACTCCGTCACAGAGGAGGAACTGGTGGCCGCCGTCGCCAAAGTGGGGGGCTGTCCCGCTAGCGATGTGCGGGTGGGCGCCATCCGCTTTGACCGCTCCGGGCTGGGTGCGGTCATCGTGAGCAGCCCCGTACCGGCGGCAAAAGCGATCGCGGGAAAAGGCAGCCGACTACTGGTCGGAGACTGGACTTCGGCGCAGGTCAAGCTGCTGGAGCCCAGGCCTCTGAGGTGTTTCAGGTGCCAGGTGGGACACCATGTCGTTGTCCGTTGCACCTCGGAGGTAGACCGCAGCGGCGACTGCTTCCGCTGCGGTCAGCCCGGTCACAAGGCCGGCTCGTGCACCGCCGCGCCGCACTGCTTCGTATGTGCGGCAGCCGGCAAGCCGGCCGATCACCGGGCTGGGGGCAAGGCTTGCGCCCCACCCACCAGGACCAGAGGAAAGGGCCGGAAGCCCTCTGCCGCCGCCCCCGCCGCTCCCGCTGCTGCCGCCGATCGTTTCGCCGATCCCGCTGCCGCCACGGCTCCCGACGTCCCCGCTGCTGCCGCGTCCGCCGCTGCCGCCGCGACTACCGAGGCCGCAATGGAATGCCAGTAATGGCCCCATTGCGGCGGCGCGTTAGTGTTCGCGCCCCTCAGGGAGAGTCAGCGCAGGAAGGGGCCCAACAGGGCCAATGCCTACCGGGGTTGCAGAATGTTTATAATGGTTACTGTGACTCCGGAACATAAAGAGCAACCGAAGGAACATGAGTGGGTTTTAGTCAGTAAAAGTCTGACACGCCCTCCCGCCCCATGGCGGGAGAAGTCATTTGATGATTTCCCACTCCCCAAAAAAAAAAAAAAAAAAAAAATACCAAACAACAAAATAACCAACCAAAAGAAGCTACTAACTTTTGCCAAGAAAACAAATTATGTCTTTCTATAAAAGGCAAACTGGAAAATGACGTGGAAGTACTCAGACTTGGACACAAACCAAGGAATGTATGAAATAGGTGGAATGCTTCCATTAAGATAAAGCCACTTAAGATTTGAAGTGGCAAAGTGCCACCTGAGTGGCATCGTAACTACGTCGGCCATCTTGGCACTATTATGGCACTGCGCACCAAAAGTGACGCAAGTAAAAGTCACTTATATCCGGTACTTAAAGGATTTGGAAGTGTTTGACTCACCCACTTTTAATGTAGGAGATGTTTAGTATAAGAAAATATTGTTTGTTTGTATGTTTATTTTTTATCCAACTGTCTTAGAAGGCTGGTTATGTTTTTATTTATTTCTTTGGCTATAATTATTTGATTGATATGTCGCAGGCTTTTGTATAATCTGCCTGTTTATCAATATAAAATGCAGAGGCATTATGTAAAATATTTTTTTGCATTTAATATGTAAAATGCCGAAGGCAAAATGTCAGAGCAATCCGATTCGGATAGCTTTTGTTGTTATTTTTTTAACAATCCAGAAATAAATGCCATTCGGATTGCTTTGTCATTTTGCTGACGTACGCCGTATGTATAATGCCGAGGCATTATGTAAATGATGGGTTTATGCAAAATGCCTGTGATATTTACATGGTTCTTATTTCAGTCTTTAGGAACGTTATTTGGAAAATTACCTACACGCAATATTGCGTATTTCTTAATTAAATCTTCTTTGTTCGGCTTCAGGACTCAAAGATTTAATTAAGAAATACGCGCCCCATTTTCGCAAATAAAGCATGTAATTTATTTTTGTATTTTATGGAATTTTCCTCTCCGGTGAAACATGGCGTATGGCACGTGTAAGCATTTTATCATTATGCTCTCATTGCTCAGCAGTAATAACACAAACTTAGCTTATTTATATCTAGACTAGTTGTGGTCCGCGATTACACTCGCGTTCTGTTACGTATTTTGTAACTACTCGTGGTTCGTTCGTAGTTATGTGCTCATCTACTCCCGAATTAAACAAACGAAAAATATTTGTGTAAATTTTCTAAATTCTCCTCCAAACCTGAATAGTAACCGTTAAAGAAATATAATCTGGATAAGAATCTATGGCGATAAGAGACGTTATTTGTTCCTAAAATCTTGTAAAAATAAAAAAAAAATAAAAAATTTAAAAGCAATGCCAGGCTTCAAACCTAGCGACAGCCAGAAACATTTAAGGCTAACAATCGACTATCAAACCATTAGGGAACACACTGTCCTGATATTACTTACCAACTTACAAATACACCTTATTTAAACAACATTCTCCTTATTAACAGGCCATAAAGGCTATTGTTCATGAATTCATACGCTGAACCGTGAGCTATAATAGAATCCAAAACTAACTCGACGCTGCATTTATATTAAAACACTATTGAAATTACATTAAAGTTCTATTTTGTTTGTTTAACAACGGCTTGTTGTTACGACCTAATGTTCGTTTTGCATTCGTGTTAACTCTTATTACTGTGGATTTAGGTTTATAACAGCGCGTTATAAATGTGGAGGCAAAATTGTGGGTAAATAGGTTCCTATCGTGTATGAAGGTGCTGGAATGCTAGAAGCACTTTCTCTTATCCTTATGGGATAGATTTGTTTTGGAGCAAAGCGTCCTTACGTGGATAATGTCGTTCGAAGCCCATAGAAATACAAAGGGCATAAAACTTTCCATTTTTTACTAATGAGTTCGTGTCACGAAGCGTAGGGTTGTCAGAAAGCCGGAAAATGTGTGGAAAATCGACTTACACTGTGTAGATCGACTTATAAGCAAAAACCTTGCCAGTGTACCATTTTGTATAATAATAATATAGATTATTATTATACAAAATGGTACACTGGCAAGGTTTGTAAACTGGCTGACCGATTAACTGCTTGTTGATATATCAACGCACAACCCAAACCGCTGGCCCTTGAATCTCGCAGGGTATGTTAAGAGTAGGTAACCAAAAAGGAAGGATTTTTAGAAATTTCAACCCTGTAAAGGGAAAATAAGGGTTTTTTTGTACAGTTTCGACATTCACGCAGGCAACAAAGCTGCGGGAAAAAGCTAGTAAGATTAAGTCATCGCAATACTTTGATGCGTTGATGCATATTTTTACCCGACTGCGCGACGCAAAGAAGGGTAATGTGTTTATCAGTCTATGTATGTATGTATGTATGTATGTTTGTTTCTATGTGGCGTTCTAGAGACCGAATGCGTAGGCCGATTTTAATAATTCTTACGTCAATCGATTCGTCTTAACCTTGCGAGTGTCACTAAAGACATGACAGTAACCAAAATTCACCACAGCGACAACCAAACGCCATTTTGTCAAAATGAAAAAAAATGTCGATGAACTATGTCGAGTGGGGTGTTGTTGAATAGGTATTTTAAAATCATCTTTAGGTTCCTTTAATCATTTTTCTTTTTAAATAATAGTTTAGAATATATAACGACTTAAAGTTGTATAACAAAACAATCATTCTCGCTAATTTTTTTACTTATTGATTTAAGTTTTTATTTCAAGTGTAAACGGTATACAAACAAACAAACTATTAAAAAAACATTGGCGGATTAACCCTAAGGCAAAAATAACACGTGCCTAGGGCGCCAGGACTCAGGGGGGTGCGCGCCCGAAAATATAAATGCCTTACATAAAGTGAACTATTTCAGAAGTATGCATCTCCCTACACAATTTAAATGATTATTTAATAAATTAGCAATTCTAAAACTATTTTACAACTACTTTCTAAAACTATTGATTTATATATAGAGGTGTTCAGGTTCAATTAAATTCTTGACTATTCCTGCATTTCTTGATTTTATAAGTATAGAAGTTGGTATGCAATTTCCTCGATAATAATGATAATGACGATTGGACTTTGGAAACTACATATTATAAACCTCCAAATCTTCAGCCCTTTTCATCTCGTGGGGAAATCCTTATCTATACTTTATGCCTGGGGAAAGTAGAAGGTTATGTTGGGTTCTTTTCGACTTCTCAAACCCCACTGTTATACGGTGGAGATGTGCCCCGCGAGGCGATCGGCGGCGGTGACCTCTCGCGCCCGGCGCTCGTTCAAGCCATGCTCCGAGGCGAGACTGAATGGGAAGCCGTCGCCTCCTTCTGCGAAGCAGTCATGCTGGAGAAGGAGGCGGCGGCGCGTGTGAAGCAGCATCAAGCCTCACGCCCCAGACAGGGACCCAGGCGTAGACGTCGAGAGTCGCAAGACGGCCACCGTAGGCGTGGGTCTACGGACGGCGAGTGATGGGTAGCTCGCCGCCCGACTAGGACCAGGCCCGTATCGTCGGTGCGTTTGTTCTACGTGCGCCTCAAATAGCAGTCAGCACGTGAAGGGGCTCTCTAGGGCCAATGCCTGCCGGGGTTGCGGAATAGTAGTAATTGTTACCGTGGCCCCAGAATATAAAGGGCAACTAAAGGAACATGAGTGGCTTTTAGGCAATAAAAATCTGACACACAGACAACAGAAGTCATTTGGTGATTTCCCTCTAACAAAAAAAAACCCACTGTTCCTCCCATCGAAAGTTGACATACGCTTGACGCACGATCTGAGCTCCCAACTGGTAGCTATGTGTGGTCTGTCTATGCGACTGAAAACGATATACATACATATAAACTACACGGAGCTATTGGAATGACGATCATACACTCACGGGCAGTTTTGGTGCGACGTCAGTTCAACTGACGCGAAGAAACGATCGTCAATGCCCAACTTAAGGGCCCCGTTTCATTAAGACTCCAGGATACTCAACTCGGGTCACACCACCAACAAAATGTAGGTATACAGTTCAGTTCACTTATAGGAGCGCCAACCTCCGTACATTTTGCTGGTGGCGCCACCAAGTTGATGATGTTGAAATATGGCTAAGAGTAAGATCGGGTAGGATAGGTAGAAAATACGTATACTATATTTTAAGTACGTATGTTTTTTAGGGCCAGTCAGTTTCTTTCGGGTAAAGACAGGTGTAAGAAATCGATTGCTGAATCGAAAACGCCTTAAAAGCTACTAGTCCACAGTTTAGGTGATCCGCCGATATCCTTGGAGCGCAAATTCATCGACATGCCCATACTAAGCTATGATGCTCAGACCTGGTGAATTTGCCAAAGAGAATTAGAGTCGTGGACAGAAGCCAATGGTGCCAGGGCCAAGGGAATCCGGTAACAGAACATCTGAAAGGGCTTGGGCGGTGCGTTTCCACCTCTGCTTCAAGGAACTACTTTGGACCGAGCTGTGGTTGATTTAAGTTCACGCGTTTTAGCTAAAGGTCAAGCATATGTAGCTTTGAATCGAGTTAGGTCTCTAGAGCGACTAATCATCAGTAGTTTAGACCACCGCAAGTTACTGAATAATCCTCACGATATTAACTCCTTCAATAAATTGACTAGATCGCAAAATTTTCCATCTTATAACAAATTCGTAACTAAAAAGTATAAAATAAAATAAAAATTATTGAAAAACAAAAAACCCGACTGCCTGAAAACTGAAAATAAAGAAACAAGTCCAGCAGTTTAGAATGCTGTTATGTAATACTAAATAAATACACAATCGAAATAGTTTTATAATCTATACACACATAAAACAAATCATAAATTCTAATGCAGAACAGAACGACTTACAGTCGGGGCCCCTTGGGAAGAATAGGGTATTACACTGTATATGAGAAAAAATCTAAAAATATATTATTGAGGTAGCTTATGCAAAAAGCAGCCGAACAGTGTTAGTTTTAGTTCATAAAACTAGAAAATATTTTTTTAAATTCAATTCTAAGTTTTCAGTTTTTTTTATCTGTTCTTGAACACACCGAAATACAGACCACAGACAGTGACAGCTGTCGACTGTCAACAATGTCAACTAGAGGTCACTATTTGTTTTATTTATAACCTCCTAATACGATCTTTATTATAAAAATATACTTTTTCATGGAAGTTATTGTGAAAGATATTTTAGATGGCTAATACACATAGGTACTTACATCAAAGTGATATTTACTAAAGTACAAACGGGTTTTTATGGTGTAATAGTTGGAATACTCTTCCCACAACTTTTAACTAAGTTTTTCTTAAATTTGGATCAGTTAACACTAGAATTCACAATTATTCCGATGTTTTCACACCTGTGTTCTTGCATTCCGAAACGCACACCACGGTCATTCTCCGATTCGGCGTTATTTGCCTAATTACCGTAACCATTTTTATTTTTTACTGATTTACCTTAAACTCATTAAAATATGAAACTAGTAAAAAATACGAATTCAATAATAAATGAGGCATGTTTTAATTACTGGTAGTTTTCTAGTTATTGAGACTTAAAAAAATTATGAGTACGGTAATTAGAAAAGTTTAATATCTTATGCCACGGTAATTAGAAAACACTGTCAATTTTAAGTAAAATGTGATATAATATAATAAAAATAACACACATTAATAATTTGTATACATCTATTTATATAAAATGAATCCCTATTTCCCTTTATCACCTTTGGACCGATTTCACTAATTCTTTGTTGTGTTTGTTATTGTTTGGAGAAGGTTCTTATGGAAAAAAAAATTGAAAATTAAAAGGGTACTTTAGAGTAGTGAAGGTTAGAGTAGAGTAGGGTAGAGTGGCAAGAGTGGGATATAGTAGGGTAGGCTAGAGCAGGCTAGAGTGGGATATAGTAGGGTAGGCTGGAGTAGGCTAGAGTATGGGTATAGTAGGAGTGAAGCCGCGGGTTCGTTGTCGCGTTATTTTCATACAGATTATTTACATTTTTAAATATTGATATAAAAAAAACAAAAACATGTAATAATATAAAAACAGTAGCCCAACGGCATCGGGAACAGGGACCGGTGATCAGGGCTTCAGAGAGAAGAACTTCCTCACGATGCGAGCCGTGTCCAAAAGCTTCTGAATGAAGCCCTTGATCCAGCCATCTGACGAGAGCCTCCTTAGGTGTTGGTCGAGACTCTTGGCTATTAAACCATTGGCAGAAACAACTATCGGCACATGACCGTTGAGTCCACATTCAACATGTCAACAATCTCGCGAGCCAAGTCGATACTTAATTTTTATTATCTTTCTCGATCTTCACAAGGTTCTTGTCACACGGGACCGTTACGTCAACGAGCACGATCCACCACCACTATATCAGGCTTGTTTGCTACAACAGTCCTTTCAGTGATGATGTATCGACCCCAATACAATGTGACATTGCCATCTTCAGATTCTACGAGGCCGTATCTCAGAGCAAGTTGCAGATTGATAATCCTGGCTACTAGGTTGTGCCCATTCAAGTCCTCTTTGTTAGCAAGACGAGAATAATCAGAGATAGTGTGTCGAATCGTTCTCCCGGCAGGTGACATGCCCGACATAGGCCAACCGTACCATCTTACACAATAAATTCCCGACAATTCTTCGTCATGATAACCTCATCCATAATTGTACAGACAAAACCTTCGGTTTCCCCAAATAGGTCACCAAATTGTAGCTACTAAACTGACACTAAAAAGTCTACATCGGGCCCATGCAGGGCCCGGAAAAACCGCCCGTGTAGCGCCTTACTCTGCCATACTTCCTCACGATCCTTTGCCTCAAGCACTACAAGTTAGCGCCAGTTCTCTTTAGTTAAGGAGAGCGGAGTGAGGTTCTTGACCACAGTGACCACATCTCGGATTCTCGGTGCTGACGTAAGGAACCACGTCAGCTTTAAGGAAATATTCCCAGAGATACAACCTCCGGGTCTCGCGGTTGAGGAGAGACTTAGCATTAAGAAATGTCTCGTCCTCCACATATCCGCGAGATTATATATATATCCAGCGGATATGCCTCATCAACTCATCACTGATAATCGCGAGTGATGCTCAAGCGCGCTTTGCATGTAGATTGACTTCTGTACCCATCTATTTTGAGGCTACAGTTAGTAAATAAGAATTAATTTTTCATACAACGGTAATTATAAACATACGGTAATTAGTATACGGTAATTAGAAAACGACAGATTTTCTTTAAAATTTCGGAAACCAACAAAATATTCAAAGACTAGCTTATTACAACGTACGGAGGCCAAAGTACTGCCTCGATTTACATGATCAACTTAGGTCTAACTTAAAAAATCAAATTTATATAATGTGAAACGGTAATTAGAAAAGTTTGTAACCAAGGTTACGGTAATTATATACAAGAGCGCTTTATTAGCGGTACACTAACGTTAGAGACGTGCAACTGCTGATGTTTCGCGGTATACATGGAGGAGACGAGACGCGTTCGGAAGTGGTGTGCCAAATACTGTTTTTTAGGGGTGTGCAGTCGAGAACAGAATATGTCACGGTAATTATAACTTTCCATCGGACATCCGATAATTTAATGATAATTATTTATAGACTGGTTCTAGTGAGTCAATATTTTACTATGCGATACACGTTGTTTAACACCATTTAAAATGTTGAATAGATCAAAGTAAACCTGTAAGTCATAAAAATTACAAGTAAGTTTTAACATTAAGACAGTGTGCGGACACGTTACGGTAATTAGAGAACAGAGGTTTTTGAACTTAGATTAAATTAATTTAGTCTTAAATACTTTAAACAGAAGCCTGTGTTTTTGTTTATGGCTAGATAGGGATGCTATCTAACATATAAAAAATATTGGATGATTGAATATGATAAAAGTACGGATTATTCAAGCCCGGACACGTAAAATTTGCTTATCGGAGAATGGCCGACCAACGGTAAGTCGAACAGTAACTAATTTTTGAGATAAAAACAATAATAATGATGTAAAGCGTCAGAGCGTTTGTTTATTTACATGACGTGAGGGCGTCATAACGCTAGAGCAAATATGGCGCCCACGGCGTCTTCCGTTTTTGGAAATTTCCGCGCGAAATTAGAAAATATAATTTTTAAAAGCGTTTCTAGGGTACTTAGCGTTTAAATAAAAATTTAGGATTTTTTTTTGTGGTTTCTTAATACTGTAGGAGTTATTTGAAATACTTTAAAAAAAAGAGTGTAATACCCTAATGGGCCCCGACTGTGAGTCGTTCTGTTCTGCATTAGAATGTATGATTTGTTTTATGTGTGTATAGATTATGAAACTATTTCTATTGTGTATTTATTTAGTATTAAATTACAGAATTCTAAACTGCTGGACTTGTTTCTTTATTTTCAGTTTTCAGGCAGTCGGGTTTTTTGTTTTTCAATAATTTTTATTTTATTATGTTTAAATAACTGGTAACAGTATACAAACATGTTTATCCAACTAATGTGAAAACATGCGCAAATGTTAATGATAAAATAAATTGACTATGAACAATATTTTGTATTTGACACTAAACGCATGGCTGTTAAAATTTCTTTAAATCACTACCCTTCTGGTGCGTTATTATCAGTCCATAATGTCCCGTGCGTTTTTGTGTAAGTTCGTGAAAGTCGTGATGGCTCAGTGGTTAAAAATCTCATGAAAGTAGTTGTGGGTTGAAATCCTCGGAAAGCACGTAAAGCTGTTGGTCCCGCTTGTCATTAGAACTTTGACAGTCGTTAAGGGTAGTTAGAACCCGGAAAGTCTGACCAGTCTAACCAAGAGGTATCGTATCGCTCAATGGTGCCGATTCTCTTGTGCGCAAACTAACGTAAATTTAAGTTAAATGCATCTTTCTCTTTCCGTTTAATTAAGAAAAGGACAGAAGATCAAATATTAGTTAAGTCCTGTCAAAAGACACTCCATAGATAATTTAGACGAAATTTAATTAAAAACATGGCGTCTAAATATACGTCAGTTGTCATCAGACGCTGTCTAATTTGACAGGACTAAACTAAAATGTATCTTCTGTCTTTTTCTTTAAGAAATGGAAAGAGAAAGATGCACTTAACTTAAATTTACGTTAGTTTGTGCACAAGAGAATCGGCACCAATAACTGGGTTGTGGAGGTCTGAAAGTCAGTCGCATTAGGTTAAACACTGGTATCCAGCTGAATCTGGTTACGCTGGAAGCTATTCCCAATGTAGTTGGGAAAAGGTTAGTGAGATGAATGTCGCATGCGTTTTTGCGTCCAGATTCCTTGTACATAACGTGCGATAATTATTATTGCAGCAGTGTGTAACTTCGTAGCTTTCCTAAAACATAATATTCTAAAAACAGACATCGCAATAACGCATGCGATTTTATCGGCCGTGGTATCAAGGATTAATAAAATGAAAAAAAATAACAATAGCAATCATGTAACTCTATGTTGAGAAAATGAACCACAGAAAAAGTCCGCTAAATAAAATTGTCTACCCTCCAACAATTTGCGTACTACTAGACTAATTTTATGTAACTGAAATGACTCACAAACTAACCACGTGAGCGGAGTCACCCCTTGCGTGATTCAACATTTGAAAGCTTTCCAAAAATATCCTTATTAATTAGAAAACTTTCCTTTTATAAGGTTTTCGTTTACATAGCAGTAGTGACGCAAATATAAACCTTTTCCAATTAATATATCAATTTATATAACTAGAATGTCACGTTGTTAACAACCCAGTACTATCGTGACTACGTATCAAAGGGTCCTATTTTTGTCACTCTATGGAAATAAACAACATCGCAACACTATTATACCTGGGGGTTTAAATATGTCAATGAGTATGAAAATGAACGCAAATTTTCTTATAACTTGAGTCCTTAACTTTAACAAAATCAGCTGCATTCAGCTGTCAGAACCTTAACCATAGAATAGAATAGAATTGAATTTATTTCTTAGTATACGGTATTTCGAGAAGTCTTGAAAATTGGTACAGTTATTTCTTGAAGTGTCTTTTAAAAATTCTAAATCCATAGCTAGTTTCTCTACTAACTCTTTTAATTTATTCTGATCTCTACTAATAACCGTTGGTTTTGGTTTCGTCGCAGTTAGAAATAACTGCATACCTATTTACTTATAAAAAAACTTTACACATTATGGTCACAAAAAAAAATTACATACGCGTGCAGATGCAGACCTATGTTTTTTTTTTACTAATAAAAGGTTACGGAGTTAAATGCCCCAATTTTATTTTCTTCAATCAACGGTGGGATTAACATGAGCGAAAATTGCCTGAACAATTTTATGGTCATTTAAAATTTAACCATAATCTTAAAATGATTGTCGTAGATATTCGCCAATATCTTTATCACACATTACATACATCTCTCAAGACAAATATTGATGTAATGCAAGTACACAATACATCCATGCTACAACATATTTTTTTTTTTATAAAATGGCAATCAGCCGATACTATCAGCAAATTCTGCCAGTGTCATGTAATGGCTACACCTAAGGGCTACACATGGGATCTTGTGGTTCATATACTCTTATTTATTACTTAAAATGTTTTGGCGTCCAGTGATGATTGGTTCTAAAACAACACAAATATTATTGTTAGTGGATAAACTATTACAATATATTTACAGTCAATTATTTGACCTATCATATTATTTTTGACGTCAAATCACCGAAATAAAATATATATAATAAAATAGTCGAATACTGAAACGTCACTTTATTGAAGCTCTCAAATCTGTTGCAATCTTTGTCACTCTAAAGGGATAAAGTAAGGGCAACAACAGATTTGAGAGCGTCTTAAAGTTTAGTGACGTTTGAGTATTCGGTCATCAGAGCTTTAAACTTTGACTAATTTTATTTTTTTAAAGTACCTAATAAACACAATATTTGTTAACACACGGGTATTTAATAATTAACCTTATTTTTTATTTTAATAATTTGTTTATTATTATTATTATTTTATATGCTTTACATATCTCGGGACCCAAGGATCCCGGGCTTTTGGAAGGCATACGAGGGGCCGAAGCCAACTCGCAGAGGCCCCTTGAGCTAAACTTTATGTGTAAAGGGACACCAACCGGCGATTATCCCTATATGCACTATATGAGTGCACCTAAGGACAACCCCCGGATGGTGTTAAACTATAGCAAAACATGACTCCTAGCTAAAATTTTGAACTATGGGTTTGCGTTCTTTAGTGATTTAGGTACCAGATACTATGGAATGACTATGGCCCCTGCCTGACCAATGGTTGTAAACACGGAAAAATGGCAGGGGGTGACTTGCACATTCAGTAAATGGGCCCCCGAAAACGGTCGCTAGCACATAGTGACGTAGCGACAAGGGGGCAACATATATCGAGGTGCTTGAGAAGTGAAGAGGTATTCCACGGCTATCAGGACAATCCCGGAAGTGCGGTCAAGATCCCTAACAGCATCTTACTGGAATACTTCCTTCCTCTTGCGATTCTCCACTCAAACCAGCCAATAAAGGCAAGAGTGAGGTGAGAGCCTTGTTCCTCGTCAGTGCTCACTCTGGCCGGCCAGTTAAGGCAAACCAGAGATGAAGAACCAAGGGTCTCCCAGGAGGTCAGGTCCGCGGGGTCGCTACTGCCCGACAGCTCGCCACAAGCTGCCCTGCGGGTTTTATTATTATTATAAGCCTAAACTTTCCCACTGCAGGGCAAAGGCCTCCCTACCCTCCTTCCACCTCTATTGATATTGTTAATGCTGTAAATCTAAGCAGTAATCTTCCATTTCCATTCACTCATTCATTTCATTTTCATTGATTATTCCTGTAAGTAAACGGATCTTATGACTCACTCAACAGCCAAAAAATGATATTTCAGTTTCGTACTACTTCAAGCAAATTTTCTTTTAAAACATTAATAAACCTCATTAATTCAGGCATTCTCATGCATGCCTACGGCATTAAGTCCGCCTGTACACTACGTACTAAGTATTAAATTAAATAAATAAATAAACACACTTTACAACAAAAAATAATTAAACCTAATTAAACCATGGTGCCGATTCTCTTATTCACAAACTAACCTTTTATGTGCATCTTTCTCTTTCCATTTCATAAAGAAAAGGACAGAAGATAAAATAAGAGTTAAGTCCTGTCAAATTTAGATAATTTTGACGCGATTAAAAACATGGCGATTGGCGACTAAATGTACGCCAATTTTCTTCCGACGCTGTCTAATTTGACAGGATTAAACTATATGTAATGTATCTTCTGTCCTTTTCTTTAAAAATGGAAAAAGAAAGATGCATTTAACTTAAAGTTAGTTAAGTTTTTGAACAAGGTAACCATCACCAATGTGCTTTATAAATTAAGAGTTTCAATGTGTCTGTCAATTCTCAAAAAAAGCAACATCTAATCATCGTATTGACTTTCATTAGCGATAAACATGAAAGTCCTTTTGCAAATAAAGGATAAAAATCTATAAACTAAAATCCAAACAAAACTACTTTTTTAATGAAGTATCTTCTCAATTCTCAATTCTTTATCTTCAAATGATTGTCGCTAATTTAGAAGTACAATATTCGAAAATATATATTATTACTATGCATAGAACTATGCAAGGGTTCTTATCTATCAAAATGAAGCAGATTTAAACATTAAAGTGATACTGAAATATTGTTCATTATTCAATATACCGTTTACGTAGATATTTCGAAGGAAGTTATTTTTAGATTTCCCGCCTACGTCTTATGTCATCATGATTTGACAAAAGAAAAGACAGACTACACAAACATTTTTACTTCAAATTATCATCAAACCCGTGTTTGGCTCTATACACATTGGTCCATGCTGGTTTGTTTTCCATTAATTTTAGGCATTGCTATCTATACCTAAAATAATACAAGGATAATAAATAAATAGAAAAATTGCATTTTACAATCTATTGGGTGCGGCCGTTGGGTGCGGTCATAGTAGATGTATATCCAGTAGTACAAAAGTGTTCTAGTTATAGGCTAGCGTCCTTTCTCGACCTGACGATGTGCCGAGCATGCGTACAAAGGATAACCTATGCGTAGAACGAAACGGTCATGAAACGCGCAGCTGTCAAAAATCAATATTTTGTAGTTGCCTTTTGTAGCCGGTTGTTGTGTTACGCGGCTCTGAAGCCCGGGCTTCGAGGCACAGTCTTCAATCGGCGCCCTAGCTAGCTGGTCGTGTTCTCTCGAAGCTCCCGTGAGCCCCAGCTTTCAATTTTTTTTTTCTTAAGTGAATTAACAAGTGTTTGAAGATGGCTTCTGGCTTGTACTACTACCGACTGGCGAATATAATAAGAACCTGATTGACAATGGACCGCGATGGCTTGCCAGAAGATCCCGCGAAGCAGTGGGAGGTTCTTTTGTGCATCATCGCCTTCGAGGAGAAGAAAATTGACCGGAGACCTGATGGTGCGATAGAGACTCTGACTTACATCTTCAACCATAAAGGAATACGGTGAGTTTAATATCTTTTGACAGGATTATTTATTTTCGGCGTAATAGTGGCGGCGATCGATAGGCTCCGCGCAGGGCATCTAGGATATTTCAAGTGTTAACTATTTACAGGTCTGCATTTGGTGCGAAGGAGAAGTGACAGCTGCCTGGGCAAATTGTATTTTCATTTTGTATCTCATTTGCAAATTTCTTCACGAATGCCGGAGCAACTGTTTGTCAACATTTACACATTTATTGTTTTTGATCAATACAACATGTTAATAGGAAATTTCACAATTTGAGAATTTATTATTTTTTATAAAAGCTACTAAAAACATATGTCAGTAAATAAATCATGTATGCAAATCTTATGAGAAATAAAGTTGTTCCTAAACCTAAAAAAAATTATACTTGATCAGAAATAATATAATGTTCAACAGCTAGCGTGTTTTTCTTTCGTTCACATATTGTTTTATCTCTAGCATAATATCTGTATACCGAACATAACGGATAGGATTCAGCTGCTGTCTGCGTCTTCTAAAGGTGATGATCAGTTCAAAATACTATTACTATTCTTAGATTTTTAGAAGAGAGTCAAAAGGTTGTAACTTGCTGGCGAGTCTTCCAGAATATACAATAATAAAATCTCCCTATCAAAACCAAAAACATGAAAATGATAGTAACGGTTATACATTGTCGGTGCAGTAGTTGGTTTTACCTGCGTGTTGGCTGGATTCTTGAGATAAAAATATGTCTTGTACTATGTTATTTCTGAGGTTGTGGTCTGTCTCTGTACCAAATTTCATATAAATTGGTAAATTAGGTTTAGTGTGAAAGAAAGACAGACAGACAGAGTTACTTTCGCATTTATAATATTAGTTTTAAATATTTAAACAAATAAAAAAATTACAATAAAACATGTAAATTATAGTTTAGTAATTTCTTGTTAGCTAAATGGCTGAGCGCAGAGGGATAGATTTGCAGGTTTAAATCCTGCTCATATTAAAATAAAAATTGAAAATATTGGGAACTTCTTACTTCCGTGGAAATAAATCTAATAAGTATATATACCTATATTACAATATGACATGCACATGCAAAAGCAACATAACATAAAATGAGACATGTGTTTTATATTACAAAATAAAATTTGAATTAAGTCCAATTATTTTATTCCATTAGACAATTAAACTGGCATTTTGGAATGTCAATCCATCATGCACTTAATATTCCATATGATATTTATTTATTTATCTTTATTGGCCAACCAACAATTGTTTATTCAATTCATCATTTTAACAATAATATTCAAGAAACTAAGGTTAGTATAACATTTTCTTATAGGTGAGCACCGCATGCCCCATAAATTAACAATTGAAATGTGCTACGATAAACTATCCTAAAGATTTACTATTTTTATTAGAAAACCAAAAAAAAATTTGCTTTAAATTTTGAAACTAGAGTGAAATAATAACACAGAATGAAATAAAAACACACATGGAAAACATAAAACAACATACATTACGATGCGTACAACATGCTCATTATTTTACAATACAACATGCTCATTATTTTACAATACAACATGCTCATTAGATTATAATACAACATGCACATTATATTACAATACAACATGCATATTATTTTACAATACAACATGCTCATTATTTTACAATACAACATGCTCATTAGATTATAATACAACATGCACATTAGATTATAATACAACATGCTCATTATATTACAATACAACATGCACATTATTTTACAATACAACATGCTCATTATATTACAATACAACATGCTCATTAGATTACAATACAACTTGCTCATTATTTTACAATACAACATGCTCATTAGATTATAATACAACATGCACATTATATTACAATACAACATGCACATTAGATTATAATACAACATGCTCATTATATCACAATACAACATGCTCATTAGATTATAATACAACATGCATATTATATTACAATACTACATGCACATAATTTTACAATACAAAATGCTCATTATATTATAATACAACATGCATATTATATTACAATAAAACATGCACTTTTTATTACATTACAACATGCACATTATAAGTTACCTGCACATTTTTTTTATAATACGACATGTGTATTATATTACATTGCAACATGCACATTTCACAATACGTCATGCATATTATGGTAAATATATTACATTAACACATAATGTTACAAATAATATGACGTCGCAGGCGCAGTGTATAACTAACCATGCTTAAACATTATAAAACAATATCATATGAAATATATAAGTTCATATGAAATATCCGCCAAACAGCCATTGCCATTGCAAATCTATATTTCATTTTACTTAAGTTAAGCGACAGCAATATATGTCTACCTGCGCTTAGAAAACGAAGTATTCAACCAAACTTTACTTCTTTGTAGGCACATCTTCTCGGAATGGATACGCCAAATGAAATTGAGTTACGACAAACAATTGTCTGATGACGATACTCCGCGGAAGAACGATGAGATTGCGCTGTTGTGGCGTCAGAGAGGGAACGTTAAGTTCAGAGCGGAGTTGTTCGATGAAAGCCACAAGTTGTACACCAAGAGTGTCTTGTACGCGAACAAGGAGAGCCCTCTGTACTCTGTGGCCCTCGCCAATAGGTCGGCCGCGTCTTTGCGATTGAGGCGCTATAAGGTAAAAAAAAAAACTGGGAATGATACTGGCCCTTAATATGTAAGAAATACTCTGTTAATGAGAATTGTAATGGCTTGCTAACCTTTGTAACAGAGACGTAGATTTTTTACGCTCTGTAGCTTCATAGCCCGTATGAGTGAGACATTATAATCAAGTTGAGCTTGTCCCTTCCATACTTGCTTTGGCCGTTTCGACTTTTCACAGCCCCTCTTTAAATAAGACAACTGACAGCCTTCCTATTTGGGAGACATGTTAAATGAAAAACCTCTGTTTTAAAATATAGGTTCTTTTCAGTTCCCACATATCCAGGTTTCGCTATACCATTTTTTTCTGTTATTTCTTTCATACTACACATTTTATAATTCCAGGAGAGTTTGCGCGATGTCCAACGTGCTTTGAACCACAGATACCCCCCAGATTTGCAGCATAAGCTGTATTTGCGGCGCGCTGAATGCTACTTTGAAATGGGTCAGAAACAAAATTGTATCGAGGCCATGAGGCAAGCGGTGAGACACAATGAAGAAGTTAAACTCAAGGGCGTGTCTAAAGGTTATTATTTTGTATTAATTTAGGGGTTTATTTAGACCAAGGGCTGAATACTCAACCGCAACTCAATTTTAAGTCGCTCTCAAATCTATTGCTGTCTTTGTCACTTAAAGTAAGGACAGCAGCAGATTTTACGGCATCTTAAATTGAGTGACGTTTGAATATTCGATCATAAGAGAAGTAGATGTTTGCCTAATCATTATACCTGTCACTGTCGCACAATGATCAAAATACAACGGTGAGGTAAAGAGGAAAAATAGTCAAGTTAATTCTAAGTAACGTTTATTTCTCTCATTCTAATGCCGATTGTCCACCACCGCCGGCAGCGTCACGTCACCGAGGACGAGTTGGCGCCGAAATGACGACACATACATTTACTATAGCCGCGTGACAAAAGCACGTCACATCATCTCATATAAATCTAAACCAGAAATAATCTTTTTCTCAGTGACGTGACGGTGACGGCGGTAGTGGACATACTTCATTAGTGTAGTAATGAAATATTTATAATATCATTTCATACTCAGTAGAGCTTGCTCATTTAACCTTTCAACGATCAAGCGACAGCCTGCTGTCTGCTATTGTCTTTCTATTGTGTCTCGAATCACATATGGTCGATGGTTTAAAGTATATTATGTTTGCAGCTGAATTTGACAGATCATACCAAATACTAGAAAGCAAAGTGGTGAAGCTAAAACATGATAGTCCACCAGATGAGTTGCATTTACCGCAGCTGTACATGGGAGAGAATCCTAACTTCAAGAATGCTTGCAATGCTGTTGAACTGGTGTAAGTTGGAAATAATTTTCGTTTTTAGCATTTTAGCTGAGTTGAGGTCTTTTCTCTTTGTTTTTATAGGGTCTTAATTTATAAACGTAATGTTAATTGGGCGAAAAAAGAAGACTGAGTTCCTACACACAGCGAATTAACATTAAATCGCAGATATTTGTGGGTTCACTAGAATTAACAGTATTAGTTGCGCTGTGACGTCGTATCGCATCTTATCGGAGTTATATGTAGTCGCCCTTTCTTCTAAAGCACGCCCAATACTTTCGAAGACCTGATGAACAATCTGAATTGAAAAATTTGATGCGATTCTATCTATTAATCTCCAAGAATAAATCAATGGACGGTGGCAAGAATATCAAGGGAGTGCCGAGGAAAGGGTATCGAAACGAATATCACCGGGAAATAACGTCCTCGTCCGCCGGTTTTTCTATTGTTTCGACCAATAAAAAAACTGATGGATTAGGTCGTGAGCTACTTCCATCGAGCGACGTGCTACCGTCGTGTCGACGTACTACCGCAACGGAGTGAAGCCGTCCTGCTGGTCGTGTGGTCGTGGCCGCGATTCGTCTGTCTTTTTCACAAGCCTGTATAATTTTCGGATGAACATACCTTAAATTTGTTTCAATTTATGTGCCAATCTAAAAAAAAACATAAGGAACTTACTTTATTAATTATTTACCGGGAGTACTCTTCATTAACAATTTACACATTAGTATTACACATTATCAATGTAGTGGACGTACCTTCGTAAGCACATTTTCTATATAACGGCTATACCAATCATCCTACATATTTCCAATTTAAGGGACCATCACCATCATACACAAACAAGATTTATTGACATATACACCACCAGCCACAAATCCGCCGTTACTCACCTCACATACCCTGAGATATCAGGCACTGAACTGAATTTCCTTTTCAGACGTAATGACGAATTCGGCCGCCATGTGATCGTAAAAGACCCGGTCAACCGAGGCGACGTTATTTTTGCTGAAGAACCCTTCGCTTCTGTTAAACTCCCTGATAAGGACTTGCCACACCCTTACTACTGCGATTATTGCTGCTGCAGTGATCCAGCCCTTATAGGGTAAGTTTTGGAGTCTGAGAACAACGAAGAACGACGTGAGAATACCAAGGCACTGCTAACACACGCGTGTTAGCAGTGCCTTCGTATTCTCACGTTTCTCAACCGCGCGTCGACAACGCGTTTAAAAAACGTGGTGTGCATAGACCCTTAGTATAAGTTAGGTTGGGGTTAGTTTAGAGCAAGTTTAAAGCCGAATTAAATTATCGTAACTTAATCCTAGTTTTACAGTAGTGCAACAGTAATATAAATAAATAATAACGAACTTTTATGGCCTTATTGTTTTATTGCTTATATTTTTTCAAAATCAAAATCAAAATCAAAATTAATTTATTGTGGATCATAGGTACATGGGATGTTACAATAATGCTTATACTTAGGTCTGCTATGTCCCGCCTTTGAGGCATACAATATTTATAATTAGTTTTTGTTATAAACTGTATTGATCATAATGATAGTCACAATAATAATAATAACAGATAACACAATACATTGTCATTTTTCTTTTTAAATAGTATCTGAGTAATTATTGTGATTGAATATTTATTACATATTTTATGTCAGATTAGGTGTCAAATTATAATTGTCAATTAAGTGTTAATTTAATGTCAATTTTAGTTTCTAATTAAAAGTTACAAAATTATTCTATAAAAATTCTATAAATATGTCAGTGGTTTACATTTAACTGGTTTGTATAATAAATATCGGCTATTTCAGTGTTTTGTCATTTAAAAAATCTTTAATTGAGTAATAGCATTTAGCTATTAGTAACTGACGTAACTTTTTTTTAAAAGTATATATATCGCTCATATTTCTGAAAAAAGGTGGAAGGTTATTAAATATATGTGGACCCATACAAAAGATACTTTGATGCAAAAGTTTTGTTTTGCTAGGCACTATGCGTAACTTATCTTTGTGTCTGGATCTAGTATAATATTCAAATAAATTTGGATTTGATTTTATAAATATTACGGTTTCATATATGTACACACTAGGGAGTGTTAATATTTTTAAATTTATAAAATGTGGCTTACATGAATCCATGCGTTGCAGATTGCACATTGATCTTATACAACGTTTTTGTGCTTTAAATGCACGCTCTTTTTCTACTGAGTTGCCCCAAAAAATTATACCGTAACGTATAATTGGAGCAACATACCCATGATAGGCAGTTAGTAATGCTTGTTGATTGACCTTATTCTTTAATCTGTAGAGGGTATAAGAGCTTTGACTAAGTCTCTTGCACACGTGCTCAATATGTGTTTTCCAGTTTACTCTATTGTCTATATCAACACCTAAAAACTTGGTTACTTCTATTTCTTCAATGTCAGTTTCAGCATATCGTATGTTTAAGTTAAAATCTGATTTTACTCGCTGTTTAAAATTCATGATTTTAGTTTTCTCTAGATTAATTTTTAATTTATTTTCATCAAGCCATTTTTCAATTGTTGTCAGAGTACTATTTAAGTCAAATTTTAAATCATTTCTATCATTACCGGTAAGCAATATAGTACTATCGTCAGCAAATAGAGTCATGTGATGCATTGTAACTGTCGACATGTCGTTTATATAAATTAGGAAAAACAGTGGGCCTTTTTCCTAAATTATATTGAAATAAATAAAGAAACGCATAATATTTAAAATTCTAAGGGCTCTTTCGTATGGCAAATGTACCGCTACGGCGCTGTAGCCGTCTGACAAGAAACGCATAAATTGAAAGAGCCCTGACTGGTAGTGACGTGAAGTTTCAGCACACATTACCTTAAATATTGTCTAGCATAACCTTTATCCGCAGGTGTAACGATTGCTCTCGAGTCATGTACTGTGACGAGGCGTGCCACTATCTGAGCAAGAACTTTTACCATCGCTGGGAGTGCGCAGGAGTGCGCTCTAACATATTCCCTATCATTGGCATCGCGCATCTAGCATTCAGGTAAGCTTTCTAAATTCAAGATTTTTTTAAATATTTCATTATAATATAATAAAAATATTATTCAAGTACAAATCATTTTTGAATTGAATATCGGCGTACAGATAACAAAGTAGATACGTATACAGGGAACATTTATTTTCTATTTTACTCAATTACAGCTTTTTCAGCATGTTTTCTTGAACACCGATTGGTATTCAAACGAAGTTGCAATTTATAAAAAATGAATAATTTTCGTGCTCATTTAAATCTTTTTATTTCTCTGCTTGCACACGTATTTACTTTACCATCTATCAATACAAATTATTCATCTAAATTAAAGAAAAAAATTCGCTTCAATTTTCCTGGGCTACCAAAAACATAATCATAATTTTCTAGGGTAATGCTAAAATACGCGCACAAAGGTTTTCCGCGTCTGCCTCCTTCAGCCGGCACTCCCAACACCGCTGCTGGCCTGATGGCTGAATACGCCAACGTGGACTCGGTGGAGATCTACAAGAAGGAGTACCAGTCCTTCTACACCATGTTCAATCTGGCATCAAACATGGATAGTTCCGCTAACACTGATAGCATTCAGTATGCGCTGGTAAGGGGTTTTTAAACGGTGGTTTCTCATCGGGAATCTCTGGGTTATTCCGATCTGTCCCCCGTTTTGTCCCCATGGGTTGGTAAAATACTGAAAATACTGAGATACTTAGTATTTAAATCAATCAAAAGTACTAGGCGCGCAGTAGCGTGAAGAGGTTAATAGAAAATGTGTTCCACACATTGCTAACTGGGGGACAAATCGAACTTTTTTTTCCTATCTGTCACCCGTGAGGACAAAACGGGGTGACAGATCGGAATAATCCGAATCTCTGACTTTCAAGTAAAATATGTACAGGCACTTTGAAATTGTTAAGATGTTGCAAGTTCTAACAGTAGGTTGCTGTGAAGAATAACAAGCAGGAAAATAAGCTCCTTGAACTCTTTTTAAAATCTACAAAATGTTTCTTACACAGTGCGTAAAGTGAAAACAAGGTAACAACACGTGCTCGTCACAATTTAGAGAAAATATACTACCCCCCGTAGTTTAACCCGCGTACTTCACTTGGAGTTTTTGAGATAAAAACTATCCAACGTCCTTTCTCAAGCTATGACTATCTCTGTACCAAATTTCATTTAAATCGGTTCAGTAGTTTTGCCTTGAACGAGGAACAAACAGACATATAGTATGGATTATAGTTATAATTACTAAAAAAACAATCGAAGCAGCTAAATGGAAACCAGTCCTAGTAGCGTAGCGGTCATTCACACAATTTTTACAGCTTACTCCTTAAGAGTGTAACGTTACAAGTTATATCGTTACAGTGCGTAACGCGCACTGAACGTTTGGTTTCACTCTATCGCTTGTACTAATTTTGACCTCTAGGTCACTGTATGTTGCCGGTGAGAAAACGCCTTAATATTAGAATTATTTACACACAAAAGAGAATGATGATTTCACTTGGCGTATTCGCCAACTATTTGTTTTTCATAGTTAACCTTTTAACCGAGATAGTCATGTATAGATGACAAACCAAAATGTGGCACGCACGCCACAACCAATCTTATTTAAAAAGTTTAGCACTGAGCACAATTTCGCTGTTTTGACGAGACGGCCAAAGGTTAATACAATCTATACTCTAGTTTCATACGAATAAGGTTGATATCCCGTTGCATCGAACACGCTACTATTTTGTCAAATACGCCATAAGAACACTCGTATTCAATACCAGTAACTATAACCCACTGCTTTTGTTTTAGTCATCCACAATGCTGACTCTATACTTAGAACAAAACACAAAATTCTTCGAATATTTCCCTGAACGCGTGGGTTATCCGCTGCCTATGAGCGAAATGAAGTTGCTATGTGCTGGCCTGATCTTCCGGACCTTGAGTCAGCTAGTTACTAACGCGCATACTGTCATGGAACTCAATACAGGACAGAAGCCTGATATGCCTAGTAAGTTGACAGAACCTATCCTAAGTATCTCGTATGATAATCTGTGGTTAACGTATTGTATTTGTCATCTAGTACTCTCTATAGTACTCTCATGTGTCATTTAATATAGGTTGACGGGTAATAAGTGTACGATCTTAAATGTCTTAAGCACACTTTGATTGTGCTCATGATAATAAACAATTTTTGTTATTGGAGCAAAACCGAAATCGTGAAAAAAAACAGCTGTTCAGTACATTAGGCGAACATAAATGTACTATCGACAAAATTGAACCATGACCCATTTCGACGACAAATCGTTCGAAGCTGTCAAAATAATAAGACTAGACGTGTGTCATTTTTAATACATGTTTACGCGATTGTCGATCTAATTGTATTTGAATGTTTGTAGGAAAATAAGCTTATGGGTCATGATTCCATTTTGTCGATTGTACTGAACAGCTTATTTTTTTCGCGATTTCTCGTTTGTTATACTAATTACCAGTTACCCTATGTACTACTATTTGTTGTCATAGATACAAAAAATAATCTTAGGTTATTTGAAGTGACTTCAAAATCGAATGTTTTTAGTACCGTGCACATCTAACCCGTGGCGTAGGATCGGAACTGGGGTGTACCCCACAGCTTCAATGATGAACCATTCTTGCGAACCGAACATCACTAATGTGTAAGTATTGCATCATCTGGAAAATTCTTGCTACATTTTTCTTCGAAAAAGGAAGACATTACAAATACGTTATTCCGCACACACAGAAATACCTTAAATATAGACACATTTATATATTTCTATCATATAACTTATTGTAACTTTACTACGATTACAATCTATTTGTTTTTGGCTTATCGATTTATTTATTACATGTATTAAGTATACAACATATGTTCAAATAATTTGCAGGAATCAAAATTATTATTACTAACTTCATTTATATTATAAACTAGCTTTTGCCCACGGCTTCGCTCGCGTTAAAAGGAGACAACAAGTAACCTATGTTACTCTCCATCCCTTCAACTATCTCCACTTAAAAAATCACTTCAATTCGTCGCTCCGTTTTGCCGTGAAAGAAAGACAAACATACAGTCAGACACACTTTCCCATTTATAATATTAGTTTGGATACATATATCTTCAAATAATTTGCATGAATCAAAATTATTATTACTAACTTCATTTACCATAAATGCACAAATCAATCATTATTATTATCAACAACTTTGTCCATGGTACAGGTTTTATAAAAACCACTTATTCGTGAAAGTGATATGTGAGCTGCCTAAAGGCGGTGAGATATTGAACTGCTATGGGCCGCATTACGCTCGACAATCGACAGAAGAACGTCGTGAAATTCTACGCACCCAGTATGGCTTCAACTGTATGTGCCCCGCTTGCCTCGATGAGACCAGGAAGGATTTTGTCGTAAGTCAAAAAAATATCAGCTTTTTAGGGCCTTGGGGTAGTACATATCATCAACCGCTTATGTCGGATTTATGCGACAAATTGACGCCCGTGTCGTATTTATGTGACAAAGAACATGCATGGTTTTTTTTGTTCAATTTTTGTTCTGTGAACTGCGTGATACTTGGGAAACTATTTTTTTTTTTAATAAAAAATTGGATTGCTTACTGTCTTCAAGTATGAAAGATGCTTAATATGAAAAATGCAAATCAAGGGAAGGGGGATATTATTGCATAAATTCATGTTGGTGATGTATGCTACCCAATTCTTGTAACTTGAAACAACTTTCGCATTCAAATCTCAGTGTCAATCTGTCAAAATGTATATTTCCCTACACTTTTGACATATGGTCGCTGAGTTGAAAATGCGAATAGATTCGTTTTAATTACAGGCTTTCAGATAGTTAGGTAGTTAGCGTAACTTAAACTGGAACCCTTTTCTTTATTTGGTAATTAATTTGAATTGTAAAGGTGTACGCACACTTAGATGCGCCGCAGATGTGCATGACGCTGTTAACCTTTCAGCGACCAACCGACAGCCGGCTGTCGGGCTGCTATTGTCATTCTATTGTGTCTCGAATCACGTGTGTTCGAAGGTTTAAATTGTCGTAAAGTGACTACGAAAAACCTCATCCGCGCAACATCATTCCCAAGTCCCAACGTATTTTTTCTGAACTGCGGGCAATCCATGCCTTCTCAAATATAGAGTGCGCGTCCACCTTAACAAAGAACTTTTGATAGAAAGGCACCTGTAGTCCTAGATTTGCTAACCACTTGTAGGTATATCGATATTAAAGTAACTAACTGGTTCATTAAAGAAAGGAATCTACTACCATCACACGGCCGTCTATACTCACTCGCGCGCGTACTATCAACATAAAGAAAATTGTCTTGATTTGCTTCCACGCGGCCTTGACGCGCTTAGTGCTCCTTTTTACGAATATCTTGTTAAAGTTGTCTGTTATTTTTCCGTTGTTAAGTACCTGTTTGTTATTGTGGTAAAAGTAGGCACTGTTTCCGATGAAAACAATAAAAATTCTTAATAATATTTTCGATTTGAAAAAAAAAACTTCAACTTTAAATTTTATATGCAGACTGTACTATCTGTCAACGCAAGTACATGCCGCCATTTAAGATTCCTTTCTTTAAGTAAGTTTTATAGAATTCACAGCCCTCAAATACATTGATCAAAAAAAGGTGAGCGCCACTTTACGAATACGCAAATGTAATTTTCTGTCTGTTGAACTTTACCCAAAATAAATTTGATTAGAATCTTGACGGTCTCATAATGAGTGGTGAAAGCCTTTTTTAATGATTGTATCCCGGAATTCCGTATTTCTGATCCCCTGACTGTCGCGTTGTCCACCAGTCGCTGTTCTCTGCGTACGCATGCTCGTCATGCAAGGGACCTGTAACGTGGGTGGGCACCCGAATGTCTTGCCACCAATGTCCCAATGACTTTCCACTGCAAAGAGCCCAGAATGCAGCTGAAACCGCCGACGCAATGCACGCCATAGGTATTGTCACCATCTTTATATTACTGCGCCGACTCGTGCGCAATCGTTCGCTGTCTCACTCTAACTCTTTCCACTCGCTCGATAAACACTACTTTTCCGACAGCTAGCGGTTACGCGTCGTTATTGATATTTTATTTTATAGCTTTTTTACTAATTACACTCTGTAAAAATGGCTAGTTTTCTGCCCGACGGCCATTTTTTACATGGGCGTGCCCTTATGATATTATTCACTTTATTAAGCCTTGCTTGGCCAACGTGGAACCTCCTACGACCTACAGCCTACAGCGTTGGTTCCGAGTTGGTCGATGCAACGTACATTTTTATTAGAACGAGGCTTTATACTGCCGTCGTCTGAATTCTTTGAATAACTCTGGTTACCCAGAGTCACCTAGTCTAACCACTAAGCACTCGATGTGGCCGCTTTGTGATACTTACGATTTTTTTCTTATTATATTAACTTACCATATTGTCCCATCGCTGGGCAAAGGCTTTTAGGTATAGCTAACAAATATATACTCATTAGATTTAAGACTATTATTACATAACGGAACATATAAGAGATGGAGGCAATCACTATAAAATACCACAAGAACCATTCCTGACTGATAGTATTTGTCTGAGTCAAATCGAGTCTTAAATTCAACTTTTTTCACAGTTTTGGTGATAGTATATATGTAGGTACATGTACTAAAATGCAAACCAAATCGCAAAACCGAATATTCAAAGTGTGAAACTAAAACACACACCAAAAACAATTGCCATACCTGTCTAAACATACCCTGACAACATACTAGTTCAGTTTCAGGATTCCGTCCTGAAATTGAAATAGTTTATACTAAATTATCAATAAACACGTTGACTGTGGAAAAGACTCATTTGTAACTGCGGATGAAAACAACAAAATTATATAGAAGGATTTTTACTTTCAAGAAATCTGATTGGCATTGCGTAGGGATCGGCCGGCACCGCGTCGCATAAAATGTTCATGCAGTTTTGAATTTTAAATCTGTAATATTGAGCGATTGGATGGAAGCGTGGGTGCCGGCGCCGCCATCTTGTGCAAATGAGTTTGACAGCTTGCCGCGCATTCATCGTGTTGTTCTGTTTACTGCTGGCAACACTGCAGTCTGATACTATTCTACTATCTCTTATATGTTCTGTGTTAGTCCCGTGCAAACGCTGCGGATTGGACAACCGGGTTCGAGACATTATTACCGTCTACAACACTGGCCATACGTTCGAAATTGCGGGTATGGTACTTATTTATTTAATATTACATGAATGTCTTCCCATTTCCTGTTGCAACTGCTGTTGACTGCTCACCAAAAGGTACCGAGGTACAAAGGGAAAGGTACCACGGACTCTAACAAGCATTACTTAGTACTCGATAGTTCTCCGGTACCTTCTCCTTCGTTAGTATGGTAATTACGTATCTTTTGATCATCAGCTTTCATTTAGGTACCTAAGTTATGGCTTACTGTATTTTGATTTTATTAATTTTAAGGCGTCTTACGTTAAGTTACAGTATTTCTTTTTGGTAATATTCATTTGCTTTCTTTTGAACTTTGATTTAATTTTTTATTCGTTTTGAATGAGATTTATAATGTGCTATTTTTTTAGATAGTGCTCACGTTCAGTGGTGTTTTTGTATTGAGATTGGCTACCGCAATGCTTTGTAGATAGACGCACCTATCTACTATTCTTATTGACTGTTATTCGAACTGAGGTGTTTACATACAAGAGGCTGTAATTGGCAACACTCAATTTGGTAGAAAACTCAATCTTCGCCTCTTTCGTCTGTAGGCACCTTAGAGCAAAATTGTGTATTTTAAGATGTCAAATTATAAAATCCCAAATGTTTTTTAAACCAAAATTAAATCTCTTATCATGAACTTTTCTTTAGAATATAACCAAAGTTGCCAGTGTAAAATTAAACGATCAGTTTTATAGTTAAGATATAAATACAAGTAATCTTAAATCTCTTAAATGAAGTTAGTATGTCTCTATAAATAAAGTTAGTAGTCTCTGTGTAAACCTAAGGATGTGTTTGTAGCCATGCGCGCTCAGACCAAAGAGGAGCGCTGTGAGCGAATGGTCCGCGCTTACCGCTTGATGCAGCAAGTGTTGTACCGACATCACGATATACTGCGCAAGGCGTCTGATGACCTGGCCATGCTGTATGCTGCTATCGGTGAGTAGCTTTTAAATTTCGACGACCAAGCGACAGCCGGCTGTCAGGCTGCTATTGTCTTTCTTTTGCGTCTCGGATCACGTGTGTTCGAAGGTTTAGAGAAATGGAAAGTTTACTTTATTCTGCAAGTCCTTAAGCTACAATCCTATTTCCAAGTAATATGATAAATGTGGACATTTCACAGTCAGTCAGTCACCTTTGCGTTATATATATTTTATTATTTATTTATTTTAAAGAAGGCTTACAGACTAACAGTCAATTATATAAAGAATATAATATCAATAAATAGCTAATTACAAGCCTTTTTTTTTTTTTTTTTTTTTTGGTGAGTGGGAAATCATCAAATGACTTCTCCCGCCATAGGGCGGCGGGAGGGCGTGTCAGACTTTTACTGACTAAAACCCACTCATGTTCCTTCGGTTGCCCCTTATGTTCCGGGGTCACGGTAACCATTATATGCATTCCGCAACCCCGGCAGGCGTTGGCCCCGTTGGGCCCCTTCCTAGGCTGACTCTCCTTGGGGCGCGCGAACACTAACGCGCCGCCGCAATGGGGCCATTACTGGCACTCCATTGCGGCCTCGGTAGTCGCGGCGGCAGCGGCGGACGCGGCAGCAGCGGGGGCGGCGGGGGCCTCGGCAGCAGCGGGAGTGGGAGCGGCGGCAGCAGCGGGAGCGGCGGCAGAGGGCTTTCCTCCCTTTCCTCTGGTCCTGGCGGGCGGGGCGCAAGCCCTGCCCCCAGCCCGGTGATCGGCCGGCTTGCCAGCTGCCGCACATGCGGAGCAGTGCGGCGCGGCGGTGCACGAGCCGGCCTTGTGACCGGGCTGACCGCAGCGGAAGCAGTCGCTGCTGCGGTCTACCTCCGAGGTGCAACGGACACCGACATGGTGTCCTACCTGGCACCTGAAGCACCTCAAAGGCTTAGGCTCCAGCAGCTTGACCTGCGCCGAGGTCCAGTCTCCCACCAGTAATTTGTGGCCCTTCCCCGCAATTGCCTTTGCCGCCGGTACGGGGCAACTCACGATGACCGCTCCCAACCCGGAGCGGTCGAAGCGGATGGCGCCCACCCGCACGTCGCTAGCAGGACAGCTCCCCGCCTTGGTGACGGCGGCCACCAGCTCCTCGCTCGTGACGGAGTCGTCCAGGCCCGTGACGCGCATATCAATGCGCATTGTAGGCCTGGACACTCGCACCTCCTCCGCCTGGAGCGACGCCCGCAGCTTCTCGGCCAAGGCATCGGCGACGGGGCCGCTGGCCACCCCTGGGACCTCCAGCATGCGGGCTCCAGTCGCCGTGACCCGCAGCCGCACGCCCTCCGCCGCGCCGATCTCGGCCAGGTTGACCGCCGCTTTCGCCTTGGCCAATACCGCCCCGTAGGTTACCCCCTTCTTCTCCGCGTCCGGCTGCAGGGTGATTACCACCGCTGCAGACTTAGGGGCGCGGAGCCTGGCCGCGAGGCTCTTGGCCTTGCGGCGCTCTTGCCGCCGCTGCCGCTTCTTGGCGGCCCTAGCCGCCTTAGCTAATTACAAGCCTCCACATATAGCTTAACTTAGTCAAAAAAAAAGTACAATAGTATATTTAGATACATGCAAATTATGGTCAAGAAAAGCTAGAATTTTCAAAAATTTTTAGCACTCGTGCGGGTCGCTAGATTATAATATGTTGTTGTTGTTAATGAATATAATATATTATTCCTCAGGCGAATACACGAAGAGTATCGACTTGATAAAACAAAACATTCAAAGTTTCGAGTTCCAGTTTGGATCATTCAGTGTTGAGGTACGTATGCATACAACCCCCTCCTCCCCCCCCTCCCTTTTCTGGAAAATTCTCCTTTTGCTCTCTCTCCCTTAGTTCTGATTTTAGGAAATAAGCACGTAGTTAATAATTATTGTTTTTTCATCAGGTAACAAACGAAATTAGGAAAATGGCAAACCTCATGCTTGGTCGCATCATGAAATTTTTGGACAATCCTGAATTGGAGTAAGTGCATGTTTTTAACTATATTTTGTTGGCACGTTTAAGTCCCGATCAGATCTCTCCGTCTCGTTATAAAGTGTCTTGATTAATTTATTGATCGCATCCTGTGTGCGCTTGTTTGTTCAATAAGGCACTGACCTAAGCGTTGCATTTGATTGGTCAGATTCCTTAGGCATACTAAGAACTGAGAGCTATAAGTTAATGTATAAGATCATGATATAGTAAGTTGTCCTTTTCAATAAATTTATGAATTTAGCAATGAACCATTCCCCAACCATCAACAATTTTCATCACAGCCATTCGTTACAACAATTCTGACAAAATTCTTCATTTCCTTAGCGAACGACAACCTATGGCAATCAAGGACTGGATCCGCGAGACTGTAAAGATAGCTAAGAAAGCTAACCAGCTCATGGAGCTCAACTTCGGGACCTGGCAACCGATGTACAAGGCACTCAAGGACAACGAGGAAGTACTGGAGGGCATGCTCGCAGGACCGCGGTTCCACGACCATACCGAGTGCTTCAACTTTCGTATACAAAACCTCAATCTTATTTAGCAAGTAAATTGCACGCTTTTGTAAGAAGGCTTAGCCTTCAGGCCTGGAATAGACAATCTACCTCTGCAAAAACGTGCATACAAATAAACTAATGAACAGACATACGAAACAATAAACTATATACTCCCGTAGCATGTGTATTCCAGGCCTTACACGTGGACGTGAAGTATGGACCTTATAAAACGTTTGAATTTGGTGAAATGCCTGCAATTGTGTTAATATGCGTGACTACACAGGGTGTGACGGTGAACCTTTACAGGTTTTAGATTTATGAGGAACTGTTTTAGATTTACGAGGAAAAGTGTTTGATATGTGAGGAAAATGACGAAGAGAGACTTTTTTACTGATCTGTCTAAATTAACTTAATGTTAAAAGATCGTGTATTTTTAGTTTTAACACCTTTGACCGCCGCTTTTTAAACAGTAATAGTTTAGAAAGCGGGAAATTTTGAGGGGAAAAAAAATAAATGAAATTAAAAAAAAACATTTAGGCACTTGTTCTACAATTATTAGAGCTATATTTTTTTTTTTTTGGAGTGTCGGACTTCCCTCGCAGTTTTGGGAAGTCTAGACATCTCGATGCTATATTTTAGCACAGAGGAGGACGGCTCACGAAAACAGTGACCGTGTAACCAGAAGAGAGATCATTCCAATCGCTGACACAAAAATAAAGCGATTGTGTCCAAAACGAGCAACATTTGAGTGATAACATGAACTGTCATTCGAGCGTTGTTCAGCAAAACTCACTCGCATGACGACCTCACGAAAGTGAGCTAGGGAGTAAGTGAGGGATGCGGCCGTGTGGTCTCCGGCTAAGAATAGGACCAACCCAACCGCATTCCTGAGGGTGTCGTAAGAGGCGACTAAAGGAATACCCGAGAGGCCGGGCAGCAGCAGCCTCTTGTGCAATATAACACCTAACTGCGATCATCAAGTTTGCAGGACTTGGTGATTATGTCGAAATTCGCTTTGGATTGAAATTTGAACAGATATTGGCAAAAATCTGTTTCATCTATTGATTTCTTAGATGACTATTACTCTTCAATCTCTCCTCGAGTTTGGATTTTAATATCATCTTAGAAAGCAGATGGTGGCGTAAGCGCGTTAGTCTAGGTAGAATTGTATTTTATTTAAATGTAAATTTGATCTGAATTGCGCTTGGGGTACAACAACATGAACTTTGGAGGGGACAAAATTAGGTGACAATGTCATAAAATTTGTTTCGTTTAGATTTGGAAAATAATATCATCTAAGAGACGACGTGGACGCTTTAGTTTTTGAATACGAACATAATAGTTGTCTGATTTGAATTTCGTTTGGGATACAACAGAAACATGCTATGCAGTGATAAATTTGGGTGACAACAAACAAGATGAATAGAGTGACAAATTGGTCTGAGTGGTATTAACTATTTAGTCTCGCTGGGTAGAAAATATTTGTAGTTATCTGGGTAAACCTTTGATTAGAATTGCGAATGGGTGACTGACGACAACAATTTGTTTAGTGACGAAATTGATCCGAGTGGCATTCATGGTTATTTGGTCAGGTTTGAAAATTCAGAAGTTACAAAAAAAAACAATATTATTGGCTTCATCTGGCATGGCAAAACACGTGATAAATAAGGTACAATACAGTAATTTGATGTTTTCCGTTACGACGACAAAACTCAATACTACGCTTAAAAAGAAACTATTTTTTTAATAATATACAGCAGTGTTATAATTCATGGATTTTTATCATTTTTTTTTACAAAACTTAGCAAAGGGTTTTTAGAAGTTTACTCACCCCCAACCCACCATACTCCCCTCATTAAACATTTTTCATCACAATGTCATAAAGCTTTGTTCTTCCGATCTTCTAAAGGCTGTAATCCTAGGCCTTATCGTGGGAGAGCCTAGCTGTGGTCAGTGACCACAGCTCGCGATGGGCTGGCTCGACCGGGGAAGGACCACGCTCTCACAGGAGACCGGCGATCAGCAGCGACCTTGAGTTGCTGTGATTCGTACGGTTAGTGACGAGAACCGGAAGCCCAAGTCTTCCTTTCACCTTTTCCTGATCTTCCTCTCCCCCTTCTGATCTCTCTTGCATCTTCTGCTTCCTTACTTCTCCACCCCTCCTGGTCATTTTTCCTCCCCCTATTTCTTCTTCTTTCTACCCCTCTTAGTCTTCCTTTAACCCCACCTACTCTCACTTCCACCCCACCCCTCACCTCGTTATTCCACCCCATCCTACCCTTGTTAACTCCCCCTCCTGATGATCCCTTGCTCCCCCTTCTGCTTTATCTTCCACCACTTTTTTCCACCCCACGTACTCTCTCTTCCAGCCCCACCCCCACTCTACATTCCACCCCATCCTACCCTTCTTCTCTCCCCCTCCTAGTCATCCTTACTCCCCACTTCTGCTTTTCCTCTTACACCTTCTTTCTCTTTCTCCTTCTTGTTCTTCCTCTCTATGATGTTTTATCTATCTATCTATCTCTCTCTCCCTCAAACTGTTCCGTTTCTTCCAACCTGCTCCTTCTCTTCCTATCTCTCCCTCCTACTCTTTCTCTTCCCCTCTTCTCCATTCCTTCCCAATTAGATTCTAAAGTTTTAATGAAGATCCAATTTACAACACTACAACATTCCTTTTTTCTCAGTAATATCTCAAAACGTAAAAGTCGTAAATTTTTAACGTGTATGGTAATTAAAACATCTATTAAAAATTACTGCGTATCCTCGGGGGATTAAAGGCGTATGCTGAAACTACGTCAGATCATAAAAGACGTTGTTAAGAAATAAACATCTTGAAGGAGCACGCATTACGCCTTTATTACCCTGTGGATACGAGAACTGGTCGCTACGGTTAAGTCTTCCTCCCTTCGATTTAATTTCCTATGAGATCTCCTACCTATTGTCTTACCAAAAACCTCAATTTTGAAAATATTCTTTAATCGTTCTAGAAACGTCATTCCTTACCTCCTTGCTCCTCACCTCACTTTACCTTACAATAATAAACTTACTAAACAACTGAATTTAATTTCTAAACATCGTCTTCCAAAACTTTATATATTAGGCCTAAACGTGGGAGAGCCTAGCTGTGGTCAGTGAGCACAGCTCGCAGTGGGCTGGCTCGACCGGGGAAGGACCACGCTCTCACAGGAGACCGGCGATCAGTAGCGATTTCGAGTTGCTGTTTCGTTCGGTGAGTGACGAGAACCGGTAGCCCAACTTTAGTCTTCCTTTCCCGCGTACTCTTCCTCTCTCCGTCCCATATTTACCTTTTTTCTTTCTAAAAATCTTACGGGAGTTCCAAGCTTTAAACACTACAGAATACCTTTTTCTTACTGTTCCAATACTGTTGTCAATTCTTTCTGTGACTTTGTTGGCACTTTTTGGTTACCTAGTGAGTTGGTTTCGATCTCACGTCCTCCTTTATTCGCTAAACACCACCAAGGACTGTTACATGTGAGGGTTGTTTTTTATAGTACATGTGGTGACAAAAGTCCATTTTTTCAGTCATGCATGTTGTGAATTGTGACCAATGCCTAAATAATAAAAAAATAAAACACCTTTAAAAATATACTGCTTATCCTCGGGCGAGGAAAAGCGGATGCTGAAACTTATGTCAGTACATGAAATTCTTAGTTCAAGAGCAAAGACAATTGGAACGAGCACCGTTTACGCGTTTATTAACTTGAGGATTCGAAGACTGGTTGCTTGAGTACGGTCACAATATTCAACATCTACGACTTTCTACTTAAAAATTAATTTCTTATCAATAAATTATCATTACTTCACTTATAGCTTCTGGCTCGTTTCCCGTTCCCCTCACTAGATCGTTCATCTATGTTTCTTTAATTTCATAAAATTTCAGAGCTTTACTCCTGGCTTCCACTCTACTCTTCCCTTAACATGTTTTTTATCTCTCCAATAAATTCTACTTTATCCTTTTTTTTAATAATGTCTGGGCAATATCATGGGAGAGCTGAGCTGTGACCCCTCGGTTACAGCGCGCAATGGACTGACTCAACAGGGAATGTAACCCATTCATCCCCACCTTGGGGAGGCGGATGTTCGTCTAGTTCGTCGTTTTTCCTTTCTTTTCGTGTCTACATTCAGATCGAGAGACTTTTCTCCTTTTATCATATCTTATCCAAAAGTCTACCTTTGAGAAAGGCTGTTAATAAGATCCACAAGCTTCACTTCTCACTTCCACCCGACTCTTCCCCATTGTTTCTCTTTACAAGAAATCAAACTTTGTCTTTTATTTTATTTAAAAATCTAGGCCTTATCGTGGGAGAGCCTAGCTGTGGTCAGTGAGCACAGCTCGCGGTGGGCTGGCTCGACCGGGGAAGGACCACGCTCTCACAGGAGACCGGCGATCAGTAGCGACCTCGAGTTGCTGTGAGTCGTGCGGTGAGTGACGAGAACCGGTAGCCCAAGTCTTCCTTTTACCTCCTTCCTACTCTTCCTCTCACCCCCTCCTCTTCCTTTCTTTCCCATTGTTTCTCTTTTTCCCTTCAAAAGTTTTATGGGAGATCTAAACAAAATTTCATCTTTTTCTCACTATTTCAAAACATTGAATTTTGGACCGTGAATGCTAATAGAAACATCATTAGAATATACTGCGTAACCACTAGGGAGTACAGGCGTACGCTGAAACTAGAAGTCGAAAATATGAGTAAATAGTTGAGGAGTAGAAACCGCTTGAAGGACCACGCAGTACGCGTTTATTACCTTGTGGGTACCAGAACTGGTCGTTTGAGCGTGGTCTCTATGTCAAGATTTTCATCATCTTATCACTAAATTGTCTTGTTCCTTTAATTCTCTAACACTTTCCTATCCTTACTATTCCCTTTCTTCCTTTCTCTTGTTCTTTTGTAACTTTTTCACCGTTCTTCCTCTCACTTCATGTCTTTTTCATTGTCATCTTTTATTCTAAAAACACCTTAAGTGTTATATCGCGTCACGTCAGCCTGTAGACTAAATCGCTGCATCTTTCTTTCTCACTTTGTTTGACGCATCATTAGTAATTAACCGCACCGTAATAATGACAACATCCATTAAATATACTGTGTGTCCACGGGCGAGTAAAGGTGTATGCTGAAACTTTATGTCAGAACATGAGATACTTTGTTCAGAAGCTAAGCTAGCTACTGTTGGAGCACGCATTGCGCGTTTACTGACCTGTGGAGATGAGAACTGGTCGCTTAAGTGCGGTTCCACTCAATCAGTCATCAGTTTCTTTTCAAAATTAACTTTCAATCACTAAATTGTCACATCACTCCGCTTCTTTAACCCTTTGCTATCGTGGGAGAGCCTAGCTGTGGTCAGTGACCACAGCTCGCGATGGGCTGGCTCGACCGGGGAAGGACCACGCTCTCACAGGAGACCGGCGATCAGCAGCGATCTTGAGCTGCTGTGATTCGTACGGTGAGTGACGAGAACCGGGAGCCCAAACAAATTTTTCCGTTGAAATATTTTACCACGCGGATGTCGGAGTATTTAAGAAAAAAACAACTCAGGAGACTAGGCGAAATTAGTACAGTAAATTGTAAATTATGTGGACATCGTGAATGAAATCTTTAATTTTTTCATCAGAGAACAGTTTGGCTGAAAGATTTAAATATATTCTGAGTTCAAAAGAAGAAAATATATTAGAGAAATTGTGGAATACGTGAACAAATATTGATGTTATTTTATAATGAAATCGTGGCGAAATTATTATCAGGGGAGGATGAAGTTATTAACTGATAGATATGGAGAAATTTATAGAGGAAATTATTATGAGGACGTAAAACAGCGTAGTTGTATTAAGGGGGGCAGTAATGATAGAAATATCGCTAAGATTTCTTTTTGTCACCTCGGTGGCAAAAAGAAATAGCTAAATGGGATTACTCTATGTCTCTTCTATAAGAGAACAACGGAGATCATGGACAAGTTATAAGTTGGGTTTGAGTGACAATTCGTAGCTATGCGGCGGTCAAGGAATATTGTTTGATGAGGCAGACGCTAAGTAAGTCACTGTAGCAATTAGATACTGCAAAATAAGATATATTAACCGAAGATGTTAGATTAAGACGGTGAAACCCGTACCTAATTTTAAGATAATTTAGAAGCTATCAGTGAACCAAACAGCTAAAAGAATTGAGTTTTTTGTATCTTATCTTTGGATCGAGTTGTCCTAAACAAATAATTATGATTATGATTGGAATTGTATTCAAAACAGTTTACCTTGAAAACATCTGTGAAAAATTGTGAATGCACTATTGTATAAAACTGCAGTTGAGATAATCATTTACTTTACGGATTTGTAAAACACTGATAGCTTGCTACAAGTGACAATGTCACTTGTAATAGTCTAAAGACCTTAGGTCAACATATTTATTATCTTCAAACATCGAGCAACGACGTCTCATTTCATACAAGTGTTTTAGCGATACTAATATTGGACACTCTTTTCTGTACCTTCTTACCTGTTTATCTTGACATCAAACGAAAATTTAACCTTTGACTGCCAGAGACATGTATAGATGACAAACCAAAATGTCCCCAGCACACCACAGTCCTACCTCGTGACAGATTTCCATACTTATTAAAAAAGCTTGGCGCTGAGGGCATGGTTTCGCGGTGATGACTTGGCAGTCAAAAGGTTAAAAAGGACGATGTGTTATCATCTGTTTACTGTATTTTTGTCACTTGGCTCCAACACATGACTATTATGTTACTTAAATAAGGTATTCTGGCCAGGAGTGCAGCGATTCACCCAACATGCGTTGTATCTACATCTTGCAACTAAAAATCCATACCTAATAGGTCCTTCATGTACTACTAAATCTTTGTGTACCTTAATATGTAACTTTTTCAGTCGTGAATGTTGTCATTTGTGACCAGTGTCTTAATAAAGGAAAGCGAAATCTTCCTTTTTATATACTGCGTATCCTCGGGCGAGTAAATACGTATGTTGAAACTTTATTTAGAACATGAGACACGTTGTTGAGGATCAAACAGCTTGAAGGAGCACGCATTACGCACTTATTGTCCTGTGGATACGAGAACTGGTAGATAAAGTACGGTCTCAATATGTCACATCACGAATTGTACTTTCGACATTCTCCTGTCCCAATGTGTCACATCACGAATTGTACTTTAGACATTCTCCTTTTTATTTGTTGACAAAATAAACAGGTAGGACACCTTGAACAGTATTTTTTCCTGGTATGTCTCTGCTATAACTTTTTCTCTAACACAGCAGGCACCAAATGTCATTAAATATCGCTAAATAGTAATTTTATTATATCACGATTACTTTTCTCTACTTTTATAGTTTTCTTTATAAAAAAAATACTTGTTGGATTTTGCTCGAAGTTCAGTTTCGATATGGAAAAAAATATGATTAAAAACCGATGATTGGTTACTGCTGTGTTCGTTAAAAAGTTATCTTATCTAAGAGTAACCTGTTAACCAATAGTTTTAAGTAAATGTTTGATGTTAATTATTTATCTTAGCAATAGTTCGGATTGTGTCATTGCCATGGTAAGCAGATGTCGGGGGCTTCGATTTTAAACCAATCGAAAGCCATGTTCTAAAAGTACAACGATTTAGAAAATCTTAGATTATTTCTTAAGAAAAATGTATTATTAAATCGTATGTTCGGGTATTCGTTTCATGAATTTGGGGAAAATATCAATAGGTAAGGGAATTGGATAAAAAGAAAAGAAATAACATCAGGGGATTGGTGAATTGAGTTTGAATTGATATTTTTGCCAGCTTGAAGTGGATATCCTGAATATCGACAGGAACCAGCGCGGCCTATTCGTACACTGCCAGGTTTTCTAATCAACGAATTAATGCGCGTGAGCCGTTGATCCCGTCTTTCTGCTTGCCCTTTAAAAAAAGTTTACTCATTTGTGTGTTGTTTTAATGTCGCAGGCGTTTTACAATTTACTTAAAAATTGTATTTAATTTGCAATGTTCCTGGGTAAAGTGTAACGGTCATCGCTCACTTTAACAGTTCCTCGAGCTGATATTTTTAACGATGATCTTTATCATCCGCACAAACGCCGTACATAGTGCAAGCGGGCTACTAATGGGTGATTTTTAGTAGATTACCAAAGTTACAACTCACATCTACTATTAATTTTAAGGAAATCTATTCTTCTACATTAGTTATCATTTCGCGAATAAAGCTTGACAACAAAAATAGATGACACGGTGTTCTAACAAAAATTTAAACAACTTAAAATTTGATGGGACTTGGCATTGTCTTTTCGAATGAGCTCAGAATCAGTCACCGTGTCAGAATATAAAGTAAGAGAAGCAATCTCATCTTTCCCTTATCTTCGTAATTGTCTTCCCCCTAATTGTTGCTTCGTCACTTTGTCTTAGATTGAATTAGTGGCAAATAAAAGACAGAGGAACTGGGTTCACATCAGGCCTCAGAGGACTGACAGGTGTTCCTATTGTACATCTATATTTCGCCAAGTTCCCGAATAAAAGAGAAGGAAATAACAAGCGGCAGATTTTATCCTTACTGGGCTGCTACCAAAATATTCCTCCTCAATTCTTAAACACATAACCCCAACATCTTACAAGACATAACGTCACAGCACGGATCGTGCCCTCACTGAACAAAATACACGTCGACGTCGAATGACGTCACATTCTGACTTCATACAGGACGGGATATGTCGTGCTGTGACAGTTATTTATGGACATCAGACTTGGGTTACATATGTGCAAATGACTGCAGATATTCATGCCACTGATAAGATCTTTAGTAAAGAGTGACATCCCCAAAACCGTTAACCCATTCTTCTATCCTGAGATTGTCTATCGTTGGATTAATGTTTTAACATACTACTGAGCTTTATTCGCAATTTTCGTTTATAAGATCTCAAGTTTTTGTAAAACCTCTAAAATTAAGTGAATTGTTTTCATTTTGTGTGTTTAATATATTTCTAAAAATCATCACGCGTTTTTTTTCAATCTGTTACTTACCTACCTATTCCTGCGGCATATCTGCCAGTATCTGCGTAGAATTGTTTCTGTGTCTGTTATAAATCGCTAAGAATTAAACGCTTTTCAAATATAATTGTTTTTATTTTGGCTGTACTTGCTGGTTAACGCCAGACTTACCGATTGTAAACTTTCGTGAAATTATTCCTAGAGAACGAGACATTAGGCTCTACTTTAGTGCAAGTCTGTAAAAAATAGATGATACATTGAAATAATAGTTTACTTCACCAAAATCTTTTTACATGAAACGGGCTGACGATCTAGAGTTAAGTTAAAGATTAGAGCTTCAGGTATAAAAATAATACCAGCCTATTACTGTCCCCGAAGAGTTCCACAACTTCTGTCCACCCCGAAAAATCTAAAAAAAAATACCATCGCACTGAATCGATCAGTGCGATGGTATTTTTTTTAGATTTTTCGGAGTTTTTTCAGGTCAGCAAAATAGTGTTAGGCAGAGCTGTTAGACATAATTTATTTTTTCTCGAAAACCGATAAATAGTTTGTAATATAAATTTTAATTAAAGTAGAATATAGTTAGTTTTTTGATTAATATATATTGCAATTAAAACGTCCTCTGGTTTTAAAGTATCCCTAAATAATATCTGACAGCCTTGCATACCATCTACTTTGCTGACTGTACAGGGGCCCAAAATTTATGGAAGCGAGAGGCGTATCTGGATACTAGCTAGGCGATGCAGTGCGCAGGGGCCATGACGAATTTTCAGCTTTTTTAAGAGTGTTTCATGTGTATGCTGTGAAAACCCTGGACTTTGCCAGACAAGGGCGGATCCAGCTTTAGGCAGGCCCCTCTGGCGCTAAAGACCTTTGCCTTTTGTGCACAAAAGGCTAAGGTGGCTCTGCTCGAGAAACGCACTGTTTGATTGGTCTCTGTAGCATTGTTTTCGTTTCATGATTTGACGAAATGGCGCAAAAAATCTTGTATTATGGCTGAACATCGTCTCTCAACCTTAAGCACTCAAGCAGTAACGACCCATCCCACAAACAGTTTCTTCATGTCAAATATGTAAATGATAAATTCGCTGACTTGAAATCAGCCTCAGTCACCTTACACTGATTATTTTCACCGATTGTTCAAACTGTGTCCATAGATTTTATCTAACACTAGCTGTTCCTCGCGGTTTCACCCACGTCACATTAGGTTTTTAGTTACTGCTTCGCTCCCGTGGGACATAGCGTGATATTATATTGCCTATGTTACTCGTGAACAATGTAGCTTTCTAATGGTGAAATAATTTTTTAAATCGGTCCAGTAGTTTTTGAGCAGCATTACAATCAAACAAACAAACATACAAAGTTTTCCTCTTTATAATATTAGTGTAACGATTTCTTTTGGGCATCACTTTTGCCGATCCCACCATAACGAAACTCTGTAAACTTCTTCTTAATTAACCTTTGAATTTGAAGCTGCAGTGTCCCTAAAGTATTTATCAAGCCTTCATTTGGTTTCGGTGATATTTTTTCCCCGGAAAGCTCCCGTTCCCGGGGGATTTCCGGGGTGAAAACTATCCTATGTCCTTTCTCGGGTCCCAGACTACATCTGTACCAAATTTTATTCAAATCGATTCAGTGGTTTAGGCGTGAAGAAGAGATAGACAGACAGACAGAGTTACTTTCGTATTTATAATATTAGTACAATATTATGGGCAGTGACCTTTGTGGTAAAGACACTACAATTCTGCCAATAACTCGTGAACACTGATAATAAACCATCAAACGCTGGAGAGTATTTAGCGAGAATTAACCGTAAACGTAATAGTGGGGACGAGGCTAGATCACAATGACCCCCACGATCCCCCCACCCCCCGCCCGAATCCGCCCTAGTTGCCAGAATCAAATTAAATTTTACCTTTTTTATACGCTCAGGGTAGGTAGGGCCCACTAAAGATGATAATGCCCCGCGGGCCTTTGACGAAGGTATGAAATAAATAAGCAATCCTATTACAGTTAATTATTTATTATTAAGATAATATCTATCGAGTAATGTGTGATAACTAAATACTAAGAAAATTATACAACTTTGGACTGAAGACCGTTGCACACTCAATGCTACAATGGACCATGGTCAGAGATTGTCTCAATGTGGATATTCCTGTAGTATTTCTTACAAGTAGCATTTTTATAAATCTTAAGAAACAAAATTGATCGTTCTTACACAATAAATAAACTTTGGACAGGAGAATCACATTAAACATTTATTACATTTAGGTATAAGTTAAACTTTCCTACAACTAAATTTTGTTTTTTTTTTATCCAAACTGAACCCTATTTTTATTTAAATTACTAAATTCGTGACTCTTTTTAATAGCGCCATCTTATTTCAAGTAACAATTCAAAAAATCCAAGATGGATACCTACTGAATTTTTGAAATTTTCTTGTGCAGAACCAACATGATGACACTATTAGTAAAAGCCACACTAACTACATAATATCTAATTTTCCTGTAATTGTATTACATAAATAAAACACATATGTCCCAACACAAAGAGTTTGACATCAAATATGTATGGATTTTTTATTAGTAGTTACCGTAACAATATTTGACGGTTTACTAAAACATGCTGCAACATAATTGATAACAATAAGCATTTCGGGAGAGTCAACTTGTCCTTACGACAACCTACTGGGCTGTTACAGTATTTTTATACGAATTTCTGTTTTATAATCTGAGTAATAGACATTTAGCAAAATTAATCCATATTTTGAATATGAATGAACTGTGTGTCGTATTGCTAATAAACTACGATTAATTTAATAAGTGAACTTCAAGGCCCGGTTTTAGAATGATAACAACTCAAGGTAATCCCACTGAAGCCGGTGAAAGATTTCATGTCATTAAATCCTTCACCAGCATTTCATCCTTCTTTTAAAATCACACACGAGTGCAATTTTAAAAGACGGTTTTTATAGGTGATCGTCTATTTCAATAAAATAAATATATTGTTGAAAATACACATTTCATTTTGAACTAAGGTGCCTTTTTACGTTGTTGGAGTTGCTCACTATCCAAAAAAAAAATTGTATTTGAAGTTATGTAGAAGTTTGTCCCCTAAATAAATGAAATTTTGCGCTATACTGGCCAACTGGAACTAACAAATAAGTGATCGAGTAAAATTTCTCCAAATCCTAGCTAGGTTTCGAATTATAGTCAACTTTAAGTAAATTCGCTTTTTACTTACATTATTTATGTTAGATACTCCAAATCGCTGCTTTGCAGTGGAGCTTTACTTTTATTAAAGTAATTTTCTTCCAAATAATCCAAATTGGATCAACTCTCTTTTATTAATCCTTTGACGGCCATAGGCGGCGGATAAATTAAAAAGTGTTCACTGCGCCAACGGCTGCAAGGCTTGACTTTTAGATATTTGAGTTGAACTTATGGCTACGCGTCGAACCGTCCTCTGGCAGTCAAAGAGTTAATCGCTCATCGAATCCTACATCTCCAGAACTTCACCACTTAGAGAACATTTGTAAGCATCCAAAAGTACCCGAAATTATGGAAATAATTGACGATTCCTCCCCTTACAGATACTTTACAACTTAAAACTAGACATGTGTAAATTTTATAGTACGAATCAGCATTATTTCTGTCCAATCAGGGTTGAGATCCGACATGGTGGCCTTGTCAGAAAGAACAACACATTGCTGAATAGTTTGTGCGGCCATATGATCATTGTATGCGATCCCCGATGTGTCAGGGCCTTTACTCACTCCTTTTTTCCACAGCGCGTTTTCGCGAGCTATATGTTTTCCTACAATTTAGGGGGTCAATCTGAAAATATAAAATACATTATCTAAATAAGATTGCTTTGAGTCTAGCAGTTGGAAAAGGGTACTGTTGGACATTTGACCTATTATTGAACCCGATTTAGTTAGCGAGGTGCCATTCCGCTGCTTCTTATTTTCACTTAATGTGTTTATAAGATTGCTCGACCCAGGCCCATAAGCACGTCAAATATAGGGCAGTTCCGCTCTGAAGATGTAGGGTATTCAGTCGCCTATTACCCGGAAAAAAAGAAGTTAATAATACATTAAAGAACTTATTATTACTTAATACATTATAAATTAAGTAATAATAATTTCTACAGTGGGGTAGCTTGGTGTTCCCACTGTGGCGACCGGTGGAGCTGAGTGGACCACGATTTTGGCTGCGTACGTAAAACCTACCTCATCTATTGGTGTGTTGAGGAGTGTAGACCGTTGTTCCACGGGGCCCATAACGCTCGAAGTACCGGCTTCATTATCTCGGCTCTAAAATAGGCATAAGGAACAACATAATGTGTACATACCAAAATATTGATGATAATCGAAGTGTGTGAGCGATATTGTTATTAATTGTGTGTTGATAATTGTGGTTGATCCAGCCTAACCAAGAGGTATCGTGTCGCCTAGTTACTGGGTTGTGGAGGTCTGACAGGCAGGCGCTTCACGTAAAACACTGGTATCCAGGCTGAATCCGGTTAGGCTGGGAGCCGACCCCAACATAGTTGGGAAAAGGCTAGGTCGCTAGGACGATGATGATGGTGGTATATGTCGTCGACCACCCCACGTAGGGGGAATCACATGAGGCTCAAAAAGAAAGGGGGTCGGGTAATAAGCACAAATATCACGCGCAAGAGACATTATCACTTTTACACATTACATTATCACATTTTGGGCATACCAAATAAATATACTCGATTTTGGATACGGGGAAAAAATTAGATGGTTGAAGGAAGGACTAAGAAGATCGTTGAGGCGGTCAGGTGTCGGATAGTCTAAAACCTCCACCACCACCACCACCACCGTATCGCTAGGGTAGTCAATGCACGTCAATATTAAATAGACCAGAAACTAAAAATGCGAAATGATAGTTCTTTTCTGAAGGCCTGAAGTAAATCGACGTATTTTTAGTTGGCTGCCCTTTTCTTGTTGAAATGGAAAGAGAAAGATGCACTGATCTTAAATTTAGTTAAGTTTGTGAACAAGGTAATCGGCACCATTGCCTTGCTGTCAAATAGTTTTCAAACAGTGCTTTAGAAAACCGAACTCAACGCATTTACTTACCAACACACGCGCTTTCATCATGGCGTATGGTATAATCCACGTTCTATTAATTTTGCATGATGATGAAAGCCTACTGCAAACTGTGCTTTTACCGTATAGTATTTTTTTTCAATAAATCCTTCAAGTTCCTATTCTTAACCTCTGTCTTATATTTCTAATTATACGAAGGCTAATTAATAAATTAACATAATGTTTGTTCATTATTTTAGAGATGAAACGACTTTTAAAATAAATCATTTATTTAGTTTTTTCCTCACCTTTAGATACGCTTTAAAAATCCCGATAAAATCCATCCAATAACTTTGATGCTTTAAATTAAACAAAACCAACGCCCCCTAAATGGCAGCTGTTTGTATTTTGGTTGACTTTTTCGTAGCGTCCATACTAAAAGTTATGTAATTTTGGAATTGAACGCCAAATGATCGTAAAAAAACTTCCCTCAAAATAATCTTACTGTTGTCACAGTGGATTGGCCTCGGCGGTCCTGTAGCCACTGCATTCACCAAACTTAACACCATTAGCTGCTGGAGCGTATTCGCGCTTCTGATGAAAACGTCAACCAAAATTTAAAAAATACTGCCATTTTGATGAAGGCGTTGTGTTTAGATTTAGACCCCACGTGTTCTAATAGTTATAGTCATAAAATAGAGCAACTATCACCCCTACAAGTGTGTACAGTCCGAACTCAGTCATATTGTATATCAGTTAAAAGCACTGTTGCAATGGGTAATAATAAATAATGGCCTGTAAGAAGAATATATATAGGTAGTAAGTGTCGCACATTTATTGTCGTTTAGTGTCCAGTGTAGCGACCGGTGGAGCCGAATGAACAAAGGTATTTGGCGCATAATTACCTGAAGAGTCGGGAAGTCCAGCAGAGTCGATCGAAGTTCCACGGGGCTTATTTCGCCCGAAGTAGCGGCCTGCTTCTAAAATGGGACATAAGGAACATAACATGTGATGTGATCCTGCTGGAATTCTAAAGAGTAAAATTGGGATGAGAATTCCACTATCTCAAGCTAGTTTGTTTTATAAGGTCGGCCAACTATGACTGTAGACTGTATTACTGGCGCGCACCGATTTTACCCAGGCGGCACATCAGCAGAAGATGCATTGAACACTTGCCTCACCACAATTATTGCGAAGCAATTGTTTGCTACGAATGTATTGTAGACGCCCAAATTAATGTATCCAGATACAAATGTACGCCTGATGTGCGGCCTGCTTTACGGCCAAAATGCGAAGTACTTGTAGATGTTAACTTCACTCCTTTTACACTGCAATTAATGGTTAATATACCAGGGGTTCCCATTCGCCGTGGTTAACATTATTTAGTTTGCGGCTCATTTACAGGTTTAGTTTATGTGGGTCTCCACAAAATATTATAACTACCTAGTTGCAGTGGTTCCTCATTTCGAGTAGCTAGGGCGATGATAACCAGGTAGGTAAGGCTTACATAAACGGTTAGTTAGTACCCGACAGCGACGGCGTACATTTTGGGAACCCTTGGACTACTCACGATTGAGATATTACCTACGGTTCTCCTCGTTGTAACATTTGGTCGACGCGGGTGTCGCCCTGCACGTGACCCGTAAGCTCACTAGCTTGACGCTCGACACTTCGAGCGTTGTGGGAAACCGGTATCGCGACCACGATACGATAGTAATCAAAATGACTTTAGAGTGAAAATATATAAAAAAACAGTCGTCTTAGTGCAGTACGACACCCGGAGTGCTCCGCCGACACCAGACGTTTCACCTTTTGACCGCCACCACCAAAAACAAAAATTTGTACTCGCTACGCCAAGCGACAGATTCTATCCTTCTTTACACTTCTAACATAAAAAAAAACAATATAAACATGTTTTTTGTATGTTTATTTTGAACAGTAAGGCTCAATTCACACGTACCACAACCACACCACAGCGACAACCACACCACAACGCCGCGATGTGGTCGGGCGTAAATTTTGTATTGAAAATGAATATTACAATTCACACGCACCACATTTTGTGGTTGTTATCGACCACCTGTGTAATACGACTACATCGCAACCACATCGCGACGGCAGCGCGGCCACATCGCCACGACATGACGTCCACGCGCGCCTAGCTGGCGCCTGCGCTAACCACATCGACATTTTGTGGCTACCACAACGCAGCTGCAAAAAGCCGCTGCGACACTATTCACACGTAACCACATCTTGACCACATTTTGTCGCTGCGACGTGGTGTGGTTGTGGTACGTGTGAATTGACGCTAAAAAGTGTTATTTTCGATATTGTCCGTGGCGTCGTGAGCTCTGGTTCAAGGTCCATAGAAGCTGATGGCGGTCAAAAGGTCAAAATGAAGACTTCTTTTGAGTCGCACATTAGTTTCAGGGGCAACTCCTCCATAATCAAACTAACGCAATTCTTACTTACTTACCAACTCCAACTCGCAATATAATCCCATATCGTCCAACTAATTGCGCGTGTAAGCTATTTGCAATGTGCTTTATAAAATTAAAAAAAATATATAATCCTACAAGTACCCATTTTTATCTTCTGCCTTATTCGCTAATGAAACGCAAGCTAAAAACCGTAATTAGTGTAATGTTCTTCATCGTTGAAGCGAGGCAGAGCGACAAAGCAAACATGTTGGGCTCGGAAATCAAACCTGTGTACACGCTGGGGAATAATTAGCTCTCGGCTCGCTCCAGCAACCGGCGACACTAGTATTTTAACGAGGATTTTTGATATTACTGTATTATCTAACGAACTATACTCGATCGATTTGGGGCATTCTAGTATTGTTTTTGTATTCAATTGCGTAGATTGTCGAATTAATCAATTTGAAATTAGTGGAGTGCCGTTAGATTCATATCTCGGAATCCAGGACCATTCAATGTTTTTTTTTTACAGCTATCCATATTATTTTAATGAAAATTTGTCTACATCCACAGATATTAGTTACTCCTACTGCCCCATTCAAGGTTCCACTCTAAATAATGTTTACATTCTTATTTGTTCTTCTTTCAAGATCGCATTTTTTCTATTAGTTTTTATAGAGATTGAATAACTAGCCCTAGATTCCGAGGTTTTTATATTTCTATGTGTCAAAGCACTCCATTTTTGAAACATTCTAAATGAAAGAGACGCGTAATTTATTTAAATATTTTTTAAACTAATCGAAACTGAAGTCGTTATACTTAAATTAGCTGGCCTGTAACGTGTTTCATAAAGATAACGAGTTAATTTTATAAGGAAACCTGAAAAATTAAATTTATGTCAAATACAAAGTTTATGGCATCTATTCGCGAAAAAACAGAACTTTTAATACCGCCTGTAACTTTGACAATGTATGATAATTATAAGGATACGATTTCTCAAAGTACAACATACATAGCCAAAATTTGGAGTACACGTAAAAATAAAATAAAACAAAAAAATAAGTTGCGATTTGCCATTTATCTAAATGTGGTTTTTACAGTATTTGAATATCGAACAACTATACAACGATTTATTTTAATATACCCCGCCTTGAGAATGCGTGGACTTGAATCGTGATTACAACACAAATGGTAATAGGAATAGTCTTATTGAAAAGCAAAGAAATATTACACAAGATTGAAAGTTTATCAAGTTTTAGAGATGGGAGGCAGCGAGGCCGGGGCGACAGCGCGCTGTCCGCGTCACTCCGGCGAACCCTCACTGCTAACTAACCGGCGTTATCATCTTTACATCTTACATTACCTACAACTATAGTTAAGTTAAACTAATAACAATATTAAACATTTACCAGAGCAACTCACTCTTTCATCAATTATAAAGAAATCACCTTCATTTACGTTGCAAATTAATATGTATTATGAGGAAAATATAATATTTTATGACTTAAAGACTAACGACTTAATTTTTGTATAGATTTTGTTTCATCGCAACTATCATTTAGTCCACGACACTTTACAGACAGGCTTGAGGATCAAAGTGTTTCCTTCATAATTATGATGACGTCACTGAATGTCTGGGCACATTGAGAGCTCACCCGAGCTGAGGAACAATCCTTGTATTTTTAAGAATGATAGCGTTCTAACCTCGAGTATCAGTCAGTGACACTTCTAGTAAAATACAGACATTATTGACAAGTTTTGAATGAGATTTGAACGCGTACGATCTTAATAAATAGTAGGATTGCCCCCTGATATTGCATGTGAAGAGATCGTAGCAACATAGTGGGCAATACCAATATACTCAAACGTTCATATGTTGTATAACAATAGCAGGACAAGAAGCTAGCGGATGTGCGGTGCTGTTCTCGCGTTCACAACTTCCAAAATAAGAAATTTTAGGCAGAAACATGGTCCAAAAAATCACGTAATAACTTAGTTGATCTGTCAGGGTTTAAGTTACTTAAAATAATACAAGTTCACTAATTTGACAGGGTAAAATTAAAACCAAACATGGAAAGGAACTTCGGGATGCCTGATCATCGCTATACTTGTAAACCTGACAATATATTCAACATACAATTGTGTCAACAGTAAAGAAAATCGTGAAAATGGTAAATCAAAAGGACACAACAGTCGATATGGAAAACGACATGAAAAAATACTTTAGGCTACTCTGGAAGCACAATTTTGATAACTTTGATTAAACACCAAAGAAAAAAACCGTGGAACGATTTTATCACAAAAAGCATATTATAATACTACAGATTTTTTAAATAACTGTTATCAATATTATAATTAATAAATAAATATATCACACAGTAATTAAAAATATATAATATTATATATAAAGTAAATCAGGGTTGTCCAAACTAGATGGGCCAATAACTAAGTTAGACGTTGAAGGCCACAAAATATTAGCAAAAACAAATACATGTCTAATAATATATGTTTAATATTTGATTTAAATTTTTATTTATCGTCGCATATGTCGTTAGAAAGCTCACCATTTATCCGAGTCAAAAAAATCAAGAACAAATCGAAAAATTGATTTAAGCCCCAATTTCATTAAAGGGTATAAAGACTCATTGCTCATTCATCATGAAGATCACGGTAAATATATAGTGGGGACCACGACAAATTAACTTACGACTATGAAAAACTCACTGTATTTATTCAATGGAGTAAAATACGATATTTGACAAACAGCACCACTTCGAAAATTCATTAAACAACACATATAATGTTTTACCAGTCCGCTACCTTCTCGTCCTTCGCTATAAATTTTTATTTCCGTATTCAAACGGAATGTATGTTCATGATTTTGTTTTAATTACTGTACATTTACGAGACAACGAAAGTGCGTAACTGAGCCGTAGAATTGCGGGTACCTACTTGCGCAGACGAAGCAACAACGACCTGACAACTGACCAAACAAGTCATGACGACACATTAAAGCTAAAATAAAAAACATTTAGCATAAGATACCGCGCAATTCTGCTATTTTCACATATTAAGGACAAATAAAAGCTATTCAATAAATTATTCTTAATGCTAGTTACGTACTTTCGTTAATGGCCTCAATTCTCATGACAATCGATTGCGATCTCATTTATTTGGTACAATCGACGCGTAAACCGATCTATCGGCATGGCTTTTGGGCTTGTAATACTTTGTAAACATGATAGTGGTATAGTTTGACATAGAGTGACCCGCCTTGTCAGTCAATAATTGTTAGCTGATGACGGTGGTACTTTCACTTTCAGGAGACGAGTGCAATTGTGAAAAGCTTAGGTAAAAATATTATGAAATAGAACGGCATAACTATGGTAATTACCATAGTTATCCCGATGCGATATTCTATTTCATTTTGAGTAATGTCGGCCATTAACATAGATAACGACATTTCAGACGTGTAAGTTACGAAACTTAACAGTTGTGTTACCTGCATAGTAACACACATTAGATCACTGCCCGCATTTATCTAATAGTCCAATATATCAAGCAATATTTATATTATTATACCTACGATTTACTAAGTGTTTACCATCGACTAAACGATTAAAAAACATCTGTTAACACGATATATTATCCATGTCGTTTGGAGATTTTCTAAATAATGTGAATGTAACAAACTTTATAAAAACCAAAGTGTAATTTTAAAAATATTTTACCGCTAGAAGGATTCGCGCGTGGCGTGTCGCGTTCCCCGTCAACTCGCGATCATTCCATCGATTAATAAATATTCAATGTAAAAGCAGTCTTAGTATAAGACGAAGGTAAAAATAAAAAAAGTCCAAACCAAAGAGTTTTGCCTCCTGAGTACCATAGAAGCCCGCCTTCAACATTAAGCTAGCACTTACTACCCCGCGATCGGCGTAAACCGCGAATGTTCATTTCGTACATTCGTTCGCGAGCGAGTATAGAGCCGCCCTAATAAATAAATAATGAGTGAAAATCCCGCACGTTTGCCCTTCCATGCCGATAGTCTGTCATTACAACACTAAACTAAGCGCAACACTACTTTATCAGTATAATTAACATCGTCAGGATCCTCGTCCTCCTCCTGAAATAGGCAAAAGGAAATAAAAATAGAAAGGGTAATCAAAAACAAAACATAAACAGTCAAAAACCATTAAGCGAAATGCATGACAGTACAGAAGGTTACATTCAAAGTAAACGCATATTTAGTTAAGGGAATTGCAGAGGGCGAATAATTTATGCTAAAAACAAAACATACATACAAAATAAAGAATAATTACGTGCAAGGTTGGGGATACGGTGCGTTTCAAAACAATCTAATAGAAATATAAATTAATCAAATATCAATCTTGCAAAATCAGTCTGTAAATTGAAGACATTTAAATAAGTTTCATCGTTTTACATAATTATCTGTGAAAAGCTTTACTTTTTTTTTTACTTTTACCATTCTGAGACGGTTTGCCTTTGAGTTTTACTATTACTAACATTGAAATATTTTACAAGACTGAGTTATTTTCAATTTCTATCAAATTGAATTGAATTAAAAGTATTTATTTTTCACATAGCATGAGTTTTAGTAGAAACTCCAAATGGTAGAAAACTCTTATAAAATCTGAACAGAATACATCAATCAAATATAATTGACATTATTCAATAGACATTGCCCTAAACTAATTAAATACTAATGTCACTGTGCCCATGCTATGTGCAAAAAACTATCGTAATTTTTAACCAGCGATATTCAACCTGCTGTTTGTGACGGTCGTGAATTTTAAACAATGCTTACATCTAATAAGCATGCACATCGAGTGGACTAGCATTCACTGAGTAACAGATTGACATCAAGCTTCACATTTGGTTCATACAAATAACTCATCACCACAAAATTTGTGTGGTCTTCAAGCAAGCAAGATGCCATTCCATAAAATGACAGAATCTGTTAATTAAAACAAATATTTGCATGTTCAAGGATAGTTTCTATAAAATATTTAAACTTCAAAGAGTCGTGAATGAAAACCAGATAGGTATAATGACCCAATGCATAATCATAATAATATTAACCATAACGGAACCAACACAGTTGGTTTTTAACATAGGTCATCTCGATGTTGTCTATGTTTCATTGCAAAATTATAACAATACTTAAAATCCCTTTCTATACAACGTAATATGACTATTGCGTGCTTTGCATTTTTTTTAGAACACGCCAAGTTAGGTTTTGCAATGGGCCATTTTATTCATGTTTCATATTTAGAAATGTACGTTATGTGAATCTTTCATTTGGCACGAAATAAAACAGCTTGGTTGAGTATCAGTGATTATCGCCGTAGCTGTGACGCTTAGTTCTTCGTTGAAGAAACTTAACTTATTAGGAGCCGAGTTCGCGTAAGACATCAGATTTTTAGCAGAGATCTCTACAGCAGCTAATTATTAAATGGGGCAACTCTAACTAGACAGCCTTTGGCTCACAAAAGTAACCAAAACAATGGCCAGCCTAGCGAGAAAATTCCAAGTGTTAACATTAACGAAATCTTTCGGGCTTATCCATGGGTAGTGGTTTTGCCGATGAAAATCAATATTTCTCATCGAATGAGAAAGTCGGAGTTCTTATCTTTGAACTAATAATCTCAGATCAGAACACAACAGAAGTATTGCAGACATCTGTATTTCTGTAGGTGTCGGTGAACATGTAACATCATGTGGGTTGTCAGCTTGTTTGCCATCAAATTACTTAAAAAAGATGTGGTGTTGAATTCAATATATATGTGAAAACCAGTTTCTAATTGAGAAGGGAGAATCCTCCATATCCCAGATAAAAATTGTGTTATGTTCAGCAAAGCTGCCATGGATTTCTCTGTGAAAAACTGCGTTTTATGTGATTAACTGTCCTCCGCGTTTTTACCAGCTTTATGTTAGATTTTTGATCATAGCTCGATAGCCTATGTGTTATTCTGATGTATAGGCTACGACTATCTTCAAAGCCAGCCAGCTTCGATACTGCGCGTACAATCATTATTTTGCCGCGTCGTTATGTTAAATCTAAAAATTATCTAATAGAAATTCAATGAAAATATACGAGGTAGCGGGAAAGTTTAACATCCACTCAAGGAACAATTTCTCTCATACATAAAATTTGCGTTCCCTTAACTAGCGTTACTTTTAGGCAGCGAAAAACTATTAAAAGGAATATTTTTTCCCAGTTTTCACACATCTTATTGGTCGTAGCGTGCTCTTGTATAGCCCACCTCGATAAATAGACTTTTCAACAAAAACTATTTATCAATTTGAACTAGAAGTTCCTAAGAATAGCGAGTTCAACCAATCAGACAAACCAACAAACTAACAATATTAGGGTAGATACATAGGACAACATTAACTATGTAAATAATTTTAAGTTTTACAGTGATTGTCGTTAATTGATCAAAAGTTATTACGGGTTTTATTTTCTCTAGTCAATCTTAAGCCGCCCTAATGTTAATGAAGCGAATTATAGTGAATATTTTGTACATGTTATTTATGACCACATTGTAATAAAGACTGCTACAATTATACAGTGTGTCCGGGCATGGACTAGCGATATTATAAACACTTAAATATAAGCTATATTAAAGTACAATTACACTCTAAGCGTGGGTCCAAATCACTTCCTAAAAAAATATGCAATTCAAACAATAATTGTTTGAATTGCATAATTTTTATTTTTTTTCAAAAGTTATGGAATTGGGAACACATTGTTTTGTAATGTTAACGGTAGATAATATGGTTGCCTTTCAAATAAGCCTATTTTTATCTCAGTACCACAAAAACTTAGAGAGATATGATTTTATTTGTATTTTTTCAACAAAAAAAACAAAATGGCTGCCCCGTAGCAGGGAAGTGAATTGGACCCATGCTTAGAGTGTAATTGTACTTTAATATAGCTTATATTTAAGTGTTTAGAATATCGCTAGTCTATGCCCGGACACATTGTATAAACAGTCAGCATTGTATCGAGCTCATTTCACACTACGTTATAATTATAGCATATAGTTTGAAGTTCATAGTTCATCACAATAATTTTTGTGCTATGAACTATAAGTAGGGTGTGTAATAGGGGGGTGTCGTAAAACTCTTACAGTGGTGTATTTGGCTTCCATTTGAAATAATAATTGTTATTATACTAACTACAGATATATTATTACATAGATTGATGGTGTACTGCACACTCTTTAGTGACCATGGAGTATTGAGCTAGAAAACCAAGCCTAAGAACCCACAGCCCAGGGGTTCAGTACTTTGGCTAAGCACTATATCTGTCACTGTTGCCCAACTGTCAAACATTAAGTGCATGATAGAGACAGAACACAGCTTAGCCAAAGTATGTGCTTAGTAATATCTATTTATCTCGCTATAAGTGGTCGAGATCTGGCTAATTCAATAACCATCAATGTAATAATATATCTGTGATCCCAAGAATAAGGACATGACGTTTACATACTATCACTTTCACGTTAGTAAGAGAGTGGTACTTACATCGAATCCAAAGCACGTGTCGACTTCCTTCTCGAGCTTGATGCTCTGTGTGACATTGTTCTCCTTCACTACGTAACTCCTGTCCTCGCCTTCTTCTTCTTCCTCCTCCTCCTCTTCTTCCTCTTCTTCTTCTTCTTCGCCTTCTGATGATGACAGATATAAAGATTTTATTAGTGTGTTGTTGAATTTGTGGTATGTTTGCCACTAATCAAATAATCTTAAACCAACCAACCAACGTTAAAGTTTAGTTGCTTGGACATAAGTAACAACATCCTGTGCGTCGACAGGCATGTAAAGCCATATATTTATGGCTTTTTCGCCGTCCACGTTGTAATTCGAAGGTCTTTGTCGTTTAGGTTTAATCAAATCATATAAAAATATTGATAATGCGGGCGTACTAATAATCAGCGATGTCATTTCATAATGTAACTTGTGTGATAATTTTTTTTCTATTTTCAGACAGAAGTTAGTCTGACCAGTCTAAAAAAGGGGTATCAAGTTACTGAGTTGTGAAGGTCTGATCACACTTGTATTCAGGAGAATCCTATTAGACAAGAAGAAGAGTCTCGAGCTCTCTCCCTGCTTAGCTTTAACAACAGTATTCTATTAGTTATTTACTAGACCTCTCCAGGTGGAGTTCAGGCGTTAACCTTACGACGACCAAGCGACAGCCGGCTGTCACGCTGCTATTGTCTTTTATTGTGTCTCGAATCACGTGTGTTTGCAGATTTAAATTCACAGTAGTAAACGAAGGTATCTGTGACCTAATAGTTGGGAATAATTTTAGGTCCAAATAATAAGGTCCAAGTAATTTTAGGTTTAATTTTGGACCAAATGCTTGATGTCCTCTCTTGTATCGTAAATGCATTTATAAGCACAAGTATTTCCTCACCAGGCTCATCTTCATCCATATAGTCAGGTGCGACCACGGCGACCTGCTGCTCGGTGCCGTCCTCCAGCTGGATCACCTCCAGCACCACATACTGCTGGCCGTCTCCATCAGCCACCGTCACCACTTCACCGCGCTTCAGTTCGTTGTTGGCGAGACCCAGCTTCATCATGTTCTCTGCTTCAGTAGAGTCCAGCACGCGGATATCCTGGCCAATCAAATTGTATTTTTATAATGTGTACGGTTTTTTTGTAAATTTGAAGGGCAGCACAGCGGCAGGTAGGACGAAATAGGCGAGACGACAAAAAAAAAGTAATTAGTCCGTCAGATAGATTATCAAAAAATTTTGGACACGTATTTTTTCTTTTTTCTCGTAAACGAAGAATGACAAAGATACAGTCCGTTAAAGTTGCGCATGACGTCACGATGAGATACATATTTTGCATGACGGTGACGTCAAAAGCCCCCACTCCGGAAATTTGTTGCTCTTTATCTTTGTATTTTTTTATTAATTTGATCAAGCAAAAAATACGTGTCCCGTATTTTTGGCCGATCTATCAGACGGAACTAAACAGAATGCCATTTTTTTTATGTTGTCGTCATCCCTATTATAAAGTAATCATAGGAAATTGTAGTTTGATTAATGGCTCTGATTTGATTTTATTTATGTAGAAACATACACTATGTGGGTAGAATAGGCATCACTTCGCTATGATGTTGCAATGCTGCATAACTTATGAAAAAGAAATTAAAATAACAAAACTTGTTTGGAACAAGCGCAGTTTCAAGTTACAAACATAAGGGGAAGAGATACACTGGTGAACCTAAAATTGGACTGCTTTGCTACCATTCTATGAAACACCATTTTAGGATAAGTAGACAACTTTTTTTATTTTCATAATTCGCTTGCTAATTTTTGACTCAAGAAAAAGAGATTTTTTGTTTTAATATTTAAAGGACTATTTCATGGTTGTGCTGCACTAGGAATTTCTCATCTGTCATGGCATCTATTTGCAATAATAATTATAAACTTGCGTACACAAACAACCACAGCCATTACAACCTGCAAGAAAGTCATGCGCACAAATATATGCTTGGTGCGGGAATTGAACCCGCCTCGCATTCAGCTAAGCTATTGCACTAACCAGAGAAACAAGTAATTACTCAAACTAGGTAACACAAGTAAAAAAAAACTGCAGTTGCAAAATACAGCCAAAGCTAACAAAATAAAAGAAAAATAACTATTGCATGTCATGTTTCAGCTCGCTTACAGCATACAAAGAAAAATAAAGAAAATATGGCAATGATAAAATGCTAGCGTATTTTAATACGATTTACTTTTGTGTTCAAATTCGAGTTATTTTACTAAATTGAAACAAGCAAATTAAAAAATAAAATTATTTTGAATTGTTTTAGTAAGAGAATATTCAGGAGAAAATAATCAGTATTTTATCACAAAATCAAAGTTAATCGCAAATGAAACAACTACGGCAGAGGCAAAAATAAAAATAGCACAGTGATGCGTTTTTTAGTTACTGAACATCACTTTTCGTTACCGAGAGCGTGTTATATGCATACCGACTGGTCAGAAGGTGTTGTACATTTACAATTTATATATTTGCTTAGTACCAACACGTTTTGTGTTCGATTAATATTAACCAGTTTAAATTTAGAGTTCTTACAATTTTAAGTTTTACGCCAGCACTATTTTACGCAAGCATACAGTAAAAATAAAATACATACATGAATGTGGTTGAAAAATAATTTGAACTTATTTTCACATTATATACCAACATGCACTGCGCGCGAAGCGACAATTTCTATTTGTGTATTTTTTACAAGTTTTAGAAGTTATTAGGGACACAACAAGTAAATTCATTGGCTGCATGGACATGGGCAACACCTTACCATTTTCAACACAACTAAAACCTAATTTTGAAAATTGAAACAGTTCCTTCCTGTTACTGGTCACAAACTAAAATACAATATTTTACAGTTGTAAAATACTGTATTGTATCTTTTCATAGTTTAAAAATATACTATTCTAATACAAATAAATGTAGATATAACTACAATGTATTATTGAAACTTATGGAATAAAGATGAGATGAATCTACATAGGGAACATTTCCTGTGTCAAGAGGTGAACAAATGAAAATTCTGACGAGATCTATCGGCCATTGACAGCAAGATATTTATAGACATTACTTAGCATTACATACTTTGGCTTAGCTATGTTCCACCTCTATCGTAGCCTTGACATTTATTGTTTATCAGTGACAGGTATTGTGCTAACCCAAAGTACGTTCTAAGGTTCTAGTAACGTCTGTTTATCTGGCCCTCAATGTTACTCTTATTATTCTGCTAGTTTGGCATGTCTGCACTCACCCTCATCGGTTCTCCATCAATGAACTTCACCTTCCTCTGCCTTCCGATCTTGAGGGCGAGGGCGCGCTCATGATGCCCTGACTCTGGGTCATGGACCGCCAAGTGACGGATGAGGTTACCCTTGTGCGCGAACATACGGTGGCACTCGTGACAAGTGTGCGTCTTCTCTTTCGGCGGCTTCGGCACGTAGTTAGGATTGTGGTACAGGTTCTGGTGACGACGGAGCAGCTGCTTTTGCCTGAAATTAGGAGATGGTTTAATGTTGAGATTGGAAACATTGGTTTTGGAATTAAAATTTAAAAAAAAATCATCGTTCTTGGGAATGACCTCACAAACAAAAATCAGTGATTACTTTCAAGACCTTTGTGTAAGCAAAACAAGCTGACGCAACATCTCATTTGAATGTTGTAAACAGAACCACACTTTTTATATTGTGTTGTTAATAATTTTTTTTTGTATATATTTCAAGAGTTTCTGGATGGTTTGAAAACAGTCGAATCAGTAGGTCGGCTGTCAGTACGACACCAAGTCAGACAGGATAACGTCTGCCGAATCCGCTTGATTATTATTATAATTATTATAATAATACAAGGTGTGCTAACCTGAAGGACTGGTCGCACATATCGCAGATGAAGGGCTTCTCGTCGGTGTGCTTGAGCATGTGCGTCTTGAGGTGGCGCTGCGTGGTGGACGCGTACGGGCACAGATCGCACTTGAAGCACTTCTCGCCTTCGTGCGTCTACAGGGAAACATAGTACACATATATTGATAACTAGCTGACCCCTGCGGTTTCACCCGCATTTTTCGTTACTGCTCCGCCCCCGTGCGTCGTAGCGGTGATGGTATGTAGCCTATAGCATTCCTCGATAAATAGGCTATCTGACACTGAAATAATTTTTTAAATCGGACCAGTAGTCCCAGAGATTACCCCCTACATACAAACTTACAAATTTTACCTTTTTATAATATTAGTATAGAAATATAGATGAACATGTTGTCTTAGATGGACTACTTAAATTATTTGAAGGAAATGTCCTAAACTTCAAGTGCTAGTATAGTATTAAAAAGCTCCTCCTAAGTAGCAGACCAACTGTTATACAGTTTGGCAGTCTTTTTCAGCGCTCTACTACAACGACGGTTAACTTTACAGAAATATGCAAAGAGCGTTTTTTGAAGATAATTTCACGACAAACAATTTCAAGATGATCTCTATTGACCTCCGAGCAATATGCCGCGAGATATTTGCAAAAAAAAACTTTTAATCGTTGACCTTTTAACCTTTGTAACTTTTTTAACCAGCATGATATCAATATCGATTTTTGTCTTCTTTATCATAGCGCCCTAATAAAGGTGCACTAGGATTTTTTCCGTAGATGAAACCTAAAATGACTAGACTACAAGACTAAAATCGAGTTTCATACCTTATTGTGCACCTTGCAGGAGTAGCGGTCGGGGAAGGACTTGCCGCAGCGGCGACACTTGAGCGGCTTGTCGGACGTGTGAAGCTTCTGCACGTGGATGCGTAGGTCTGTCTTGCGCCCGCACTTGGCCGGGCATAGCTCGCACGAATACACTGGTTTCTCCGCCACTATACAACAATATGTCTGTTATTACTATGTCTCATTACGACCTAGCTTTTGACAATATCCATTGTGACCTAGTATTGGTATCTAACGGTATCCAAGTCTAATATTGAAATGTATGGTTGCCAAACCCTGGCCAAGTGATTTATTGTTAATGTTAACTGCTTCGAGGCAGAGCTCTTACGTACAGAGTGAGAAAAGAAAGACTAAAATATACCTTGTTGCGAAAATCAATACATATAATTAAATTCTTAATATTCTCCTTCACGATAAGGACAGTATTTGCCAACATGATTAGAGTATCGAACCAGAGAAAAAATTATGTGGTTAAAAAGATGACACAGTGTAATTGATGAGATAACATAAGGGTCTTGACATTGTGCTAAAGTGATATTATGCAAAAGTGACTAAATACGAAATTAACACTGCGAAAATAACATATCCCTCCAGATCTTCATAAGCCTGTTTAACTCACCGTTGTGTATAAGCCGGTGCGCCTTGAGCGAGTTGGACTGCGTAAAGCACATGTTGCAGTGCTCACACTTGTAGGGCTTCTCGCCCGTGTGCGTGCGCAGATGGCGCTTCAGCTTGAACGTGTCCGGCGACGCGTACGTGCAGTGCGGGCACTGCGCAAAGAGAAATACTTGTTGTATGCCTCAATTTATTATATCCCACTAACCCCCGAATACTGGTTGCGGAATAGTTATAATAGTTACCGCGGCCCCGGAACCTAAAGGGCAACCGAAGTAACATGAGTGGGTTTTAGTCGGTAAAAGTCTGACATGCCCCTCACGCCCCGCCCAGGACGGGAGAAGTCACTTGATGATTTCCCACTCGCCAAAAAAGAAAAAAGACCCCTAATACTCACAAGTCACGTCATTTTAAGACTCACTTCCTATAGAAGATATTCCACGTGTAGTTACCTGGTAGGGCCTCTCGCCGGTGTGGCAGCGAACATGTCGACGCAGCTTGGACAGCTCCACGGACGCGTAGTCGCACTCCGAGCACTTGTGCGGCTTCTCGTGCGTGTGCTTGTAGCGGACGTGGCGGACCAGCTCGCCTGTGCAAACCAAACAGTTGTACATCTGTCACTCTACAAGTGTATACTGATCCCTTTAAGTAGAACAAGTAAAAAAGTCTTAATATAACTAAAGCCTATCCTGAAAGTCTCAATCAAAGGTATCGAATACTGGATATGCGTCGAGACAATGAAGCTTGTTGGGTCTCGGAGAAATGATTCTGCCTCGGATCAGCAGTGAAGTGTGGTGTTTAAGCAAAACACCACGCTATCCTCCATAAGCAGGAGGGAGACGACTGTACTAAGCCAATGAGCACACAGGCGTGAGTAAAGCCCATTAGGTAGATCAATGACTTGGGGCTGTCTGCTGTATGTGAGGAGATCAGGACCAATCGCTATGACAACGCTTCGGAAAGACTCGTATCCATCATGTCAATAGACACAAATGCGTAAGCAGGTCTGCCTAGAAAGCTTAGATAGACCAATGACTGTTAGGTATCTGCTGCATGTGAGAAGCTAACATTCAATCGCGCTGCGACGCTATGGGAAGACCTGTATCAATCTTCACGCTAGACAGCTTAGGCTTCAGAGTTCAGGGTATTCAGCGGGGCCAGTCACTATGAAACACTGCGGGGAGGCCTGGGTCCGCAGACAGCTGGTACTCACCCGAGGTGGTGAAGGGGCTGTTGCAGTACTTGCAGACGTGCGGCTTGATGCCGTTGTGCATGTTGACGTGGTTCTGCAGAGATGCCACGGTCTTGAATCCGCGCTCACACACGCTGCACTTGTGCGGCCGGTCTTCGGAGTGCGATTTCATGTGGCGCAGGAGGAGGTACCTGGTGACAGACATTATGGTTTTAAACTGAAAATCTTTTTATTTTAAGAGAAACTTTAAAAGAAAAAGGATCATAAAACTACTTAGGTCTTTGGAATCAACTGAATCAACGCACGCTAAATTTTTCAAGAAATTGTGCTGATTTTGGGTAGGTATTTAATGTCGAATTTCAAATTCCAGTCAATGCGGTCTGATGGGGCAGTCCCTTTAATCTCTGATCTTCAGCTGAATCTGGTTAGAACGAAGGATGACACTAACGCAGTACGGAAAAGGGAAATGAACGTCGATTTATAAATGCATAATTTGAGAAGTCATGAAATGCTGTCAGACGAAATTACTTAGTCGCCCCTCGCTGACCCAATGGCAGCTTTTTGCACCGCGATCTATCAAGCATACTCAAAGAGCCAGCAAGCAAATCCAATATCCATCGTTTTAAGTCCGCAGACTATAGACCCTTTAGATGTTTGGCTCGCGAATTCACTGGCGTACATTTTGTAGCAGTTAGTTTTGCAATTGGAAATGCTTTTAGATTTAAAATGAAGAGATGATGTTACCGTCGGTGGCTGGTGTAAGAGCAGAAGTTGCAGGTGAACTGCGGGCGCACGTGTTTGGTGCGCTTCTGCGCGGTCTTGGGCCGGCCGTCGGGCGCGTCGTCCTCGTCCTCCTCCTCCTCCTCGCCGCCCTCCTCGTCGTCGAAGTTGTACACGTCGTCGTTGCCTTTCTCCTCGGATTCCGTCTAAGGAAAATGATTAATTTGTACTTAAAAGTAATGTATAATCCATGTTTATCCAAAAATGGTCCTAAGGTTCCTAAGTATTTTTCATGACCATTAGGATCATAATCAGGTTCTTGGAAGACAGGATTTTATAAAATCAACTGTTAACCACTTTGAAAAACAAAACACACATTTAAAAATAATCACAATCAATAATTATATGCCATTGGCAATGTACAAATATGAAAATTGGAACCCAAATGGCCTTGAAAAAGCACCTACAACTCCTAGACACGACTATAGTCCAATTTGAAACTGCCTGAAACCAGCCTCCCACAGACAGGTCCATAAAAAGAAAAAGAAGGAACTCCTGCCATGTCAAGCCAGCCTTACCTGGTCTACCTTAAGGTCGATGTTGACGACGGCCTTGGTCTCGTCCTGCACCACCAGCACATAGCTCACTTCGCCGTTGGTCTCGGACGGCACGAACGTGACCGTCTGATAAGTCTCCTCTTGGTCATTCATCGCATCGGATGTTTCGGCTGTCTCCTAAATAAATACTTTCTGTCAGATCTTTGCTTTGTGTACTGTTCTTGATAACTTATGAGTTGAGTGGTAATGAAATATAGCAAGTAATAAAGAAGTGAAGTGAAGGAGCCCATCCCTCCAAATTGAGAAATGTATAAAATTCGATAATTACACATTTATTTGGCATGTATTATTTATTTTATTACTTTTGTATGAGAGATAGATGTAGAAAATGCAATTAAAAGTAGTCATTTTATTTGCTTCGTAATTGCATTTTTCCACACGATAAAAATGCCACAGCTGATAAAAAAAAAACTAAACAATTGCCATTGATTTGGTATAGAGTAATAATTATATCACACACACATATTTGTACACATTTGTAAGTACTGTAAGAAGTAGGTTGAAAATATTTCCACTCACCTCTTCATTTTCCTGAGAGGGTTCACCCTCATTCATGACCAGGGCCTGCCCTTCAACGGACGACTGGTAATAGTACTTGCCATCCTCATCTACAAAATATTCAACCATTCCCGTAGGCAATCCTTTGTCATCCGTTGCAGCTTTGACTAAGAAAGTAAAAACAAAAAAAAACTGAAATGACCCTTCTGATCTACATCTTAAGAACTATACATTTTTTTTGGAATCTATAGAAAATTCGGGTTGATGTTGAGATTGAGAAGGAATATATTTTTAAGATAAGTAAGATGTGTACAAGCCAATAAATTGCATAAAAATACTGATACTATCAGCTTCAACTATCGTGTTTACTTTGGCAGATTTTTTACTGGAACCAAAACTATTGATATTATTTTAGAAAGGCTAATGTTTTATAATAATATACCTACTAAAATATTTACAAGTGCACAGAGCAATTGCATATAAAAAGCGGGGAGATGATCACATTTTTATATGTAACGTGAGATTTTCATACGAAACAAGAGATCTATGGCAGACTGTTAACGGGTCCTAATAAGGCAACCTTTAGAAAGGAAAGTATAATATAAAAAGGAAATGAATGCAATGTATGAAGTACTGCATATTTTTAGAATGTTCTAAGAGAAGATGAAAGTAAAATATAGAAAGCTTTATGGATAGGCAGCACAGTCAGTCAGACTGACTACAACAGCAACTCATATCCCACTACACACCTGCAATGACTGCTCCTTGGTTCAGATACGTTTGAAGGAGAGCCTGCTTGCTCTTTTCTTTTTTATCTGGGGGCGGCATGGTGAAATCTTCTGTCAAGCGTGGTAGAGGTTCTTCGGCCACGTCAAGACGTCGCCTTCCCTTCTTTCTCTGTCTTTTCTTCTTCGGAGAGATATCTTCTTCACTTTCACTAGTATCTGTATCATGTGTTGGCGGAATCTTGAGGTTTTCCTGTGCTTCCTCCGTTGGATCGATCAAGATGTTATCTTTATTAAGTGCTGACAAATTCTCTGGATTCTTCTGTTCTTCCGTCTTTGCAATGAACAAGATAGTTTCTTTAGTTTTATTATTATCCTTATTATGTATTGCCAGATACTCTAGACTCTCCTTTTTTTCTCCCTTTGGAACAATCAAGATGTTTCCTTTAATTTGAAAATTATCTTTATTCTAAGTTGGCGAAATCTCTAGAATCTCCTGTTTTTCCTTCTTTAGAGCGATCAAGATATTTTCTATAATCTGAATTCTATCTATACCATGTTATGGCGGAAAATCTAGATATTAAGAAATAGGGCTTTAATTTGGGTTTTTCTTTTATGTCGGAGCCTGCTACGCTAATGGGGCTCGTTAGGCTCGCTTGGCCGCCCTGCTGAACACCTTCGCCCTGGGTGCCGAGGGCTTGGAGTGAGGGTGACCTCTCCGCACTGTCAAGGCTTTCTAGCTCTTCCTAGTTAACCTGCAGATCCTGAGGTTCTGCCTTAACTGGAAGGGCAGGGCCTTTCGGCCAATCTAAAACAATGAAAACATAGAAGGTTAAAATACAAATCTAAGTAAGACCTACAGAAGCGTTCAAATAACCTTTATTACAGAGATACGTTATTTCTATAAAGGAACATTAAAAAAAAATTTCTTCAAGCATAATAAAGCAGACATAACATGGACAACCTAATCCGAAGAATAAATGAATTTGCATCAAATAATGATGTCTCAAGTCCCTGTCATAACACTTAGTACCTCTTGAATCTACATGGCAACAGAAATAAGTATTTTCCCAAAAACTTTCCTCCTGCCACAAAAACTTGCAAAAAACTATTGATAATGTATTTCTTGTTATAATAATGCCTGACAAAAAAACCAATGATTTTTAAAAACAAGTAATTTAATTAAAGTTGAAGTTTTTAATTGACCTGCTGTGGTTAGACGAAATCTCCTAACAAAAAGCAGATCAATAAAACAAATTGTAATGCGTAATTATTATAGATAAATGGTCTATAAATAAAGTACCAAAAGTAAGGAGAAAAGTACCAAAACTGTTCCACACCATTGGTAAAAGACAGTGGGCTTACCATACACACAAATGTGACCACAGAATTGACACTGCGGGCAGGCCACTATATTTTTTTTTGTTTTTTTTTTTATAATAATATTTGAAAATATTATTTATTATACCTAGTGCATAAGTTAAATAAACAGAAGAACATTAATGTCATAAATAAATGTGAAATATCAGATATTAAAAAAAAAATATCCTACTCCTATCCTATTTATTATTTATTATTATTATTTATCCTAATATTACTCTAACTGAATTATCTCTTACTCTCAACCTCACACTGGTTGGTATATTTGAAAATATTATTTATTATACCTAGTGCATATGTAAGTTAAATAAACAGAAGAACATTAATGTCACAAATAAATGTGAAATATCAGATATTAAAAAAAATATATATCCTACTCCTATCCTATTTATTATTATTATTTATCCTAATATTACTCTAACTGAATTATCTCTTACTCTCAACCTCACACTGGTTGGTTCTTTTCTGTAATAAGCATGTATTAAACATTTAAATCTTCCTTTTGAATCACTACCAATTACCGAATAATTGGTTTACCAGTGGATTACCAGAGGTAAATCCTATTCCATGTTTTGTTTCTGTCCAACCACTACAGAGTACCATAACAAGAAACACAATTCAACACAAAACAGTTGCGGAATCCAGGATTTATCTTGATGTAACACTTATATTTGCGAATTGAACATTCTGTACTTAAATGACTAATCAGTTTTTCAGGTATCAAATTCTTGATATGCTGTGTATTCAAAAAATATATCTTGGGACAACTCACACACGGTCATCTGATCCTACGCTAAGCAGAGCTTGTGTTATGGTAATTAAGATATAATAGATTACTTTAAAATTTAACTTTACCATAGTCGAAGCTCAAGAGATCTATAATTTACCCGCGTCCACTAACGCGTCCATCAACAATGATCAATGTGGCCAACGTTAAGTATGTAAGTTGTATAGTGATGTGTCAACTCTACGCATTTCGATATTTCTCGATGATCTCGAGAATTTAACTCAAGTTAATCAGAGCTTAATTTTATTCTCCCTAATTCATTTAGATAATATATTAAATCACTACAGTGACTGCATAGTATAAAACAAAGTCGCTTTCTCTGTCTCTAAGTATGCTTAAATCTAAACTACGCAACGGATTTTGACGCGGTTTTTTTTAATAGAAAGAGTGATTCAAGAGAAAGGTTTTTTAAGTATAATCCATGCTTATTATGGTAAAGAAAAGCCGGGATTTTTAAAGATTTGTAACACCCGTGCGAAGCTGGGGCGGGTCACTAGTAAAGTATAAAAACCTCAAAGGCCTAGAAGCTGGAGAATAATGGTCTTGATTAAATTATCTTGTTTCGACTGCATAGCCTATATAAAGTAAGAAACTAAGCTTGTCTATTCTCCTAGCCTGTCTATTCACCTAACCCTGACCTCTGGTTGTCCTACCGCCTATAATATTGTAATAAAAAACCTACTTTTGAAAAAGTTTCGAAAGTCTTGTTTTCCCGGGAAATTCGTGTATACTGTCTACAAAAGTGCTGTAATCATTGCTTCTCTGGTGTTGTGAAGGTGCCGATTTTAATCAAATGCGCATACCTAGACTATCTGAAAGCTCTAGAAAAGAAAAAAGACGACAATTCGAGACTCTAAGTCTCGTTTTTTTTTCTCTAGACTCAGTAATGTATCGAGATTGAAAGCCCTAGGTACACGGGGAGCCAACCAGCCTTATTATTTTCATCTCAAACGTTATATATTTGCGAATCATTTTTTTTAAATCCCACCTTTGATTGGCTACTGTTTTTTAGGGAGCCAAGCCAATGGATCCAGTAGTGGCCAGGAGGGTGTATCAAGGTCAGTTCAACCGTGTTTTTGCAAAAATGCAGCCCTTTTAAACAATTATTTTTTTTAATGCAATCGAACGTATATTGCATTTAAATATTTTAGTTCATAAGTTATTTGATTTGATGTAATTGTGTGCAACCTTTTGGGAATTATATTAATACTTAGATTTGGCTCAACATGTCCTAATGGATTTGTATTTGGTAAGAAATTGACTCAAATATTTAAAGCCACTCAAGAAAATGAAGCATTAAGTGATTTTTGAAAATGTAATTGGGGTTGGAAAAATTTATTGGATTATTTTGGTTTGAGTGGGAGAAACATACAAGATTTGTTTCATTTTTTTTTCAGTAAATGAGACTGAGCATGCAAGACTAAATTCAAAATAAAAGAGAAATTAAGATGAACTGTTTGTGACTGTAATCAAGATGAGCCATTTACTTTTTATTCAAATACTACGTAAAAAATAACTATTTTACTTTTTACACATTAACTGCTTAAATGTAGTGGATTACTAATATAATTTACATTTTATTCTAGATCAAGTCTGGCAAAGCAAGGGTATATAAATAAATATATTGTAATTTACGTAAATTTTGCGAAATGCATACATGCATTGAACAAAGCTATATATTTATACATGACTGTAGAACATACACTTGTAAGTACAGATGACATACACTTGTTAGTACAGATGACATACACTTGTTAGTACAGATGACAAACTCATTTTCTCTTAGCCAGATTTTTATTAAGACTTTTGCATAGGTAATATGATGTTACGGCAATTTTGTACACTGGCTACCCCAGCAAGGAAAACTATAATATTATTAATGTGATAGGAACTCTGTCTTTATGACCTTTAGATCTAAACCCCATAGCTATATCAAATAAATTCTAATGTCAGCCTAACCAAAAAAGGCAGTTGTAAAATCACAACTTTATGTTGGGTGTAAGTAAAAGTTAATCAGAAAATATCTGTTTTTAAATAGCTTGACCTAATAAGTAATGCAACAAATATTATATTTCAGCTAAGCTGTCTTCAGGGTGAGGATGACATTAGTTTCGTAGATGAATTCAAACACCTACATGGTTTACCACTGCATGTAGGGAAGTACTTAATGTACCCATATTTGAGTTCTTGTTTATAAGTCATCCATATACATTTGAATCCTTACTAAACCATGTACAAAATATGTTGTAATAATATTATTTTTAAAGAGTAATTTTGTAGTTTTTTGCCCTTTTTCTACATTTGAAAACTACATTTTGGGATGGGCAACTAGATTCGTTTTGGTTGCAAAACTGATGTTAAGTGCCTTTTTGGTCTAATGAAATAAATTATTTGAGTTTGTCTTTGACTTATATGCTCTGAAGGTAAACTACCTTAGGTTTTTAAGAGAGATTACTTTCCTTAAAGGAAACATTCCCTTCTTCATACTAACATCCAAAAAAGAAACTCTATTTTTGCGCCATCAGACAAAGCAAGTTTCTTTTAATACCATATTTTTCAAGTTATTTTTCTAAGAGCCTTTTGTGCCCAGTGATAAATAAATAAATTATGATTTAATAAGAGTGTAGTAAAAAAAGCAGTGTAAAGTTTGCAATTTAACCTTTCAACGACCAAGCGACAGCCGGCTGTAGCACTGCTGTTGTCTGTCTCTTGGGTCTCAAATCATATGTGTTTGAAGGTTTAATAGTGTTTATCAATTAGTGATTTATCTAATGTACCTACCATTTTTGCTTGTCTTTCGTAATCTTTTATTGTAATTTTAATTTCTTTTACTTTCCTGTGTGTGTGTGTTTTTTTTTTTATACCTATTTGAACTTGTCTCTGTTTAGTCATTGTAATTGGTGTTCACCGTTTTGTGTAAACTAAATAAATAAATAAATTATAAGATTTTGAAAATAACATTTGGTTTTACTTCCTTATATTCTTTGCGCTGTAGCAAGGTGCGGGTGACACTTTCAGTAACATTTCATTTCACTTTAGAAAGTTGCAGTGTTTTATAAATTATGACTTTGGTAGTTCAGCTGTACCACATTCCTAATATACTAAATCATTAATAACTGTAGTAAATTAATTTCAACGCAACCAGAATGTGCTAGTCCACAATTAAAATTAATTTGGAATAAAAATTAAGCAAAGTGTTATACGTATAACGTAACGCCTTCGACGTAATTAGTGATGTGATGGGATGTACTGTTACGATGGAATGTCGATATTTTATAGAATACTAGACTAGCCGACCCGTGCCCACTTCGTTGGGCGGTAAACATTTTAACTTGTGATTAAGAGTGTGGTTCAGCTAGTACTGAGTGCTATGAATTATCTCTTGACTACCAAAAGGAGGGTTTTGTTTTTATTGCATATCCGAAAGATGCTGCGCACATTCAGCGCTAAATTCCTGAGCACAGGCCTGCGATGTTCTCACAGTTTGGCTAGCAAGCCGCTGAGAGCGCTCAGCTATAGACTCCCTATCCCTTGTTGCAGAGACATGCTGTCTTAAAAATAGAACAAAAATGTTGTCACGAAAAAAAACATAAACCCGATGGTCCCATATAAATTTTATGGCAATCGGTTCAGTGGTTCTCGAAAAATTAATCAAAAACAAAAAAAATCGACATGTATATGCGTTACTTTAAGTTTCTATTTTCGTTTTATATGTATTACTTTTAGAGATACTGTAAAGCACAGTCAGACATTGGGTCTCGACACTAAAAAGTTTAAAAAAAATATCTTTTTCCAAAAAAATACTTACTGCCTTCAAAAACTAAAAATACAAAAATAACTAAAATTTCGGAAGTCTGTGGCAACACAAATAAATTGGCAGAAGAGAAGCCACCGACTTCCGAAATTTTAGTAATTTTTTTATTAAAGATTTTTTATTAGTACAAAGATAGTTATGTACAGCCATAAAACATTTAAATTTACAACTTTGTACACGTAGTAGCACAAAATTGAATAAAACAATAATTTTCGTAGTATCGATAGCAATAAAGTGAATTGCATATCGTCCCTAGTCTTGTGGTACTGACTGATATCAACGTCATTCAGATAGGTGTCACCCGCACCTTGCTACAGCGCGCAACATATAGGTTGGCAGCATAACATTTTGAACTTTACTGGTCATTAAGTTCAAAATGATATTGTAGATAGGTAACCTAGACTTGGTGTATTAATTATGTAGAAAAATTGCTTATCTTCATGGTTTTCCTTGCAACAACAATAAGACAAAAACACTACCTGTAAATCGTTTGTACTTTTGACTCTATCTGACGCACTAATAAGTACTATAATATTTGTCTGATGAATGCAGCATATCTGGCATTCGTTGCAGTCATATATATGACACATCTTAAAGCAAATTATGTGATGTGACAATATTAGATCCAAAACAACGAGATACCTCTGCGCTATAATACCAATGTGCCCATGGTTTTATATTATACTTGTGACAGTTCTATAATTTGAGATATCTCATAATGTCATTACCATTGTCCTACTGTTGGACAAAGAGTCAGTGTTGGGTCTTCGTAAAAAATCCTAACATACCTAATTATAAGATTGTCCAATCCAGATCCACTGCCTTTTTTTTCTTGTTAACCATTGCAGATATACAGATACACAAATTAACGCTAGAAATTGTTGTCACTGTTATTTATGTTTACAAAATAGAATCTAGATTCCTTTGTAATTGGATAAATAGATAAATAGTTACCTAATAATCATGTCTGAGCAGTGTTTTTAAAATAATGAACATGTAGATAATCTTATCACAAGCCTACAATATTACGCAGCCTCGAAATCATAAACACTGCTTTCTATTGGAAAAGAAACCCACGTCGTACAGTATACATTATCACTCTCAGTATAAGTCCGCCATTTTATCAACGTGTAGAGGCACTTTCCACACTATTCTGCAAGTTTTATTTGTTGTTTAACGATAAAACATGACAAAATAAGCAATTAAAAGCAAATTACCGCCACAGACAGATTGTTCACCAAAAGATAGACGGCGCTAGCGTCAGTCAATACCTAAGACTCTACGAAACTCTACTTGATTTGATTCCGCCACAAGGAATCTGCTCGATATTTTACATGAACGTTTTCCGAATGTCGTCCGATTTCAAGGAAATGTATATCTTTACATATTCATTGTCTTATTATGTAAAAGAAATATCGTACATTATACCTGTATCTTGGTGGAGCTTCTAAATTTTCTCAATGAGGGCGTTTCAATCAATTTATTTCACTAACACGGTGCGATAGTGACGCCAAAATGGCGGCCGCGAGAACTACAAACCAGTGGTCTCGAACGTCATAGAGCGAGATCGGTAGAATTGCCAGCTAAAATCGGTATATTTGTACCCAAAATCGGTATTTGACAAAAGAAAAATACAATATTCAATAAAATTCGTTTATTTATTAAAAAAAAACTTACAGACTAATTTGCAACAATCATAATTATTTTTTATACCAATATTCTTTGGCCATAGCCGCGGTCATCTTCGAATTAATTTCAAAATCGTAACAATTAGCTGTATTAAAGAGTCGTTTTGAATGTAATAGACCAGTGATTGATTCAGTAGACAACCTATTTCGCTGCTTTGTTTTTAAAAGATTAATATGTGAAAATATGCGTTCAACGTTAGCGGATGAATGGGGAAGTGATAAAATATTAAAGATGAAATTAGACAACAATGGAAACATTTGAGTTTCATCGCCACGCTTTAATAAACTTACTTCATCCCAAAATAGTTCTACATCATCAGGAAATGTTTTGATTTGTTCACAATTTCTTAAAATGCGCCACTCTGTATCAATTTCCTGGAAATCATTGCTGTGAACAATATTGGGAAAGAGCCTACTCACAGGAACTATCGAAGCAGTTTTGCCAATTTTAACATTTTTTGGATCAATTATGTCTAAACCTTTTATTGGGTTATTTTTCAATGGAAACCGCGTGGTTATTTGCTTACAAGCTTCGATATAAAAATCTAGGCATCTGCATTTAAACAAATTTACTTGATCTGAGTTTAGATTTTCTGAACTACTTAGTAGTGTATTAGACGCAGCAGCACCATAGTATACGTCATCAATATCCATAAAATTTCTGGGATTCTTAAAATCAACATTTTCGATTGGAGTGCTAGTTAAATATTCTCTTTTTAAAAAACAATCAAAAATAGTTTTTAATGTTCCAGTTATTTTTTCATATAAATTATGAATTTTCGGGTGTTCTGCTTGCATTTCTTTATTTAAATCGGTAAATAATGGTAATACAAAATCTAAAAATTCCAAAAATAATATCGTAGTAGGATCTTGGAGCTTCTGTAATATATGTTCTGCAGCTAAAAGATGATCATTGTTAGATATTTGGTCTATAAAAAATAGTATAAGAGCAGAGAGTTGTTCCAATATTCTCTTCACTGCTGCATGTACTGATAACCAGCGTGTTTGAGAGGGGTGAAGTATTTTATGTACTTTTAAGTCGCAAAACATTTGAAAGTTTTTAAACTCTGCCACTCTTTTTGGGCTAGAAGAAAAGTAGTTGTAAATGTCTCTTACAAGATCCTCTATAAAACGTGGCAATTTGGTACAAGCATATGACGCGCAAAGGTGAAACGAATGGCAGGCGCATTTAAGTATAAAAATGTTAGGAATTTCATTTTGCAGCAATGTTACAACAGAATTATTACGTCCCATCATTACGTTTGCCCCGTCAGATGCAAAACCTATTAGATTATCTTTATATGGAATATTATTGCTTCTAAAAAAATTTACAATGTGTTCAAATAAGGTTGCTGCATTAGCTTCTTCTAATGGAATAAGAGCTAAAAAACAATCTTTAATACGATTCATTTTCGCATATCTCACAACTAAGCACAAGTGTTTGGTCGTACTAAGATCAGTGGACTCGTCAATAATAAGCGAAAACTTAGTTTGCCCTAGATCTTCACATAAATTATTGAAACTTTCTTTACCTATAATATGATCAATTATGTCATGAGTTTTGGTTGAAGAGCATTTTATTTCTTTTGCTATTTTTGAATCAGGACAAATGGCTTGCATCAACTGCGGTAGGTGCTCCATAATAGTGAATGGTAGATTGTGTTCAGCAACAAACGAAGCTAATCTTATTTCACCTGAAATTAAAAATAAAGAATTAAAATTACGTAGGTATATCAGTATGTCTAGTAGCGATTAGGGTATAATTATATCCACTGCTTCTATAAACCGATAAGTAGAAAACCAAATAATATAACAATGTAAATAGTAAAATAAATAACTAAAAAAATTACCTTGCTTAACCAGTATATCAGATTTATGAGTTTTGGTCACAGTAAATGATGATATCTTCGGTTGTGATTTTATATTCTTTGATGATATTGAGTGTGCTTGTGAAGAACTATGTTTCTTTATAGCGTCTTTTCCTGATGTGATGTTGATATCTTTATTACAACTTTTACAATAGGCATAGCTTTCGCCTTTACGACTATCTTGCAGCCAACCTGGAAATTCTTCTTCCCATTCTTTTCTATAATATTGTAGATATTTTTTTCTTCTTACACTCGCACTTGTGCTTGGCTCCTCGTCAGACGACATTTTAACTTAATTATCTGATTTTGTAGGGACTCTTTCGGTTAGGTACTCACTCTTCAAAGTTAAGAAAATTAATGAAAAAATAAAACTGAATTACTGTTTATATATACTAGACAGGTAAATTCCCGAGCGGGAAGCCCCTTATAACATCGAATTGCAGGACACAAGGGTGTCAAGGGTATTCCCCAAAATATATGAACTACATTCTGCACTAGGTCCATACTATTGAGGGCTTCCCCGTAACATTAAACATAAATGAAAAGGGTTGCCAACTTAAAAGTGTAAAATCGGTAGAAAAATCGGTAGAATTTCCATGTATACTGTGAAATCGTAGAAAAGTCGTTATATTTCGGTATATCGGTAGAACAGAGCCCATATCGGTAGAAATACCGAAAAATCGGTAGGTTCGAGACCACTGCTACAAACTGAACAATACAAACTGAAAATTTTAGAAGGAAACCAGCGTTTAGTGTTGCCATACTAAAATTATAAAATGTATGTGATAATAGATAAATAGAATGTGTGTGTAGGGTGGCGGTGTGGTATGTCGAAAATATAATATTTTTGGACACGGGTTGAGTTTACGCTATTGTCAATTAGTATAAGTAAGTATCTACACGTAAATTTATATTTTATAGTAGTAGTAGAGTAATACCTTTCAACGAGACAGCGACCAATCGACAGCTGGCTGTCGGGCCGCTATTGTCTTTCTATTATTATATGCGTTAGCAAAGAGTGGGTGCCGTAGTAGGTAGGTAGAGTAGTTTACTCGCGGCGCTAATAACAATACTCTTTCAAGATTCAGTATTATTCTCTCTCTGCCAATGCCCGTCTTCATTGGTATCTTTGGTATAGTTAGTACTCTACCGTACACCAGGCAGTTAGTGCCAGGCAGTTTCCATAAAAAATAAACAGATAGGTCAGTTTCTCTATTGGGGAGACGGTATGTAAGTACTTAAAACGTAAAAGAAACAATAATTTTCATAGTATTTTTTAATTATTTTTCTATTTTCAAAAAGAAGCTTTCTGCCGCAGCTTAGTTCGGTCGCACCTTCGCTGGGGCTTCTTTGGACCCTCCGAGAGCTTTTTGGCCCGCTTTATCGATTTGGTTACCGTACCTCTTTTCAAATTCTAAGTCAAAAGATTTATTTATTTTGTACAACTCTTTGTTTCTCTTGCTCAGATAAAAGGACAAGAATTGTATTAGTACTAAACGATTTTATCTCTCACTATCTCTTCTCTGCGCGCCAAACGTTTGGACTTTAATTGCCATAAAGAAAAATAAGATAAACACAAACTGAAATCAATAAATATGTATTTAGTTCTAGCCATGTTTACCAAAGTAATCAATCAATAGTCATTTATTTTTTGAAACCAGTAACAACACTTGTTCCGAATTTCATTGAGATGCATTGACTTCGATGACTTAATTGAGATTTGACAGTGACAGCTATTTACTTGGGGTGCGTTCCTAAAAGGGTAAGAATTACACGGAGTAGTGCGAAAGTTACTCTAGAGCGTTCCGAAATAAGCCGAGTGAAACCGAGGGTAACCGAACAATTACTCGACAGCTACCCGAGCAGTATTTTGGAACGCTTTCGGTAGAGTAATTTTCGCACTGACAAGTGCGATTTCTCACCCTTGGCTGAGCGTAGTTAAAAATTACCTGACATATGTCAAAATCATATATGCGCCAATGTTGAAGTTTGATGTTGAAGAATGGATTTACTAAAGTAGAAACGAACAGGTAGTACTTGTTTATTTGCAAAATATGCTTTAAAACACAATTTTCCTTCTTTGCAATAGAGATAAAAGGTTATATTGACAGTGTCATCATACGATCCTAACTATAGATGCTGGCGGGAAAAATTCCGAATCATTCCCGTCGAATACTTCGGAAGTATTCCGAAATATTCTGAAACTTTGGGAATATTTCAACTGACAAAAAAAAACCCGGTGAAATTGTATTAATCCATTAAAAGCCACTGTACTCGATTGAGTACAGCGTAATGAAGTAAAATAATAAGGTGTATCACCTAAAATTTACAAGATCTGTCATTTACACTTCGGAATAATGCTGTACTCAATCGAGTACCTCTAATGGGTTCATAGGGAATATAGCCTACTAGCTGTCCCCCGCGGTTTTATCCGCGTTTAATTGGTTGTCTATTGTTTGCCCGAAGATTATATGCCATAATCATCATTTTCCCGAATTTCATTTACCCGAATTTCATTTGCCCGAATGTTTCATTTGCCCTAAAAGACATATGACATACTTTTAATTGCCCGAATTTTAGATACCATAATATACGAATGCCATAAGTATTGTTTGCCCTATTTTTATGTGCCATAATAATTATTAGACATAATATTTAAATGTCATAATATTTAAATGGCATAACAAGTATTAGACAAATATTTAAGCCCCGTAATGGTTTTTTTTTCTGTGCATGGTTGATGGTGGGCTAGGTCGACGGAGCCCCGCTTCGCGGGGCTCCTACTTCTGTGTGGTTTATAAAAAAATAACCACGAAGGGGATGGCGGGGTCTATTCGCTCGCTTCGCTCGCTCACACGACCCCGCCATCCCCTTCTAACCTAACCTGTCCGAGTCGGGGTGCCCTAAAGTCCCAATTGCATCCAATTTCTCTTGATATAAACAACCGTTATACACCCAATGTCGATGGCAAATTATGTTATGGCATATCATAATTATGGCATGTGATAATTAGGACATGTGATAATTATGGCTTACAATGATTATGGCAAATGATGTTATGGCAAGTGACTTTATGGGAAACAATGATTCTGGCACGTGACTAATATGGCAAATGAGAGTAGGGCAAATGAGTATTATGTCATATGATATTATGGCTGTTGACTATTATGGCAAATGAAATTAGGGCAAATAAAATTCGGGTAAACGGCGGTATACCCGTTTAATTTCCTTTGGTTACTTCTTAGCCCCCCGTAAACCGTTTATGCAGCGCACGCAACAAAAGTCCTTAAATGTGAATAATTTTCCCCGTTTTTGCAACATATCTCACTGACGCTTCGCTCCTATTGGTCGCAGCGTAATGTTATATAGCCTAATACCTTCCTCTATAAATGGACTTTAAAAAACAAAGAATTTCTCTAATCGGATCAGTAGTTCCTGAGATTAGCGCGTTTAAACAAACAAACTCCTCCGCATTATAATATTAGTAGTAGCTTTCCAATAGTGAAATAATTTTTGAAAGCGACACAATAGTTTTTGAGTTTATTTATTAGGTTTTCCTTTATTTAGTAATACCTATCTATGTGACTCGCGAATACTTAGCGATGCGAACAGCAGAGCTATATACAAACTAACCAAAAACATAGGTAACCCTTTTTCAAAAAACAAATCAAATATGCTCGGCCTGGTTTTTTATTCCACAACTAACATTTTGAAAAATAACATTCGACTTCGATATAACCTACATAAAAACAAAAAAATAAAAATCCTGTTAATCGCAGGATAACATTTATGTAGATACTAGCTTCTGCCCGCGGCTTCGCTCGCGTTAGAAAGAGACAAAAAGTAGCCTATGTTACTCTCCATCCCATCAACTATCTCCACTCAAAAAATCACATCAATCCGTCGCTCCGTTTTGCCGTGAAAGAAAGACAAACAGACAGACAGACAGACACACTTTCCTATTTATAATATTAGTATGGATGTTATCCCGCGATTAAAGGGATTTTTATTTTTTTATAAAAATATTAACAAATATACTTAATCGATCAGATTTATAATAAAATAAACATTTATATTTTACTAACTTATGTGCCACTGAAAAATAATTAATTCACCCACCACACAAAAAATAAACACGTTTATTCTTATTGAATAATTCGGGCGAAATATTCCGCGGAAACATTCGATTGCGGGGTATGAATCTTTCTGAAAACTTCTCCGGGGGGGGAGCATCTCCCCTCTTACCGCACCCCGCACCGCCATCGCCTTCGTGCACACAGTCGGGCGGCGGCGATCGACGGTCGATGCAAAATTCCATTCGATATTTAAAAAAATATAAAAATATTTTGCAAAAAAATACAAATTCTAAATTTAAATTCATTTTGAATAATTCTGATTTAAAGAAACTTTCCCAGAAGTATTCCGGAATTATTTCGAATTTTTCAGAAGTTTTGCAACTATAATCCTAACCATCATGACCCTAACCCGTTCCAAAACAGTAAATCACTCTGTAGCGTTCAAAAACAGTATAGCCGTTCTCTTTCTTTCGTTGTTTCTATCTCTTTTTAATTTCCGAGTGAATTATTCGCACGTTTTGGAACGCACCCTTAATGTTGATGTTCATCATATTCAATAGTAGGGGACCCAAAGCGAGACGGGAACCTCTGTTGATTTCGTTCGAGTTTTCGACTTTCGTTCGAGTCGACAATCGACAATATTAGTCATCTGTGTGTGTCGGCTATTCAACATGATAGCTTGGAACTGTTATTTGCTTGCATCGTTATTGATTGATTCATAGAAGATGAGAACCCCGGGCGTGTTTATTTATAGTCGTTGAATTATTGATTGTACTACCCTGCACCCCTGCACCCTTTCATGCACCGGGCCTTACCTCGGCCCCCACGGTACCCCTCGCTGCCGGCTCTGCCTACTCATATTGTATCCTTCCCTCGGGACCCGGCCATTCCGCCGCGCGCTGTCTGTGTTTAGTGGTCAGTACCGTAAAGCCGGTGTGATAAAAGATTAACTAGTGTCTACAATTTGATCCAAATGGCTGACTACTACGCACCAGTAGCAGGCGAGGAGGAGTCGACCTCCGTGTCGTTCTGCCGCTGCTGGGACTCCAGCTGCGAGACGGAGCCGGGGAACCCAGACTGCTGCTGTGGTGAGGAACTAGACGTTATCAAATGGCGCTGGCAGACACCTAAACGTTCTCCTAAATGGGTAGACTTGTATCGCGATAATAAACAAGTCGTTTTTCATCCTTTATATAGTTCAGGAACAGCCATAGCTAAAGGAAATATTGGCCTGAAGCACAATGTGCACTACTACTGGGAAATTAAGATGCTCACCCAGCCATATGGCACTGATGTAATGGTAGGGGTTGGTACTAAAGACTTAGCTGATACTGTACGTGACTACACTACTTTTCTTGGGGGAAACAAACACTCTTATGGATTATCATACACAGGAGCTATTTGCCAGAACTCCGTGGTGATTGATGACTGTCCAGGATTCTGTAAGGGCACCATTATTGGTTTAATGGTGGATATGTTTCATGGTACACTAGAATTTTACTTAAACCGAGTGCCACAAGGGATATCTTTCACCGATCTCCGTCGCCACAAAACATTGTTTCCCATGGTATGCTCCACTGCTGCTCAGTCAGCAATGAGGCTAACTTATGCTTCCTCATGGACCAACTCACTGCTGTTTGATGCTGCAAAGGTACTTGCAGCTTCGGTTTCTGGTCAGAACTTTTTCAAGAACATGCCACCAGGACTTGCGCAAGCACTGAAATTTGATTTCTGGATCCCGATGCGAAGTGCTGGCAAAGTGCTTGGAGACGATAAGACTGAGCGCCACATTCGGAAGTCAGTGAAGGAGCGGCGATTTTAAAATAGGGCTGTTAGCACTGCTCATTTTGATATGCTATTTGCGTACTTCATAAATTTGAGAGAGCTAGTGCGTGACAATAACAGAGTTGGGATAAATCCTGTGTTTTTTGAGAATGCTATTTTGTTCGGTATATTTTAGGTGTGATAGAAAAGACAATGTGAGGACTGATATTTATAATATAATGTACTTAAAAGTGTTTGTGATTATAACCTGAAGGTCTCACAATGGCCTATTGGAAATGAAAGTCTGTTTAAATCTATATTTTCGATTTGTTTATTGTGTATTAAAGTGGCAGTAGCCGAACGGCTTATATGGTGCCGTTGTACAATAGATGTAAACCCACTCCTTTCTCCTTTTAGCTGAGTTGGATGGGTTATTATAGTAATGAATATTTAAAATATTTGTCTATTTATACTATAATGCAACTTGCAATAAGTGTATGCTGGGTTTTTATAAAAATACCAGCCTCTTCGTGATTTTATTGTAATGTTTAACACCATTTAAAATGGTAATTATTGTAATATTGTGTAATGTTTATTAAGATATGTCTGAAGCAATAAAAACCCAAAGACATCATCATTAATCATCAATGAAACTTTGGGTGTGTTTGGACAAATCTTTGTCATTTAAAATTTCAAATCAGTCATTGGGCTTTGTATGACAAGACACACCCTGATGATTTGAAGAATTTACTTGAATATTAATATAAGTTTCTTCAGTGATACATTTTCAGTATTGCATATTTAGTATTTCTGCCTGCCTGTTCTAGTCATAAACTAATCAGTTATATGCATCTATTACTATTGCAAATAAGGTTTAAAGTATTAGGTAAGTACTGAATTTTGTGATGAATTCACTATTTAACCTAGTATTTTCATAAGAATACTAATACTCATTATTGGAATTTATTACTACATTGCCACTAGGGCGCATATTAAAATCTTGAAATACAGTTGGTACTTAATAACTTTTGTGGATATGTTACCGGCCAAACCAGATTTTAACTAGTCTATGATAGGTCGATGGAGTCCCGCTGCCCGGGGCTCCTATTTCCGGGTAGTTTAAAAAATAAACCACGAAGGCTAAAGGCCCCTCTTCATGTCTGCCGATGCATCGGCAGATGCCATCTGTAGACGCATACGCTGACGTGTAGACGGGGTGGTTTGAGCGTCTATGGTTGGTATTTTGCATACGACAGACGTCCGCCGCTGAATCTGCCACGCATTTGCCGCCAATCCGTCTGCCGATGCATCGGCTGATGCCATCTACAGACGCAAACGCCGACGTGTAGAGGGGGTGGTTTGAGCGACTGTTGTAGGTACGGTATATACGGCAGACGTCAGCCGATGCATCTGCCTCCAATCCGATAGTTGGCGGTTTTCGTGGCACAGATCAAAGGGTTTTTGGCGCGGAATCGCGGATGCATCAGTCTGATTGAAGTTGCGGTTGAGAGTGCACGCGTGCTTCTTGCGATTTTAAACCTACGTGGCGCGCAAAGTTTACAGAATTGGCTAACAGTATGAGCACCGAGGAAACTTCTAAGTTTCTGGAGCTATATCAAGAAGAAAACGGTCTGTGTGTCTATCCAAAAAATAAATACCACAAAAATAAAAATGTTTAAATACGTGTTGCATCTGTCGAGGATGAACATATACTGAGCGACCTACAGACGTGTGGACGGTTCGCACAGATCCTTCTGCGGATGCAGTAGACGTCTGCAAACGCATTGGCAGACATGAAGAGGGGCTTTAAGGCGGGAGCTCCGCCCCGCTTCGCTCCCGCCTTAGCCTTCTAACCTAACCTGTCTTAATCGGGGTACCCTGAGTCGAGGCGTGGAAGAACTAGTGTAGCCTAGTCAAAACTAGTTTGTCCTGATATCGGGTTTGGCCGGTAACTGATATATTGCAGAAGTTTCGGAATATCAATATTGCAACAGGAATTTACAACATTGTTTGATGTTGTAATTACGTAGGCCCTTAGGGCAAACAGTATAATGATAATTCTTTTATTAAATACTTAATACAAAACAAGAATTTACAACATTTTTGGCCATTAGGGCAAACAGATTACCGTAAAATGCTGCAACTTTGCACGGATTTTGACGTTTTTCTTCGATAAATCTTTAATCGTTGAGAAAGTCGTATGTTTTTTCAATTACTGTCCAATATTGGACTTTAAGCTATAGGAATACAATTGCTACTAGTAAAAAAAACACCTATAAAGCACCAAAAAATTGCTTTGAAAACGTAGGCAAAGTTGAGGTAAAACCTACAACATTGCCTGTCATAATATCTTTTTAAATGAATGGGTATTTTGGTAACGGATTTGACACCCATATTGCCATAAAGTTCTTTTCCACGTCAGACTTCACTGAATCTTGAATAGCACAAGAAATTTTTTTTTACAATGCTAGGCAAAGTTGTGCAGGTTTCTCTAAAACTCCCATACAAAAGTGAGTTCAGTGTAGGGCTGCCCCAAAGGAAATGCAACAATTTTTCTTAACATTCAAATATATTTTTAAGAAATCAAATTGTTGTACTTAAATTCTAATAACATTTTTTCATAGGAAAAAAAATATGTAGGTAGGTAATAACATTTAAAAAATAATAATGTTGGTACCTATTACGTATAATAAAAATTACAACAGCAGCCTGCAGACAGATCAACAAATAGTTAATTTGTTGATCTCTCTGCAGCTCCTTAATTTCTGATGTTGATAAATAAAGAAACAATAGTTCTAGCTTCTATAAAACGTGCTTAGATCAATTACAAAAAAAAAACAATTACACAAGCAAAACCACGGTCGATTAAGAGTTTGTTGAAAAAATTAAAAGTGACAGCCCTAACCCTAGATAATGTTGAGTAAAAAGTTGCGAAAATCTGACACAACTTTGCCGACCATGATTTAACGGTTTAAATTAAGATATAATACAGAAAAAACAGTTTAAATACATAATAGAGCATATTTTCTTTGCTATATAACATATTACGCTAGAAAATAAAGCATAAATACTCACAAAATGAAATTTTCCTGAGAGCCGGTAAAAAGCGAGTATCCGCACTGACATTGAAAGTGACACTGACAGTTTGTTAACTAAAATTTGGAGTGACGTATGATCGAATGTTGCAATACAGATTGCCGACTTGCTTTTAGTAATACCATAGACCATAAAAAACATTTCGCAGCGGTAATAATTTAACTTTTTTGAATTTAGGCAATGTTGAGCTATAAAGGCAATGTTACAGCATTTTACGGTAATGATAACTATTTTATTAAGTAGCCATTGGCGTTACCATGTATGTAGCAACTAAATGGTTACTTGAAATCTCAACTCCGTTGAATTTAAATATTAGCTACAATAACTATTCAGATTACCATAATGAGTGTGTAAACTTCACTACTAGCATTTTAATTCCAAACAGTCATTATATTTATGTAATTGGTGTTTCCAACGCATTTGCGTTTAATAAATATGTGCGGAAAAAAGAATTGATATATTTTCTTACCCTTTCATTATTTTGTCTGAAGTTACCCTGGTTCCAATCTGTCATGTATATTCATGTCGGAGTGGAAATGTGGTAATAAAAATGTTAAAGATTGCAAAAGCTTAGTTAAGTTTGAGGAATACTGACCAGGAGGCGCAGCTAACTAAGAGCTATCTTGTTAACCAATACTGGACCTGCGGGCAATGACGACGTAGTGTGCCTCTTTTGTCGTTGAGGGGAAACCTTCCAAAGGCATCTGGGGTTTGAGGATAAGTCCAGAGATTGTGGGATGTTTACCTCATTAAACCTTCCCGGTGATCACCAAATTTTTTTTGGGGGAGTGGGAAATCATCAAATGACTTCTCCCGTCCTGGGTGGGGCGAAAGGGCGTGTCAGACTTTACTGACTAAAACCCACTCATGTTCCTTCGGTTGTCCTTTATGTTCCGGCCCTTCCGGGGTCACGGTAACTACTATAATCATTCCGCAACCCCCCGGTGATCACCATCACCACAAAGAACGGACTCGGTTACTTCTTAAAATACCCTCCCGGAGTCACTCAGACTTCCCATTCTGTATATCCGTGGATCCAAACAAGATGCAAGGGGGTTTCAGCGTCTTAGTCGTCGAGGCGGTTGCGTCTCCGATGCCTTCCTCTATGAGTCTCTTCTATGGATCTCCTTCTGGATGATAATCACGGTATCACCGAAAAAGGCACTTAGTATGCCAGTTAACTGAAATGATAACTACTTACTTACTCTACACTTACTCATAATATTTTGGGCCAGGATCAGCGACTAACCAAACTTTTCACCAGTTTTCTGAATTTAGGCTTTGACAGCAGGGCTTACGGTAATGTAATAATTGAGTGTCTCCTAATCTCAAATGATCAAATCTATCCATTCTAGCCGAGTTCGTGCGATCGTGTTTAGGCTTAGGGGTGCCTGGGTCTGCAGATAGGTACAGAGTAACGGACCTGAACCTGACAAGCTCTGGCATGAAGAGTCTGCTAACTGGGAAACCTGAACTATTCTACTAATTCTACAGTTGAATTAAGTTAAGGATCTAATCCTTAACAAATTCTTATAGTTCTGAACTGTATGAACCTGGGTCTGCAGTTCATTAAGAGTAGTAATGTCGGTTTTTCACTCGTTTTATTGTAGCTTCATCATCATGATTGTCAGCTCGTAAGCATGGCCTCACCTAGCTTTTTCCATAGCCTGCTGTCCTGTGCCGCCCGCAACCCTCGCCGTCCGCCGGTCGGGTGGCCGTCCCACGCTGCGCTTGCCAATACGGGGCCGCCATTTAAGAACCTCTACCCATCGGAAATCGATTTCGTGCCATGTGCCCAGCCCACTGCCACTTCAGCTTTGCGATTCGGTGAGCTATATCGATGACTTTGGTTTTTCGACGGATCTGTTCGTTTTGTAGCTTACTGATTCTTAAATCCTCCTCAAAAGTTTAGTGACTTTAGGCTTAAACCTAGGCACACTAAATATAACTATATTGATACTGGTCTGTAGTTGTCTAGCAAATTCCAAGTTAACTGGTGCTTGTTTGGTGCAGCTCTGTTGTTAGCTAATGAATCCCTCCAACATTTTGGAGTATAGACCAAGACGAAGTTAACTAGGAATTCTCCAATTAATTAGGGTGCCAGTGCGTGCCCTAGTGCCACTACAACTCTGCGACCTGTTGTAAGCTAAGTAATTAAAGAGCCTGACAGTAAGTATAAATTTTATACTCAGTATTATAATGTATAGGTACTTATTGTAGAAGTTATTTAGTGTAGCCGTTTCTTATTTAATTGAGAACCACCTTAATTCATTAATAAAAAGAATATATATGAATCGAATCTAAAACGTGAAGAATATAAATATAGGTAGTTTACTACCTGTTCCTAGCGGTTTCACCCGCTTTACGTTAAGTTTTTGGTTACTGCTTCGCTCCCGTCGGACATAAATGGGTCCAGTAGTTTTTGAGTTTATTCGTTGCAAACAAAAATCTTTCCTTTTTATAATATTAGTATGATAAAAACAACAGACTTGCCTTTTAAACCTTTAAGGGACAAACAAGGTCTGTTCTAGGTTCTGAGCATTGAAGCTACTACGCAGATGCGTTTTACCTGTCGATAAGTTCGCATGCGTTATTGCAATATCTATTTTAGTACATTATGTATGACGGTTTTACGAAGTTAGTAATGCGTTATTTATTGCAGTTAATTTAGTCATAGATACGTAATTATCGGCCGATACTAACGTACTTGTGTTGTTGTAAAGGGTTGCACTGTATTTCTAGTAGCACTAGCACTATATTTGTTACGCTGTAACAGGTTGTTGTGAAAATCAAAGATATTGCAACCAAATATTTTATTACCGAATTATTAACCAGGTAACAAGAAAGAATAGGATTTATTCATAAAACCATGTGCATATCACAGGATATTATTCCTGTGATAGGCACATATATGGTTTTATGAATAAATCCTCCAAAGTGAAACCACACACAAATTAATACAAAAGGCATTTTCTTGTGGTTAAATAGAATAAAGAATATATTCTTGTCGTTGTTTTCAGTCCTGATTGTCGTTAGTATTTACTTACTTATGTTAATAAGACTTTAAAAAGCCAATTACTTGCATTAACAAAAAAAACCAAATCATAATAATTGAAATAAAAACAAAGACATATAAACAAATACAATATAGGAAAATCCTTGGTTTTCTCAAAACTCTAGGCATAAGCTCATTAAAATCTAAAGCCCCGTATTCATTGTAAACATTTGTTTAGCAACTGGTGATCAACTGATGTTGTCGCTCGCCGGGCGTCAACTCTGCAGTATGGCGTGATCAACACCGCAACACAAGTGTTGCCCGTAATAATGATGACAGCAACTCGTCAACATGTTTATGCAACCATGTTGCTAAACAAAATGTTTACAATGAATACGGGGCTTTAAAGATACAGGTATTTTCAAAGCCTATGTTACTTATTTATTTTTGACATTGATATTCGGTCTTTGATACTCGTTATCGGATATCGGATTTACGGATAGACAGAGGCCAGAAAGTCTTTTGATCAAAGGGTATTGTAGACGTAACTCATCGTCTTAACCCGAATTTGTTTCGGTTTTTTAAGTAAAGGCTAAGGATCTTAACTTGTCTTTTTAACCGACTTCTAAAAAAAGGAGGAGGTTCTCTAATCGTGTTTACTATTAGTTATTTGCCGAAATCGATGCTAGGTTGTTATGAATGTCATGATGGCCTAGTGGATATAGTGCCCGCCTCTCGTGCACTCTCTTGTAAGAGGTTGTGGGTTCGATTCGGCGTACAAAGTACCAATGTGGCTTTTTCAACTCATAAGTATGTACTTTCTAAAGTTTATCTTGGACATCACCGACATCCCGTTCCTGGGAAAGTACGAGAAGCCGTTGGTCCCGGTTGTAATTCGTAGAACTTTAACAGTCGTTACGGGTAGGGGTATCGGGTCCAGTTACTGGGTTGTGCAGTTCTGCGCCCTTACCATGCCGTTTAAAGTAAGATTGTTTTAGTCCTGTTGCAGGAGTGTGCAAATGACAGCGTTAGACACGTTGTCTAGCGCCGTCTCTTTCCCACTGAAAGTAATATCAAAGTAATACTGCTATAAGGGCTTGTGGTACGCCCCCTGATAGGCAGTCGCTTCACGTAAAACACTGATATCCAGCTAAATCCGGCTGAGCTGAAAATCGTCCCCAACATAGTTGGGAAAAGGCTAGCGATATGATGATGATGTTAGGTTATTAACTAGACATTTTTGTATATCTTTTAAACTTATTATTTAAATAAAAAGACATACCAAGGTTGTCTACTTTGGCTTAATGTGTGTTTCAGCCGCTGAGTTACGATAGCGACGATTTTCAGCAATTTCTGTTTCTGGTCGAAACAGAAATTTCGTTTTTAAGTATTAATGTTTTTGAGAGTTATTTAGAATAAATCCTTTTATAAGCAAATTTTACATGTTCAGAACGGAAAACTTTTTCTTTCCCTCCTCACCGCAAAAAAGTTTTTAAAAAACTAATCAATTTTGTAAAAAGGCTTGTCTGAAACATCCCTCAAAAATATTATTATTTTTGAGCATTGAGTTATATGTACATTTTTACTCAATTTTTGAGGGATTATTATTTTTATACTTGTTGTTCCGCGGTTACTTCTATACTCCCGTGGGTCAGAACGTGCATGATGACATGCTTGTTCGTTATTCTTCTGATTATTTCTGACTATATTACTGCAAAACAATTTTTTGTTCTGCGTGAATGAATAATAGTATAAAATTATCTTTACATATAATAAAATCGTAGGAAAGTCAAAACTGTACATTGAATATTTTTTTAAAAGAATACTTGAGGCGTGATCTACAATCGATACCGAAGCCATAAATATAGTTTTTAGAATTTTTGTCTGTTTGTCTGTTTGTTTGTTTGTTTGTTTGTTTGTCTGTATGTATGTCCGGGATAAACTCAAAAGGTACTGCAAGGATTTAGTTCAAATTTTGCAGGGATATTACTAAGAGGTCGGGTCAAAACATAGGCTACAAATTATCACGCTATCACCTACGGGGGAGGAGCTGGAGCCTTCACGCTTACAACGTCTCAGGCAGCAGCTATCTTTGGAATTACTCAACGGATTTCAATGTTTTTTTTTGTTGTATAGGTATTAAGTCTGGGCGTCATATAGGCTATAACTTATCCTGGAAACTTGAACTTCTGGTGCAGGACCGCAACAGACCAGCTAAACTATAAGAGATACAAAAATGGTATCATAGCAAAAATTGCTTCACGTGATAAGCAGTTTCTGTTGAAAGAATAAATATGAAGATCTGGAACAACTGAGGTGGAACTCCATGAGCCCAGCTAAACTATAACATATATAAGTATGACGTCTTAGCAGGAGTTGTTCAGCTTGATGAGCACTTTCTGTTGCCGTATACAAATTGAAGATCTGGAACACCTGTTGTGGACTTCCATGAGCCCAGCTACGTACACTATACCGAACATATATAAGAATGACGTCTTAGCAAGAGTTGTTCAGCCTGATGAGCACTCTCTGTTGATGCATAATATTGAAGACCTAGAACCAACACCTAATGTAGAACTCCAAGCACCCAACTACACCATAACACATTAAATAAGAATGACGTCTTAGCAAAGTTGTTCGGTCTGACAGGCATTTCTGGTTTATAAGATCGAAGGTTCGAAAGATCTGATGTGGCAATCAAAGCTATCACTGATTTCAATGTATAAAATAACTTAAGCTAGGAGCTTCATTTTCCGCACATTTTCCGGGAGCAGCCTTCATCGAGTGGAGGTACCACTCGATGAAGGCGGAGAAACATGCATACAAACAGGTCGAACAGAGAACCTACTTTTTTTTAAGTCGGTTATTTTCATTAGTATTATATTCCCCAGAGTGTAACGAACACTTTACTGAAAATCGCATCAAAATCGGCTCAGCCAAACACCCATACAAACAGGTCGAACAGAGAACCTACTTTTTTTAAAGTCGGTTCAATGATGATGATCATTTCTTCATCAATTTCATGTTTTTAGTACTGAATAAACATTGACTGTTAATACTTTTGTTCGATATTTATCTGTGTGATTAATTGCTTTGTAAGTAATATAAATGTTCATGTAGTTGTAAACCTAATTATGATGATGATGATGATGACAGTCCCAGTCGCATGCGTCATCTGTTTGCCGTCATTTTGGTGTTTTGTGGAGTTGCGAACCCGGTAGCTTTGTGGGAGAAGTACTGCCACCTTCTGTTCGAGGACTTTTTACGAGCTTTGTGGCGTGCTTCTGAAGGTGAAATCGAAGCAACTGATAAACGCATGCTGAACACCTGTCTCAGTTCACTTCAAGATGTGGTCATTTCAATCGGCGGTAAACCACTGGTAAAGTACGGGTTGCGAGCTCTCAGATCATTACCACATCAAGACCGTGGAAATCAAGGGAGTACACCGCCGAAACCAATTACGATTCGGGTTTAATGACCACTATCCGAAATGACCACGTCACGTCAGGTTCACCTCAGAGCTAAAACAAATATATGACACTGTTCTGGAAAGCATTGGGCTCGACCAGGGTAAAATGTTTTTCCTGGATGCTCCTGATGGAACAGGGATAACATTCATTATCACTGGTATCCTTGCAGAGGTCAGGACGCAAGGCAAAATTGCCATTGCTGTAGCATCGTCAGGAATCGCTGCAATGCTGCTTTCTGGTGGCAAAACAGCGCATGCCAAGTTCAAAATACCCATAGATTTAGAAAGCGCCGAAATGCCTGTTTGTGGCGTATGCCGTAACAGTGACAAGGGACATGTGCTCAGGAATCGCTCTCTGATCGTATGGGATGAGTACACGATGGCTAATAGGAAAGCAGTGGAGGCCGTGAACAGAAAGAACTCTGCAGGACAACCGCAGGAATGAACACTTGATGGGTGGTGTTACAGTTCTGTTCAGTGGTGATTTCCGGCAAACACTCCCTGTGGTGACGCGGGGGTCTAGGGCTGACGAGGCGAATGCTTCGTTGAAACGATCTTCGTTGTGGTCACAAATTCATAGGCTGCGCTTGACCATCAATATGTGAGCTCAGCTCGGTGGCAATCCACGTGCTCAAAAATTCTCAGATGTCCTTCTAAGTCTCGGCGAAGGCACTTCACCACTCTAGGAAAGAGGTGAACAGGTGGTGCTCCCAGAGTCCCTTGGTAGAGTGGTGGCCTCCTTAGAAGAACTCATTTGTTGTGTGCATGGGGACATCTGTCGAATACCAAACCAACAGAATTCTTGGGTGTGACAGCGAGCCATTTTAACACCCAAAAATGATCAAGCTGCAGCCATCAACGAACGCATTCTCTCGGAAATTGAGGGAAACGAAGTAGTTTATACGTCCATAAACACTCCACACATTATCCCGTACAATTCCTAAACTCCCTTCTAATTCAAGCGCGTGCAGTTCCCTGTGAGTGAGTGAGTTCGCCATGACTATCAACAAGTCGCAGGGGCAGACGCTGAAGGCTGCGGGTGTCGACCTAAGGACGAGCTGCTTCTCACACGGGCAGCTGTACGTCGCTTGCTCCCGCGTCACGAGTCCTGATTCTCTGTATATTTTGGCTGCTGAGAGCAAAACTACAAACGTAGTTTACAGAGAAGTTTTGTAACAATTCACAATCGTTAATATTTTTTTATATCGTGGAATGTAGAAAAAATTGGTCAAGCGCGTGTCAGGTCACGCATAGACTAGGATTCCATAACGAAACTCATCGCATTAACAATTTAACAACGATTTCATCTGAGCCGTTATACTTAGCTTTCTTTTAAGGTTCAATCCAAGGGCTACCATCATGTTTTTTTTTCGAACCAACCGTTTAAAATTGAGAGAGGAGGGAGACTATTTTGACAAAAAAAAAACGCTTGAACGTTAAATATCTTTTGTTGTTTGTTTGTCTGTATGTATGTCCGGGCTAATCTCTAAAAGGACTGCATGGATTTACTTAAAATTTTGCATGAATATTACTAAGAGGTCAGGTCAACATAATTATAAGCTACGTATGATCACGCTATCACCTAAGGCGGCGGACCTGAAGCCTTCACGCAGACAACGTCGCGGGCAGCAGCTAGTAATAATATAATTAAATAGGTTTTACCAATTAATAAAACTCACGAAAGAGTTTTCTAATATTTCTAACTTATATTTAAAAACTGGTCTGATCTTAAAAAAAAAATAGGTGAAAGCCATTATTTGTAGAGAAAAATAAGAAATAAAAAAGAAACACAAATGGCGTTTCTGAATTTTTTTCGACAAAAGAAGGCCAGCAACCCTTTTAAATTATTGAATCAAAGAAGATCCAATAATTTACTATTCAAAATAGAATTAGAACTTTTACAAAATACAGTCGTATAGAGGTTATCCTGTAAGGAGTTTATAGTCCTTACTAACTATGAATAAATAAGCGATGCTGGCAATTTTTATTATTTATTTGTGTGTTTTTTTTTACTTGTCTGTCTGTATTGATAATGGCCGTCAATTTATCTTTTAATATAACGGCCAGTTTTTTATTTATGATGGTTTTAATAATCTGTATTGAATAAGGGTTTTTTTATTTATTAAATCCTTGTCCTAAAAAAACAGACACAAAAAGAAAGAAATATCAGAGCAGTTCCTAAACAACCTGTTTATCTTCGCCTAAAGATTTCTACGTTTGACCGGGCTATAGACTACGTTAGTACGTTACGGAACCTTAATAAAGTGACCTGATCCCAATCAAAATTACTTCCATTTACTTACATTTTTGCCACAAGATGAAGAACATAAGAAATCACCATTGCTTACTTTAGGTCTTCTAGCTGAAAAATAATGCGATTCCGAAAGATTCTGAACAATTTTGAAGCAAACAAAATAATCCAATGCTAGACGCTTGCGTTTTGTAAATAAAACGTACCATATTGTAAGTGTACAAGTCATGTAGAATTTAAAAAGCACAAAATGACTATTCGGCGGGCGACTCGTAAGCCCATGATTTTACTAGCAGTAATGTGGTATCGGTTTGTGGAGCTCCTTTAGATTATTAGCTCACGATGCTTTTTGAGGCAGGTTAACTTAAATTGTTACATGCACTTTCCTCAAAAAGCTCGCCCGAGTGTTATTCTGCATGGTTTGTTGCACAAAGATATTGAAATTGTCTGGACTTTATGAGACGATGATCCCTGAGTTTGTTTCGGAATTTCTACTCAGAGGTAGTCCGACCTGTTTCAATGAATTTTAAATACAAAAACGTAAGTAATTATAATAATATGCATATAGAATAATTCGGACGTTATTTTAAAGTATTGTAAAATATATACAATTATCCGTAAGCTGTGTCTTTCCTGTTAATTTTAGATGTGTGATAAAGACGAAATTTTTTAGTTTTTTCGAAGAAGATAATCGTAGCACCAGTGTGAAAGAAAGGGATAATATTTAAAGAAGAAATAATGAATTTCAAGAATCTAAATAAAACCTTTCGAGATGCCAGACAGCGCTTTTGTTAAGCTTTACAGCCCAACTAAAGGGCTCACTTGAACTGTAATGAGGAAAGAAAATTCACGCCACGCCCAAAGAAATCAACAGATTTGTTAGCTGAGACCAAGGTTAGTACTAATATATACTTCTATTCATCAGACTAATCATCTTAATACTATATTTGATACTATGCATGCATGGTTTCAGGTTTTACTTGCGCTCTCGTTTTTCGCGAATGGAACCTATCAAAGACAAATACAGTGAAATTCATTGGATTTATTCATTCATTTATTTATTTAAATTAAGGGTCAGCACGACATTTTTAACAACTCTCACATAAGTGCACAATAAAAAATCACGTAAATATAGACAATACCCTATGCTTCAAATTAACTTGAACTAAGTTGAGTTGATTTCAATATTTTATTTGACTCTAAATGTGCAACTCTGAGTGTACAACTATGTTTTACTTATTTCAGATTTTTGAACAAGTTTGGTATGCCTGGAGTTTAGAGTTTAGAACTCATGTTGCAATAAAACGGCCAGTAGAACATGTAAACCCAAAAAAAAAACGTTTTAAATGGGTGTAAACATTAAGTAAAAAATATATTTAGATCTAACAGTTAATAATATATTTTTTCATTGTTGTAGGTGATTCTGGATTTCCATTACAGAAGTCGATGATGACTCCAGTTATTGATGCACCTCTGCACCTCCAAATTCAATTGAAGCTCACTATACTGGGTTGCATGTGAGAAAACGAAATAAGCATTTTCATTTGCAATTGAGCCAATGTGTTGAATCCGGAAGAAGTTTTTCAAAGTACCCAAAACATGACCGACGTCACTTCCGAGGCGCATTCTTCCAGAAGAGCCCAGAATCAAGAACAGCAGCGGGGCCTCCTTACTAGGAGACAGCTCATTGCTCATTTGTGGGATGTAACCTAGAATATTAAAATATATTTTAACTGTTTATATTTTTGTATGTAACGAATAAACTCAAAAACTACTGGACAGATTACAAATATTCCTTTTTCTTTAGAAAGCTACATTATCCCTGAGTAATAAAGGCTACATAATATCACGCTATATCCCACGGGAAAAAATAAATTACCTCGTAAATTAATGTACTACTATTTGTCATTTGTCAAATAAATATTCGTTCGAAAATAATCATGAAGTGTCAAAATGGTAACTTTTCGTTTTAAGTTTCACAAGCTGGTGTAAAGGCCTTCGCTTTTACAAATCAGTGCCAAACTCTTTTTATGCCACAGAAAAATGTTTATTTTTCATCACCTTTTAATTTTAAACTGTTTTTATATAAATATTTGTTACTTTTATAAAAACCGTAAAACCGCTGAAGTATTTTAGAACGTTTGTTTTGTAATAATCTTATATAATCTGTGCTACCAATGTACAGGTCAGAGACTCAGGACAGGGAAGATGCAATATTTTTATTTTTGTTTTGATTTTAAAGAATTCCATGTAAAATAGACCACTAATATATTAAAAAGTTAAAATGTTGTAATATATTGTAGAAAAAGCGGTTTTAAATTGACAGTTTAAACTGTCACTGCGCGAAAACGGACCAACCAATAGTTCCGATGACGTTACTGCAGTGACACTGTATCTCTGGTTGTATTGTTCTTCTCTAATTTTTATAACTTTTTATTATTTTTCGCCATTCCAGATACTATTATTGCTAAAATTTGAAAATAAACTATCAATCAACATCTTGTGGTCATAATAATACCGCATGAAAGCATTATGTAATGCTTTTTTATGCAAAAAAGCATGTGACTCATGTTGATATCTCCAACACCAGACGGGGTTACAAACTTTGTATTAGTTTTGGTGGCTGAACTTCTGATTTTAAATATTTGAAGAATCTGGATTTATGGAACCTTACCTCCTGGACCTTGTATCATGGCATACAGAGGCTTCAAGCATATCGAAGGTGTGTTATTTCTGTTGATTAGACCCAAATATTAGACCATTAGTGAACAACACTAAGAAAAGTTCAAAAGATGAAGAACTACAGTCGAAGAAAATTGCATGCCTTCGAAATCATATTCAAAGAGTCATTAGAAGACTGCGCGAATTTGCTTTTCTAAAGCTAATTTTATTCCTACAAAACTATTTTTCCGTTTACTTTGACAACTAACTGCAGGGGTGCGTTCCAAAAAGGGTAAGAATTACACGGAGTAGCACGAAAGTTACTCTAAAGAGTTCCGCTGGCTTATTACCTATGAAACAGCAATCAGCAATATTTGCGCAGTGATCGCGCGATTAATCGCTTAACGTCAAAAAAAATCGAATTATGTATGAATCGATTGCTAATCGCTCGCTGATTGTTCTAATGCACTTATTGCTACGATGACGATAAAGTAGCAATCGCAGACATTTAGACATTTAGTCATGCTTTGTTTTATTAGGTACCAAAGCGTTTTATTATTGTAAATATTGAATACATACGATCTTAAATAAAACAATTTTAGAAATATGGACCTTACCAAAAACCAATAATATAACAGTGTTTTATGTAATATTAAATTACCTACCGTGTATGTTTTCTATTTAATAACCGTAAATTACATGTAATATTTTTTTATATAATCAAAGGCACTTTGATATTGAATTTAAAAAAATCTCGATTAAGATTTCATTGTAAAAACTCGATTGTATCACATCACTATTTATTTGGAACTAAAAACCTGCAACACTGGAAATGTCATTTTTCTGACTCGAATTAAAAATCGTACTATAACCTCTTTTTAATTTTCGAGTGAATTCCTCGCACGTTTTGGAACGTGCCAGTGACGTCATTCCAGTCGCTTAACGCTGATTGGTGTTTTAAATTACGTTTCATTTCATGTAATTTGAAATTCATATTTTATTGATAAAAATAAACATTATGCAAAAAAAAAGTTGCAGAGGCCCTTCATTTACATTTTTTCAACATTTTATTAATAAATTTTCAATAAATACTATGTTTGCATCTTCCCTATTGATGCAGGTCAGCCGGAAATGCTCATGGTACAAACACAAAACCTGTCAGGTTGAACATGTCAGGTTAAACTGCCCTGTACTTGGCAGGTAGTTGAATAGTTCATGGTAGGCCACCTGTTAGGAAATGCCGGCTACAACTAGCTTATAAAAATATTTATGTAAAAGTGATTTTAAGATCCTACTTGGATAATAAACGAATAGTCGTTTTGACAAGGTAAATGACCATAATGAAAGGCCAATCGTTTACTCTTGAAGACCTAGCAGTTCTGTTTCTTTGAAGGGGCTTCCTTGTGTTTCAAAGTCTGACTTAACAACAGAAGGTACCAACTTAGCAATAATACCAAATTGTTATTGTTCTATTGCAGGGCAAAGGCCTACCGAAGTGTTGGCGGGGAAACTGAGACTCCCGTCCCGGCGCCGATTTCTAGGGACGCCAAGATCATAAGGGACTACACATACCTACCTACTGTTCTCTTTGCGTTTCTCTTTGATTATGGTCACATTTATACGGTTGAGCTTCTATAGAGGTTACTTTTGCACATTTATTCAGATCCATTCAGCTTATAACCATTTGTGACTAATTGGTCACAATTAGTCACAAATGGTTATAAGCTGAAGCTAGGGGAAACCTGTGCCTTCGTCAACAGAAGAAACGTATTAGTTTAGTCCTGTAAAATTAGCCAGCTCCTAAACTAAATCGACGTATTTTTAGTAACAATGTTTTTAATCGCGTTTTAATTATCTACCTATGGAGTGTCTTGACAGGACTAAACTGTAAAATATTTATTGTCTGTCCTTTTCTAAATGAAATGGAAAGAGAAAGATGCACTCAACTTAAATTTCGGTTATTTTGTGAACAAGGGAATTGGCACCACTGTCTCCGAAGGCACCGGTTTCTCCTAGCTTATTAGGGAGGGTCTCGTCATCCCTGATACTTTTATACTACCAACTGCTTTTGTAACCGGGATAAAGGTAGGTATAAAGTAACAAAGGTTTGTAGCATCTGTAAAGGTTTTTTATGACCATAGAAAAAAATAATTTTGTACGAAAGTTGGAAAGCCGCGGAAAGCTGGTACATGTCTTAATACAAAAAATGTCAAATGGAGTTAAATATAAATGTGCGTAAGTATTCCCGATGACCTGGCATACTGATACCGGATTGGTCCACAATCGACTTAAAAAAGTTATTGTTAAAAATAAACTTTATTGGTCTTTTCACCAAAAATGCGAATAATTATTTATGGTGTTTTTTCAGGTAATCAAGTTTCTGTACTGGTTCAAAAAAGTCGTGGATTCGGGCTGGTGATTACTCAGTCATGTCCAAGATAAACTTGGTGAGAAAAAGTTACATTGCACAGCATGTTGACCGAATTATCTGTTCCACCCTTTATTGTAGTTTGTTCTAATGAGGGTCAGGAAACTGTGGCAATATACGTCAATAGGTAACGATTCCGAAAAAGTGCCCAAAGGCGTTTTCGTGACTATTTTCTTTAGTATTATTTACACAACGTCATTTTACCTTATTTGTGTGGCGAAGACGAAGATGAAGTTACGCATCAGAAGAAGGGATGATGCAACTACGAGAATATGGGCGTGACCGGAGAGGGAATGAAGAAGAGGAAGACAAGAAAAGTGAATGGTGTAAAGAATGAAAAAGAAGAAGAGAGAACATGATGGTTTAGGGCCGAGTAACACCGGAATGGCAGCGACGCGGCGAGCACTTTCAGTGTGAAATAATTTTAAACTTTAACTACATACTTAAAAGTAGCTTGAAAAGGTCGCGAGGCTGCCAGCAGCGACGCGAGGCCGCTCGCGGCACCGCGGGCCGGTAAATTGTCAAGAAAGAAGATACCAGGCGCGTGGGGTCTGGAGGTCGCCTGCGGCCGCTGCCATTTCGGTGTGACTCGGCCCTTATAGGACGACTTGGCAGAAATTCAATATAAATAAAACGACACCATTTCTACATTCATTTATTCTTTTTAAATTCTACGACAATAAATATTGTCAAACACAGCAGTTTAAAACAAAAATATTTTTTTATCACAGTAAAACTTATTTTTTAAATTACTTAAGTGTTATATTCTAATAACAATTTAATACACATAGGTGCCAATTTCCTTGTTCACAAACGAAACGAAATTTAATTTCAGTGCATCTTCTTCTTTTAATTTCATCAAAAAAAGGACAAAATATACCTAAAATATTTATTTAGTAGTGCCAAATTAGGACGCACCATAGATAATTTAGACACAAAATACGTCGATTTTCTTCGGGCGCTGGCAGTAATTTGACAGGACTAAACTAATATGTATTTTCTGACTGATGAAATAGACAGATAAAGATGCACTTAATTGAAATTAAGTTAAGCTTATGAACAAGGAAATCTGCACCGTTGACTATAAAGTGGCACTAACTAAGAGAACGTTGAAAACGCGTATTTTTTGTCACATACTTTATGTACTTACTCAATTTTTGTACTAAAAAGTATTAGAAAAAAAAATGGTTGCCTGTAAAGTCGGTTTTACGGGCGAAGATTTTACGTGACAACGTCTTTTACCGATCATAGTTGAGTGGGAGAGAGACGCAAGGCATTCGGCGGGCCTCTCTCGTTCGGTGACTCATCGTAACGTTACCGAGCGTTACACTTTTTCATAAGTGACTCCCAGCCGCAACCTAATTTAAGACGTTGTCACGTCAAAAAACCTAAAAATATAAACAAAAATACTTATTTACTTAAAAGCTTCTGATATAGGTAGGCTTAAAGCTATACCTAACTTTTAATAGTCTTAAACCACTTATAAGTCATAGTGTAGGCATGCAGACGCAAAGCTTAAAATACTACATAGGCACTCAGAAGGATCAGACAATAAAAAAATGGTTGCCTGTAAAGTCGGTTTTACGGGCGAAGATTTTACGTGACAACGTCTTTTACCGATCATAGTTGAGTGGGAGAGAGACGCAAGGCATTCGGCGGGCCTCTCTCTCGTTCGGTGACTCATCGTAACGTTACCGAGCGTTACACTTTTTCATAAGTGACTCCCAGCCGCAACCTAATTTAAGACGTTATCACGTCAAAAACAAACGCCTCAACAGTCTAATTATTAAAAAAAAAACATCTTATTATTTGTAATGTCGTAAAAAAGTTGGCACACATAGACAAAGCCAATGATGTTATAAGTAAAAAAGTGTAGATAGGTTATATGCAGTCAAAAAGTGGCACATTAAAAGTTTGCCAATTGACAAACATAATACTGAGTATCGCGTTGACATTTGACGTTTATCTCTTTTCACTCGCACTACTTCAATCATGTCATCCTACTTTGACGTGTAATGTATGTGTGCGTTAGTGTCATGGACGAATAAGTTAGTGTGCCGTTTTTGAAGATAGAATTTCGTTTGGGTAACATAAGTATCTATACTTTTTTACTTGTAACATCATTGGACAAAGCGGTTTAATATAATATATTTACTGTCTTTGCACATAGAGCAGTAGAAACAAGAGTTGTTGCTTGGCACATACGGAAAGATCTCTTTCCTAACTTTTTTGAAATGATTTTGACGTGTGTCCAAGCCCAATTTAATTACTTATTATCACGTCATCGGGTATTTAACGCCAAAAAACAGTAGGTACATAATTCCAAAACATACTATTCATAACTCTGATCTTCAATAAACTGTAAGTACAATTTAATTTTTTGGGCGCTGTAAAAATTACGTCGAATAAGTTACGTCACGTATAAATTACCATAAAAGTGTAAGTATTGAGAGATAATATTTTCTGATACATCTAAGAACACCAAAACGGCCAAACAGTTACAAATAAACTAAAACTTAAATATCTTCACCTAAATATCAATAGATTAAATTACAAAATAACTCCAAAGTCTTTTAAAAACAATTAATTTATTTCCTTTAAGGAAATTAACATAGTCATGGTGAAATTAAACTTAACTTTATTCTGTTTGTACGCGTAATTTAAATGACGGGGTTTTTTTATAAACCTCTATCAATATTTTTGACTGTAACTTCTTGTCAATCAAGATTTATTTTTTAAACAGCAACACTTCGAGCGATTCATGTCAACTATGGGGGCCAAAATAGCGGGCGTTTAAAGTGCCTGTAAAAAGACTCAATACTCATATTCATTCATATTTTGGATGGAAAATATCCAATCACAATAATATATAACACTGTTTTACCAAATTTGGCTATGAAGGCGTATGAATAGATAGTAGACTATCCTAATAAAAAACCGGCCAATAGCGTGTCGGGCCACAATAAATGTAGGGTTCCGTAGTTTCCCGTCCGTCACAATAAGTGTTCCCACTTATAAGTTTAAAAAAAGGCTTTTGTTACGTTGACATACTAAGTACGCAGAAATTATTTTGTACAACCTTTTTGTCTTTTTTGTACAAAAACCGTTCTTTCTATCAAGTTCAAAATAATTATCCTAGAAAGTCCTTATAAAGTTCTGCTTTCCAGATTTTTTTCATATTTTTTAAATCTACGGGTCAAAAGTTAGAGGGGAGGGACGCTTTGATTTTTCCTTTTGGAGCGATTATTTCCGAAATTATTGACATTATCAAAAAATGATTTTAGTAAACCCCTATTCATTTTTCAATACCTATCTAACAATATATCACACGGCAGGGTTGAAATTAAAAAAAAACACTTCCCTCTTTACATATAGGGGGGCTACCCTAATAAAACATTTTTTTCCAATTTTTATTTTACCACTTTGTCGGCGTGATCGATATACATATTGGTACCAAATTTCAGCTTTCTAGTGCTAAGGTCACAGAGATTAAGCGAGGACGGACGGGCAGACAGACAGATATGGCGAAACTATAATAGTTCCTAGTTGACTACGGAACCCTAAAAAAGTAAAGTAACAATCATACACAACACATATTAACCGTTATTTTGCAAAAGAAGAATAAAAAAAATGCCATTGAAATATGTCAAAATAACCACTAAAAATAAATACAGTCCAACCTAAATTCGTTAAATGCTAAGTGTCATTTAAAAATGATCTAAATTATATTAGCACTTTTTATTCAAAATGACACGGTACTGTCATTTGCGAAAAAAGACATAGAATGCTCAGGGAATTTAGGCAAATCTTTCATATAAATAGTAAACAAAAGAGGGCCCAATACGCTGCCTTGTGGTATACCATGCGTGAATCAGATTGATAGGTTTCTTCTAACACAGGATCTGCACTATTAAGTCCCATGGACCGTGCGATCCCGACACAGAGCTGCAGGAGACATCTGGGCTATCCAGGTGTGGCAATAATCGTGAAAAGGCCGCAGTAGCAACAGCTTTGGCAGTAACCACTGGAAATGGGTTCTAAAACTCCACCGAATCTTGAGGACGATCCTTATAGGTACTTTATCGTCTACTCGACGCCGATGCAAATGCCAACTACCACTATTTGAAAAACAAAGGGCCTCAGACTTGTGTAAAGCAACCTCGAGGCCCAACTTTCGTATTTTCCAGAAGCGCACCGTGCAGGACCCAATCGGAATCGATATTCCACGGGAACAGCCCCAGAACCAGATGCATCCAAACCTTGGGAGAGGAGAACATAGATACTCTATCGTCGTCCCCCGAAACTGCTTAGTTTGTGACAAAAAGTACTATTCATACAAAGGTTTAATCGCGTGGAATATTTAAAAAGTGGACCAATATATTGGCAGGGTTACAATGAAAGAAATTATAGCAACATTTCAAGTATAGCTGGCCGGGCTACCTTTAGAACATCGTTGGTCATGCCTGCAAAGTTATATGTATATGGCCAGGCTACAGAAGCTACATGTTGTCGCAAAAATATGGGCCGTACAGAAAGAGCATCGTACAACGACTTTTCGAAATGATAGGGCTTTTCAAAATAAATAGAGCTTAACTTAGGTACACGCATGAAAAACATCACTTTAGAACTAATCAAACGACAAAAATGTTATAATAAATAAAAGGCATAATCTAATTTGTATTATATACACGGAGGCTATATCTACATAGCTATATGTATAGAATATTAACAATAAACAGAGATCGGAATAGACAGGGTGTATTTACTTTAACTTCGAGGAAGTCATTCATCATTTAAGGTCAAATGTCTTCCTCCTCAAATGTCTTCTTATTAAATGTAGATTATGTTAATTTTTCCCATTTTTCTGCATACGTTCACAGTCATTTTTATTATTCGGAGAGATATTGTGTATGTGCAAGTCGTGTATATTTATACCCTCTTTATTATTTACTCCCTCCAAGTTTAAGTAAATATCTATTTATTCTGATTTCTTATAAAAACACCAGAAAAAGTAGAAGCGACAGTTATTCTAAAGTAACATAAAAAGAAAATAAGTATAACAAAGGCCATCCAAAATGAAACCAAAAAGAAAGAAAACGAAAGAGGGGTTCAAACAAAAAAATATCATAACAATTGGTTTGATGAAAAATACTTAGCATAACGATAATATTAACTTTAAAATTTGGACTAGGGCGGATCAAGCCTTCAAGTCAGAGGAAGGTAACATAGTCAAATTAACAAAAGAGACTGGTCAAGGAACATTTTCAAGATTCGCATAACGATAATATTAACTTTGAAATTTGGACTAGGGCGGATCAAGCCTTCAAGTCAGAGGAAGGTAACATAGTCAAATTAACAAAAGAGACTGGTCAAGGAACATTTTCGAGATTCTAGAGTGCTGCTAGCAAAAACTCAAAGACAAGATATATGCTAAATTGAAGATAAGTAGGAATAAGAGGCCAGAAGTTAAATAGCACCCGGAGAGGTAAATAGTTTAGAAACAGTTTTAATTTTTCAAACAATTAGAGATATACGAATGATTAAAGACTAAATAAGTGTAAATAGAACCAGTGGCTCGCAACAGTCTTATAACTAGGATGAAACTTAACTTTTAAAGTTTTAATAATACAGTATAATGTTTAGTTACACTTGTCTACCTGATATATCTAGCTAGACCACACCTTTTTTGAATGGCGTAGCAGTTTATAATGTCAAAGTAACAGTTTTTTAATTGCAAAAACCAAACAGCTGTTTCTGAAATTACATTTTCAGAAACGGCTGTATCGATTTTGACCGAGCTTTCACTGGCACTTAGATGATGTTATAAGGTATGACACTACTTACCTTATTAGACCACTTTGTTTTTGAAACAATATATTTATGCTACCGCGCAAATAGAGATTAAATTGTTTGACTTCGACAGAAGTTGCTAGAACTAATAGAAAACTTATTGTTCACATTATTCGATAATCAAAAGCAAAAAGTCAGTACCGACAGTAAAATCCAACGAGCAGTGCACTGATACTGTTTTGCAGCCGGTGTCACCAAAATAATCTTAAAAGTAGACGTTTTTTGTTCCTTTCTTCCTTATTCTTATGATGACAAGTTGACAAAAGCGTTAGTACTAACTACATGAAACGAATTAAAAAAAGCGGCCAAACTAATGAACTTCTCATGCATTTTCACTCGCACACTATAGCCAGCTAGTGAGTGGGAGGACATAATGCCATAATGCCACCATTTTCAACTGTTTCTCTAATGGCACGGGTGTTACCATGGATTAAATCTAAAAGATAAATATTAACAGCGCAATTATTACAAAGCAGTATAATATCAATGGCACAGAACTAAACATTACAACATTATTATATAATAGAATTCCGAAATTCATAGACTTTGAAATCATCTCTGCATATTGGAATAAAGAGGGAATAACCAAGTACCAAACAAGTAACGCAAAAAAATGCAGAGTTTTTCAAAGGTCTATGGATTGACAGATCGCATTGCGCATAGCAGATTCATTTGACATCGCTGTGGCATAGACAATATAATCGCAAACTGGCAACACACAATCGCAGTCAAATAATTCTACGGAGCAATGAGATATGTCTTACCTACCACTTAGGTCCTATCCAACTAATAAAAAGAAAGTCGCCTCTCGAGGGCTCTTACTAACGAAACACCAATTAAAACAATAGTTTAACTTTGGAATGAAAAAATCAGTCTCAAATAATGTAGAGTAACGATAATAGAGTGAGCGAGCGGCGGAGTCAGGCAGGTTGCGGGCGGCGCAGGTGCGTGCGCATGTGGCGCGTGATCATGTCGCGGCGGCACGCGGCGTACGGGCACGACGGGCAGCGGTACGGCTTCTCGCCCGTGTGCGTGCGCTGGTGCGTGGCGAGGTGGTCGGAGCGCGAGAACACCTGACCGCACGACGCGCACGAGTACGGCTTCACGCCGCTGTGCAGGCGCGCGTGCCGCGTCAGCATGTCGGAGCGCGCGAACTTGCGGTAGCATACCTCGCACTCGTACGCGCGCACGCCCTCGGGCTTGCTGCGGTGCCGCGACGCGATGTGCTTCACCAGCCGGTCGTAGATCGAGAACTCCTGCCCGCAGGCGTGGCAGCTGAAGTTGCCGGTAGTCTCGCGAGGCGACTTCACGCTGAGATCCAAGGGGACCTCGTCGTTGCCAGTCGGTGGTGCTTCGTGGACGAGCCAGGATGGCGTAGGGTAGTTGTTGTTGTTGTTGAGCTGGACTGCCAGCTTATCTAGCAGGCGAGACAGCCGGTGCTTCTTGTGCTCGAAGATAGGGGTGTGCGCGGGCGGCAGCGGCTCCATGCTACCTGCACGCACCGGCACGCTGGAGCCCGCGCCCGACACCCCGAATGGGGCTGGCTGCCAACCTGACGAAGTAAACCAAAAAGGTTGATTTCATAATATTACACGTAGTAGATTTGATAAATCTAATTGATAAACACTACTAATGAATCTTTACCTAACTCGCTAAGGTACAAAAGCCGGTCGTAGTTCAAATAAGATCAGAAAGCGACTTTCCATGGGCTAGTATTATAGTTACGAACATAATTAGTATCAACAATTGATTCTAGCTAGATTCTATAGTATGAACTTTGTACATTCAGTGTTTCCCTAGAACAGTAATGTGCTGTTCATTATGATTACATAATGGATTTTCAGCGTTAATACAAAACTCAGCCATGACTATTAGAAGGTACTTGGATAAATGGAACAATGTAACAAAGCTAGTTTTGAAGTAAATGTCGTATGTCTCTCTAGTGAATGGTATGATTACTCCGTTTATACTGTGACTGAGTAGGATAGCTCATTACCGTTAAATAGCACTGTACAGTGTTAAGTTGAATGAAACCATTATTGTATAAATCACGTTTCCCTGAGTGATGTTCTTCGTATCTAGTGGGGAACATATCTGAAGTCCCATAATATTCTTGATTGATGGAAAAGTGCTGTTTTAGAAAAATTAACGATCCCTTTTGAGAGAAACGTCCGATATTCCTATCAAACCCGATCCACGACCCTCGCCAATTAATAAAGACTTGAGCTAAGGTCTTCTAATGTTCTTTCTTTGGAATTATTCATAATTTGGGCTCCTTACGTTTTAAGTTGCGCAAAACCATTACCAACAAATGCTTGCACTGCTTGGACATGTCAAATCTGTCTGATTTCTCATCAAGAGAGCACCTGAGTCATTAACATCCCTGTTTCTCGCATGATTTTCCAATACGAGTATAGTTTGACTTGACAATAAAAGAGACCACGTACGTTTGTTTTTTTTAACCATTTTTCCATATACCATTCACTTAAAATAAGCAAAACACGAAATTTGTGATGGAGAATTATAATAATAAATAAAAAAAAAATTTTTTAATTATAATTATGCCTAGGGGTCAGTACATTCCGCTCGCGTCTACTTCTGCGTTGATGTCAAAAACATTGCCTGGTACTCGCCTGTAGCGCTGTTTTTTTTCTGTAATAGATTTTCTTACTTTCAGAGCACTAAACAAATCGATAAACAATTTTATGTTCCTATAATACTTGTTTGAAAGTTTAGATCATGAAGAAAAGAGGAAATTTCATAGACTAAGACTAGTCTTAAGGGCTTTGTTATTATTTTAAATTAGATACGAAAGCTTGATATTCTATTCAGACAAATCATTTGGCACGTCCGCGTCTTAAAAAACAATTAAGATACCGATAGAATTAATAACGTAATTAAACTCCGCGATCTGTTTCACTGGAGGGCAGGTGGTAATTTTAAGTATAATTTAGAGTCACGCAAACATCGCCAGCACAACCATATTATTATGCAGCTTTAGCGCATCTGTCTTTGTACAAATGGCCCATCTTATCCCGCACCTTCTATTGGCACTAGGTAAGAAATTTTAGACCAATCACGTGTCTCAGAATGGGCATAAAGGAACCCCAAATAGAGGGAACACTGGTACAACAGATTTTTTTCTTATGATTTAGTTGTAAGAGGCGTAAGATTACGCGAATGGGGAGGAGCTCTTTTGAACATGTTTACGTTAGAATTAACATTCTTATTCGAAAGGTTTTTATGTAATATACCTAAAATGGTGATAAAAAAATGAGCGATTCCCTTTACACTTTAAATTGGATTATGAAAAAAAAATGGGTCGTGCTGGGGTGTTTGAAAAAGGAAATCCTTTCTTGCTCCTTTTCTAAGAAATAAAATAAGAAATCAAATTGCTACTTTAACTAGACAATGTACCAGCAAACGTTTATTAAGATATGCGTCACTTCGGAATAGTAAATAAGTATATTAATTAAACATTATCTATGTACAAAGTGCTTTAAGGTATACTTAATCTTTTTTCTATATTTTCATTTTAGGTACTTCTTTTGTATTAACATTGTTGTCACTACTTCCTTTTAGTATTTATTATCATTTAAATAATGGTTTCTAAATATACCTAGGTATTTCAGTGACGAAAAGACTAATTTGCTTACAACACAGTTTGAGTCTGAGTTCTAAATTACAGAAAGTAGGTAGTTCATTTCAAATGATTTTTTATTCTATAATAATTTGGTGAGTACTGTTGCGTTTACGAAAAATGTGAAACTGAAGCAATAATTCCATCCACTCATTTTGAAAGGACTGTAAAAATTTTATAATGCGATGTTAAATTGTCTGATTTTAATAGGTAGGTATAAACTTGTAAAAGTTTTCCACACTCTCTTAAAATTGTTGGCTGGGCCATTAAGGCAGGGCATTATTCTAATAGGAATGTTCATTATTTCTATTGACACGATGTTTGTACATGACTTTTATGTAGTTCAAATCTTGGTAGTAGAAACTTACTGGTGCCGATTCTCTTGTGCACAAACTATCGTAAATTTAAGTTAAGTGCATCTTTCTCTTTCCGTTTCTTAAAGAAAAGGACAGAAGATACATTTTAGTTTAATCCTGTCAAATTAGACAGCGCCTGATGACAATTGACGTATATTTAGACGCCATATGTTTTTAAATTGCTTCTAAATTATCTATGGAGTGTCTAAATTTGACAGGACTTAACTAATATTTGATCTTCTGTCCTTTTCTTAATTAAAGGGAAAGAGAAAGATGCATTTAACTTAAATTTACGATAGTTTGTGCACAAGAGAATCGGCACCATTGTTGGTTGTTAAGTTGTAACCAACAATAAGTTTTAACCAAGTAGCTTCTATATTTTAACACGTGCCACCATGTTTGTTGGTTAACTTATAGGTAGTTAGGAGTAGTTGCTTTGTGTTTTGAGAAAAAGAAAGACTGAAAGGAAGAATGTATTTAATAATTTTATAATTTTCTGTTACAAAATTGTGAAGAGTTTTGTGTCAGCCTTCTCTCGGATATAAAAGGAACACGGAACATTTTGTTACATTTTTTTTGTCAGTTTAACATTTTGGATAATGTTAAAAGGGTAATAAAAGCACTGCTTAGTTTGGGATCAGATGGCCATGTGTGAGTTGTCCCATAATATGTATGTATTTGTAACCTTAGACAAATTTAGGAAGAGTAACTCCTAGGAAGTAAGTTACTAACATCTAGTAGGTACCTAATGATTTTGTAGAAGATTATTGGAAGTAACGATTATTCCGTAAATCTAAAAACATTTTGAACACGCGTTGCCTCTTGTAATTACATAGGTACCTAGCACATAGGTAACTAAATACTTGAAACACCACTTGAGTTGCCAACCACACATGGGAGTAATCTAAACACTATGTTTGTTTAACAAATGTTCCACAAACAAACGCATTCGAAGCACTCCACCTTCTCTGCTTCAAACTTATTACAAGCTGCCAACTACACAATAATAATATATAATCACGAAGAAATATAAGTACACAGTCATCAGAATCTATGACATCTATTAAAACAGTTATTATACCTACTACCGGTTACTCGCCACCTATACCTGGTCTAATAAAAAAATATACGTACATATCTCAAGATGTCTCGAATGCAGTTTCCAAATTTGAAAATCAGATGCATCTATCCAAACAGGCTATCTTTTCAATCCTTTAGTGTGTATTTTTTTGATGCACTTAGTTTTAGCACGAGAGTTGCGTGAGTGAACGGTACGTAAGGTCGTCGGGTCGTGCGACCGGTCCAACCGCCCCCGCGCTCGCGAACATCGAGCGAACACGCGACACACGTCCTCCTCGCTGTGCTCCGCCGGGCTGACTGGCGATCCCTGCTCCCGCCCCCGCACACCTGCGCACGCGCCGCCGCGAAAACATTGCGATGCATCGACAGCGACGCATGCGTAGTAAACGAAGACGTATAGGTACGTACGTAATAAACATTTAGCTGAGAATTCGTGTTTACCGCTACCGAATGCATCGTGAATGGTAAAATTTCTAGTGTAGCAGTAAATAGTGTCACAGGTAGCGCCTTTTAGAACTCGGTGTTTAGGTTAATACCAGATTATTTTAACTGACACGAGATGATGTCTTCGGCGTCCGGTAGAAAGCTACCTAGTATAATAAGCGTACTACAACAGTGGTTACAAAATCCCAGTTACAGAACAGAGAACTCTATACAGTCTGTGGTCCCAGTGCAGATCCGGCTCGAAGGACCATGTAAAAGACTGTAGGTTGGCTAAATGATATTGGCTTGTATGATGTTGGCTTAGCGGTTAGCAGAATAAAATATATTGACTGGACTACTGTACTATAAGTTCGTCTAATAAGTATATTTTTTCACCGTGCAAATATCTTGTCAAAAAATCATTAAATATCACCTAAATAAACGATACAATAATTCTAACCGAAATAAAATAAAAAGTTCAGGCAACACCGTCAGCTGAAAGTAAGCACATTTCAAGAAAGCTACTAGTTTCCTAATATTATCATCCAAAAATACCTAATAACCACATACTAAGTATTATTGAAATAAGTCTTTGTCCGCGTTAAATACCACTCCAAAACAAATATACAACTTACAATGTTTACACGGCTATTGTTTCTATGACAACGCAATAAGAAACTTTGATGGTCGTTTTGAAAGTTAATAGTGCTTCAACACTGCAGTGGCCGGTAGTCGTCTTGCGACTCTCGACGTCTTCGCCTGGGTCTTAGTCCGGGGCGAGAGGCTTGTCGTTGCCTCTCGCGCGCCGCCACTTCCTTCACTAGCATAACTGCTTCGCAGAAGGAGGCGACGACATCCCATTCCGTCTCGCCCCGAAGCATGGCCTCTGAACCAGCGCTGGGCGTGAGAGGTCACCGCCGCCGATCGCCTTTACGAGGACACGTCGATGCTCCGCCCATGCGCGGCACACCTCCACCGTGTGCTCGACCGTATCCTCCAGGCGACCGTTGCTGCAGTGGTGACACCCAGGCGTCGCTTCCGCCCGAATCCGACACAGGAACCTCCCGAACTGACCATGTCCGGTGAGGACCTGCGTCAAGCAAAACGTGAGAGCGCCATGGCGCCTCTCCAGCCACTCCTCAAAGAGGGGTCTTACCGCCGCTATTACGGCGTGCCCAAAGCTTAAGTACTAACATTTTTAACACTAAAACATTTATTAACAAGCTAGCTTTCGCCCGTGATTTGCGCGTATAATGTGTCGAATTCCATCCACTATTTTACCCCTTAAAGAGACGAATTTCCAAAAATCCTCGTCATAAAAAGAAGCCCTGGGTAAAATTTCATATTTGTAACCGTTATAGTTTAGGCCCTGCGTTATATGTGAGTCAGTCAGTCAGCTTTCCATTTTATTTTCAATGGACCCTGGATAAAAAATTGTTTAAATCGTCCTAAAACATTATTCATGTAACTTAAAAGAAATAATTCTTACTTTTTCGAAAGAAACAAAACTGCATTCGAAAAAAAAACCTTTTTTCAAAAAAAAAATAACCGCCTTGAAAAACTAAAAACCCAATAATAACTAAAATTTCGGAAGTCGGTGGCAACACAAATTGAATGGCAGAAGAGAAACCACCGACTTGGGTTTTTAGTTTTTGAAGGCGGTTATTTTTTTTTTGAAAAAAGTTTTTTATTTATTACTTTTTAGTGTCGACTCCCAATGTTTGACTGTGTATAGTATCTTTCAAAGTAATTTATTTTCAAAATAAAACTACTAACAATCTTATAAAACGAAAATAGAAACTTGAAGACAAAGCACACATCATCTATGAAAATTTCGTCAATTTTTTTTTGTTCTTGGTGAATTTTTCGAGAAGCACTGAACCGATCGCCACAAAATTTATATGGGACCACCCCTGAATCATGGCTTATCAAACAAAAAAAGAACCATCAAAATCCGTTGACAATTGACGGAGTAATCAATGAACAAACATACAAAAAAAAAACATGCAAACAGCCGAACATAGTACCTCCTCCTTTTTGTGAAGTCGGTAAAAATCCACCAGGGTCCATTGAAAATTTCAACCCTATATAGGTATTAGATTATAGCATTGTCACAATCTTTTGGAATTGTATAATTTTTTTTTAAGTGCAAGTGTGCTGATGGAAAATGTTCAAAACATCTCAGTTTACATTTTACGTTACCGGCTGTTACCAGATACCTTATATACCTACATAGTTCCATTATCAAGAAGATTTGCTCATTATTTCATATGTAAAAAAAATATACCCAACTGTCGCAGATCTTGGATCTGATAATCTTTTCATGTTTAAATAAATACTATTATCTTAAAGAAGATTAAAAAGACTTCAATAGTATTAATACATACCTACCGCGTGTAAAAAAAAATTTTTTTTTTTTTAAGTATTAAAAGAAAATTGCGACTTTTAACCGACTTTACAAAGCGTATAGTATTAGTATTTTCGTAGTCATTACGCGTTTCCAAAAGGTTGAGATTCAACATGTTTCTGAAAACAACTCAATATACGACACGGTATTTTACAGAATGAAAATGGAATAGGACAAAGACGTCTCGCCCGCGCCATTCGTACGGCTATCTAGCTCACTTAATTTATTGAATCAAGCCGACAAAAATTTTCTATAAATGCGAAATGACTTTGAAAACTTTACTAAGTAACTATAGTAAAATAGAGTAAAGTAAAGTGTAACATTAAATTAAATAAGATATTAAACCTATTTTTTTTTTCAGGAAAGATGCACAACAATAAAGTGGTTATTAGTATATATCAACACATCAATAATACGTCTCGTGTTTTTTCAAGCTTTTTGTGTCCGTTACTTTTTGAAGAGCGCAGCAAACAGTTCACATTCTCCTTTAAAATAGATCCAATTTTATAACTCCACATGTGCTAAGTGTGCTTATGCTGTTGTTTATGTAAGTTGCATCTGAATCCGTTCATCCATTTTTGAGTAATTGACAATCAAATATTTGATTTAATTATATTATGTAAATACAGTGTCGTTGTTGAGGTCATTAGTTACTTATTTTGTTACTTATTTTAAAAAAGTATAATTATTTTGTAAAAGGTTAAATCTGACACCTTTACATTTGAATACGTTATATTATTTTTATTTTAAACTAACCATAGGTATGGAACCGATGATTATCTCTTCGGGAAAGAGGAGCAAATCTTAAAAGTCTAAATGTCTCTCTATTTTTAAGGGTCCTATAAAATCATCAAATAATATTGTACTACAACAACATCGCGATTTATTTAGAACACATTCCTCATTCAACATTTGTTATTTTGTTCTATTGCAACAACAAACAATAAAAGGAGAACCTAAGAACAAGAATAGTTCTCAATAAAATATTGAAAAAGGTTTATATTCTCCGTAGCCATGACAATTGGAACAGAGGTCAATTACCTAGATAATGAGCTCTCCTACCCCTCCTATGAGTTTGTCGCACCTTCTACCAAACATCCTGTATACGCATTACCGTGGAGAAAAGATATAATAGGGTTTTATTTTCTTTCGCCACTGCTATTAATAACAACAATCGATGAAAAGCATCTCGCTATTTTAAAACAAATAAAAACGAAATACAAAATTATACTCATGTTTTTTTTTATCTCACATTTAAAGGTTCAAGGAAAACTCTAAAACTCACTTGTCGGTTCCCTGTCATATTTGGCAAAATCCTGCCTCTCCATTTTGATAGTAGAAAACATTCTTAATTTAAACTCTGACACTTGCTAAAAACATGCGCACGACACTAAAAGTTCCGAATCGCGACCGAACTGACCCGAACTTAACCAATAGCTAGTGAAGAAAATGCAACGAGGAGATGCGTCTCCAACGAAAACGCGCCACGGAATGGAACAGGGGTCCGAGTAAATCAGTGTAGGGAGAAAAATAATAAGTTCTTAAGATGTAAGGGAGTGGACAGATGTAGACGCTCGTGGGAAAGTAAGGGTGCGCGTGCGCCGGTTAGTAGGTGTCGCCCTTAACACGTTGGTGGGAGGTGTCTGAGACTCAGTACACCTCCCACTAAAGTTCGTGAATTGGATACTTATTACTTTTATGTTTCTTGTAAGGACTTCTTTGTAACGGTATGGCTTTACGGCTTCGGCGTAGTATTCTTTACAACGCATTTTCGAAGTATCTGGTTGTAAATTATTCGAATATCAGGCTGGTTGCTTACTTACCCTTAGGTTAGTGACTCGTTCTGTATTTAGGAAAAATCAGCAGTCCACCATCCAGTACCCTATTTAGTTTAAACATGGTACTTTGCGATTGGCGCCCAGAAGTAAGAATCCGAGATAGACCAACGAGTGTTCACTGAAAATCTCGGGAAATCTGGACGAAGGCCGGGCACGAGGAATAGAGCTATATCTAATTAGTACACCAAGTTGCGGAACTCAGGTCACGACACCAACTATGTATGGGTGTCACTGGGTGTTGCACTGGTGGACATCAAGTGAGACACCCGCCATACATTTTGTTTGTGGAGCGACCAAGTTGCTCAACTTATGAAATATGGCCCTGAAGATCGGTTCTTGTGGCCAACTTTAATACAGGCCTAGCTGTGGAAGACTTTTCATAAATCACATTAATTTTTCTACCTATTCCCAACTATAATAAGATGTTTAGAAAGTAAAAAATAACTTGAATAACCTCGTAGCCTTCAATCATTTTGGACATTTCAGTTATGCTGAAAAAATGATTTTTAGGGGTTAAATTAAACAATGTTTTAAGTGGTTTGAGTACTATTGTACGGATAATAGTTGATAAGTCTAGTAAATAAGTTGATGATTCTAATATTTTACAATATAAGGTGTTTAAAAAACCAATTTAAATTAAAGTTGCAAACTTGCAATATAGTTTATCTATTCGCTAGTCATATAGTTTTCTCCAAAACATCTGCACAATGCTAGATCCAATTTCGACTAAAATGTGTTTACTTGAACAGTTCAATATTATTTTTTACAGCTTCCAATATGTCATGTGCGGAACACCCACACAACGAGGCATTTTCTTCTGTTTTGCAATTTATTTGATTGTCTATTACTTATTTCTGTAAATGTAACTTCCCTAAGAAAACAATTTATGTAGTCATTTTTTAACAACATGTAAACCGTCCTTATTACGGACTGTCGATAGTAAAAAAATGTATAGGATATGTAGCATTGTTAATAAAAAAAAATTAAAGTGTTAATTTAAGTACGTCAGTGTGTTTTTACAACTATTTCAGTGACTGATAAAACTTTTTTACAATGAGCTTGAATCGGCAGCTGCGAAAATATTATGGTAACACGACCACTTGAATACTTCTTTAGCATTTACTTAATTAATATACTTAAAAGATTGATGAACAACCAATGCATAAAATATTGCGTCTAAAGTGCATTTTTTCGGCGATAATACAAGTCCGATAGCTTGCTACGACGCTACGAGCTACGACTGCTACGGACTACGGTCGTCGCTACGACAACAATTTTACGTCTACATCTTGTGGAAAACTATAGATCATGAGGTCAATGAACCCAAAAAAACTTATAAAATTTAGTTTTTTTTTTATAACTTATGGGCTTGTTCTTGGTCCCAGACTAGTCCGAAGGCATAGACGGGGCCTACGATGGAGCGAGCTCACCCAAAAGATGCCTATGATCTCGTCTCTTGAATACATCCGGGTTATATGCTTTTGGGAACACAGACGCCGGCAGAGAATTCCATTCCTTTGCGGTGCGCATAATAAAGGATTTCGAAAAACGCTGCGTGCGGATTCGAGGAATATCGACCAAGAAAATAATAAATTATGTTAATAAATGATGATCATAACAAGTATAAATTAAAATATTTTAAAAAGTCCCGTCCCCGCTATATTAAGATCGCCATCGCAGGTTATAAAAGAGTTTAACTTGGGTACGGCGGAACCTGTTTTAAAGACGTCTAAGAGCCATCGCTAGATATAACCTACTTAAAAAAAAACGGAATTTAAATCGGCAACAAAATTTGACACCCTTCTTTTTGAATCGGTGGCGGTGGTTAATAAAAGCGAAAGAGAACCCGTTGTAATGTGACGGGATGTTAACCACGTGTGGGTGGAAGGTACTCTTCAGCACGGCTGAGAGCTTAGTATTTTTTTTTCTTTGCCCAATATCATTATGAACTACTTTTGTCTCGTAAAGCTTTTCTCTGGGTCTTGCAAATAGTTCAAGAAGCGAAACCGCGACCAATAGATTGGTCATTGTGCCAACCGCGCCAGCGTCGTGGTAAGTATAAGAATAAGAGAGATGAGTTTTTTTTAATTCTATAGAGGGTTTGCAAGCAAGCAGATGGGCTAGGCTGTGTCGCTGTTTTGAATATAGGCGTCGTTCACACCATACCTAACGTGAAACATGCTGACGGTCATTCTTCACAATTTAAAAATGTTTGGCTGACTGATATACGTTTTATAAGTATTGCTTTTGCAATGTTAGACATTTATAAGACATATAATATTGGATTATTTGCATAAGGACAGATTCTCAAAAAGACAAAATCTTAAAAGGGCAGTTTCTTCTAAAGACATCAATAGCACAGTTGCACATAGCTCTAAAACTGTTCGACTTGGTTTTTAATTAACATTAAAAAAAAGTCAGAAGATAAAGTCCTGTCAAATTAAGACTCTCCATAGATAATTTAGACGCGATTAATACATAGCAATCACAATACATGGGTCAAGTTGACGGTCAATTTGCAAAACTACCGTATCCCATTACCGCGACGACGAACTATGTTGTTCAAACGATTTTTTATAATAAAAACGCTACCCAAAACCCCGCTATTCACTGCAGCATCCACTAACCTAACGGACCCGCCACGCGTTCCAAAAAAAAAACACAACAACTGACGTCACAGCGACGTCATAGTTTATGCTCGGCTCAATTAGCGACACCTTTAGCGGTGGTGGCCAGGTGCGCCCGCGCCGCCCGTGAGAACTTCGACTTCTGACGTAGGGGACACACGGCTGCAGCGGGCGGCAAGCCATTATTATTATTTTTATATTGTTTAACTGTTCATTTGTTCCCTGTTTACTCTTGTTCCTTGAATGGCTCGGAATTGTTATTGTGAGCTTGATAGAGGGTGTGAATAATTGATAGTCCACCGTTTTTGTCAGTGTGGGATAAGATTTTTGTAGGTGTTGTGATTGTGACGTCATTTAAAACGTCGTTTCATTGTTATTATTATTTTATTTATGTATGTAATTATGCTAGGTTCAAAGTACCTAGCTAGTTTTACTATAAAAAATATTAAATATAAAAAAAAACTTCTACAAGTAAATGTGGATCAATAGGAAATGACAATGATACCAATTGCTTGCGAAACTTTTAAATGAACGCTATCAAAAGACTCAGCCGTTTTCTTTCGCAAGGGGTTCAAAATCTATAGGTTCATCCCTTTGACCACAGTTAAGACCATACCTTGACTTGAAACACAGCGTGGAATCGAAAATATAGAAATATCCAAGTCAGCTAAGTTTAGCACAAATAAAAAAAAATATATATATATTAAAGTTTTATTTTATCTATCATCTGCTTTTTGGGTTGTTGACGCAGCAGAAACTGCTTTTATCAGCTTTCATTGATCCTACTATCGCTTAGATCTTTTCAACTACTCAGCGCCTCAGCGGACTTAATGTAGTTCTCAGTAATAGATAGAATGATTGAAGAGTAAGGTTTAATAAAATATCCTGTATGCATAAGTATTTAAAAAAAAATGACACCAGCTAGGGTTGCTAGTTAATAAACGAAAATAGAGGTGATGATAATTGCATAATTGCAATCAAGATAATTAAAGAAACACAGTGAGTAAATAGAATTACTTTCCACGTAAATTACGCTGCAATATAGTTCGTTATCAATTAATAAATCAATAATACTGCTTGCTATCTTTGCATTGACCTTAAGTATAAGCGTAAAATGAACTTGTAGAGTCGAGAGAATAAATAATAATATACTAGCTAGTTAAACATTTAGCGCCTTACTAATAAACGCTGCATAAAGTTATGACAGGTGTATACGTCAAAAAATTTATGGTTTTAGGGCTTTATTCATTGCATAACTTTACACAGTGATTATTAGTAAGGGCATTAGTATTTTACTCTACCAATCAATTAAAAACTTTCTTACGACCTGTCAAATAAAACTGTAAAAACAATGTCTATTATGACGTCAATTCATTTGATAAACCAATTATTGATTTTAACCTTAAAACAACCGAGCAACAGCCGGCTGTCGGACTGCTTTTGTCTTTCTATTATGTCTCGAATCACGTGTATTCAAAGGTTTAAAGCTTCTAGAAATTCAATTTTACAGTTAATTTAAACGCAACCCGATTTTAGGGCTCAATCGAAGATTTTGAAGGCGTTTCTGATGCTGATTCTGAAATTATTTAGTTAGGTTTTTAGTTACGGTGAGAATTGAAAGCCTATTCAATCTGACTGTACATTTTTAACCGTCTTATATAAGGAGGAGGTTCTCAATTCGTCTGTATGTTTTTTTTTTGTATGTTTGTTACGCGATTTAACGCGATATCTCCGTCAATTGTAAACGGATTTTGATGGTTTTTTTTTAAGAGGTGGCCATATAAATTTTATGGCGATCGGTTCAGTGCTTCTCGAAAAATTAATCAAGAACAAAAAAAATCAATCAAATATACATTAGGAAGCTCCTTACGTTTTAGTTGAGCTAAACGACTTTTGACAAATGCTTGCACTGTTTGGACAGGTCCACTCAAATCTGTGTGATTCTCTAATCAAGAGATCACTTTTATTACCTTCATGGTCCTCGCATAATTTGACCAATACAATATTGTATTGTATGGACTTTAAAAGAGACTTTGACCTCTGAGTTTGTTTCGGTTGTTTCTTCTCAGAGTAGTCCAGCTAAGAAACACCGGCCCCATCATCGTTCGAATAAAATAAGAAAAAAAATTACGTGTAAAAGTGTAATTTGTTACCTATTTACAGAAACAAAAATCGTTTTAATCGTTTTTTTTTTCGTTATGTGCATTACTTCGAGGTTCTATTTTAGTTTTATAAGATTATAAGTAGTTTTATTTTGAAAATAAATTACTTTAATAGATATTGTAATACACAGTCAGGCATTGCGACTCGACACCAAAAAGTAAAAAATTAAAAACTTTTTCCGAAAAAATAATAACCGCCTTCAAAAACTAAAAACCCAAAAATAATTAAAATTTCGGAAGTCGGTGGTTCTCTTCTGCCAGTCAATTTGTTTGGCAAAAAAATGTCAAAAATACAGAAGAACATTTTTAAACGCTGTTCGCTGTGCTGTACAGGCAATGTGTATCGCGTGTCCTGCGCCGGTGCCAGTGCAGCCGCAGTGCTGGCACAAGCCGTTTTTTCTTCACTCTCCTTTTCTAACGTTTAAGTGGCTATTGTTGAGAGATGATCTCAGAGCCGGGTTTTTGTACCCGGCTAAAATAATGCCAAAATAAGGGTTAGGTATATGTGGAGCTTATTGTTATTTTTGGGAGTAATTTTCAAGCTTTTCTCAGCTCTAATAACTAGCAAATTACGAACTAAAGGCGAGGCGTTTCGATTTTGCAAACTTTTTTAAAATACGATGCTTGGAGAGTATATTTATGTTTATTATCATGTTCCCCATAAACATAAAACTGTACAGGGCTGTAGCTAAGTAACGAAAAAGCCTGGTACAATAACAAATTGGGGCACCATCTAAGCTGGCTGGATATAAACTTTATCGATAATTATAAATACATATACTCTTTTTAAAGTATTTACGAACGTGATCGTGATAGGGTTACAAAATATGTGGAATAATAAAGTACAATATTAATGCTATTTTTCACCTACAGGTCGGTATAGCTATGCTACACACATAATATAAATGTACTAACACATAATATAAAAAACTGAAACAATTTCAATTACTTTATGAAACTATCAGTCGGAGTACAAAAAATCTTTTTCCAACTGATGGTTAGATATATATGACAAACAGTATTCAATAAGCAATACAATAACATAGGAAATTATGACGCATGAAGAGTACTAAGACGTTAAAAAGGGGTTAAAACGCGAAACGACTGCTAAATTGTTGGTTGATTTATTCCCAATACCAAGATTTTTGACACTTCAATAACGTAGACATACTTACACGTCACCACATGCAAAACCAAAAACGTAAATAACGGTAATCAAGTTACGCAATTTCTCGTCGAACGTCGCAAGCCACCCCTCCACCCCGCCACCCCAATCGCATATTATTACCGGGCGGAGTGCGCAAGCGCAGGTGTGCTTCGTGAGAACGCACTCCCCTAGCCCAGGGAGTGGGTTCTATTCCCACGCCGTTACTCGGTAGCTTAAGTCAAGGTACCGCATTGTTTCGTAGATTGTGGGGTCTTTTGACGTGGTCACCTAAGTACCGTTAGGCGAATTTTATCAATGATTTTCTTGTGGAATTATTTTTAGGACTCTTTAGATTAATTTGCGTTTTTTGGTTACTGCTTTGTTACCGTGGTTAGTAGCGTAATGTTTATAATTTTCATAACTGGCCATGATAAATCAAACTGTTCAGTTTTCTTGCGAATCTAGCTAGTAAGGTACAGATTCTTAAGCGCTTCATTATCTCTTCAGCTTTTTCCTAAACTCTGTATGGGTCTGCTTCCAGCCTAACCGGATTTAGCTGGACACCAATTGTTTTACGTGAAGCGACTGCCAGCTAGACCTCTACAACCCAGTAACTAGGCAACACGATACCTCGTGGTAACGGTGGTCTGACTTTCTGGCTTTCGACTGCCCCTAACCACTGTCAAAGTTCTTCGAATGGCAACCGTGACCAACGGTTACGTACTTTCCGAGGCACTGTTAAGCGGGCTTAAAACTTAAAGATTCTCTGAGATTGAAACTTTAAGCGTTCTGATACAACAATACACATTTACTAGTTTGAAAAGTCCTGCGATAAAGCGTAAAGTGAATTTTAGGTGGGCTGTACAGATCCTAGGGGGATAACATCTCACTTATCTGAAGCTCACTTCACTCATAATCACCAAGGGATAACTTTTAATAATAGACGCTAACTTATTCACTACGAACTAAAGTTATTCGAGTACCAGCTCATACTTTGAATATGCCGCATTTTATTATACAATCTTCATCCCCTATTTCATCCCGTGAGGGGTTGATATTTCAAAAATCTTTTCTTATTGTTTCTTGCTGCTGTAATGGTGTGGCAGTGAGTAAAATTTTAAGTTTGTAGCTCAGCCCCAGTCATTCGTGACATCGTCTGGCTCTATAGTTATAGGTGTACCAGTAACTGATGACAAAAATGGAAAATCAAATATGATGAGAGCAACACTGGGGAAAAAGGATTAAAAGGTTTTGATACTTGTATTTTCCCCTTAAAAAATTAATACATTTATTGTTTATTAACAATACTAATATTATAATGAGGAAAGATTTGTATGTATTTTTGTTTGTTACTCTTTCACGCATAAACTACTGAACGGATTTTGATGAAACTTTACAGAAATATTACAGAATCATCGCCTATGTCTTATTAGTTATTTTTTATCAGAATAAGGCATAGGTGATAATTTGTGCAGTTTATTCAACAGTGATGTTTGTTTAGTTGTATTTTTCTATGAGCCGATGAGACGATTGGGACCTACCTACTTGCAGCCTACTCTGGATAAAGCTTAAAAGGCTTGATCCACTAATTTAAACCCATAACCATGTCGATTTACGTAACTGGTCTTCGGCCGTGTAAATCAAATAAATAAATGAGTGACCGAAATAAAGATGTTTTTAAAAAATAGTGAGATATATATCTGGTTAATCTATTCTAATATTATAAATGCGAAAAAACCTGTCTGTCCGTCTCTTCTTGACTCCTAAGCCACTGAACCGATATGAATAAGATTCGGTACAGATATACTCTTAGACCCAAAAAAGGAATTAGGGTAGTTTTCGTCCCAGAAATCCCCAGGAAACGGGAATGAAGTCGCGGGCAAAAGCTAGTATAAAATAAATTAAAATAAACCCAATCACTATAATATAAGTACTTTATTTACACAACAAAAATGAAAAAAAAAATGGTTTTGCGCTTTGTGATTGGTATCCCAGTTTGATTAGGGCATTGACTATGGTAGAGATCGTCACATAAGGCAAGTCAAACGTCTTTAGGCGGCTCATGTGAATCTGACACCAAGGCCTTCTTCATCTGCCTTCTGCAATAATTCGTCGCATAGTATTAGTACACGCCCCTGTAATAAGCCAAAGTTATATGTTACGCAATAAATATACATATGATAAACTCATATAAATGGATATGAAACAAAGTATCAACTTTGGCGAGTCATACTAACCAGTCAACGCAAGCGCGCGGTCTAAAATCGAAAATTGCGTGTAAGTTACACCTTCTTGTTTACAGATTTATCATTACACATTATAAACAGTGCTTCTGGATTGTGACCGCGGTGGTTTCTTAGTCATTCTTTCACTTTTTACTAAAGATTTCATGAAAATAACAAATGTAAACAAACAAACGTAATGTCACTTGACAGATGACATGACAACAATACCATATAAAAATCATTATTTGTTTTACTTTTTTTTTGTCATGAGTTACTGGTACACCTATACATTATGTAGCTTTGATAGATTTATCTACAACGGGAAAGCTGGGTTTAGCCAGACTAAATTATTTGGTGAACACTAAACACTACGCCGTGTCCAGGAGTACCGCTTTCTGAGCCAGGCCCTTGATCCAGCTGCCAACCGAAAGGCTCCGAAGGAATAGATTGAGACTCTTAGCTTCAATGCCACTGTGGCCGTCACGACTATCAGCACAACGACTGTTGTATTCACATCCCACGTGTCGGCTACCTCACGAGCTAAGTTAAGATTCTTGGCCTGCTTATCAGCATTCGTAATAGGAGAACTTACATCTTGCTCAAGACTGCGGGCACCGAGTAATACAAAATATAACAACGCTATTTCACTACCTATAAATATTTTGTATATTTTTCATACTTATGCACACATTCACTTTACAACAAATACCTGTTGTGTTAAAGAAAAAGGGTTATATTAAGAGGGCGATTTGCAAGAGGTACACGTGCAAACCTCAGCGAACCCCTGCCCCCTTACCATGACGTTCAAAGTAAGATTGTTTTAGTCCTGTTGCAGGAGTGTGCAAGTGACAGCGTTAGAAACGTTGTATAGCGCCGTCTCTTTCCCACTGAAAGTAATATCAAAGTAATACTGCTATAAGGGCTTGACGTACGCCCCCTGCACCCTGTAGTTTGACAGAAATGTAAATCAAAACATTATTTTAAACAGCAATGAGTTTTAACACCTAAGATCCAGAAAATAGCGCCGATATTCCTTTATTGCTACGACGGATAATAATCATTGTCATAGGGTAAAATAGGGTTTTATTGTTGTCTCGAATTATCCTTATTGTTCTCTTTTCTATTTTGGTTCGTGAAAACGAGTGATGAAAGTCTCTCTCATGCCGATTTCACACGAGGGCAGAACAGTGGGGCAGAAAAGTGAGGCAGAACATTTCTAGTAAAAAAAAAGAACAGTGGGCAGTACAGTACTGCTACTGTTTGAACGCATAGAACATTTTCTATGCGATGTTCTATGCGTTCAAACAGTAGCAGTACTGTACTACCCACTGTTCTGCCTCACTGTTCTGCCCCACTGTTCTGCCCTCGTGTGAAATAGGCATCATTGCCTAATTGTTTCGATGTTCAGTTGGTACTTTTTGACGTAGTAAGAGTGTTCATGAACAAAGCGACTAAAAGTTGTAATTTGGCATGCGTATCTAATAAATATTTTTTAATCACGCTGATAAATTGACAAAATAAAATAGGTATTGAATTAATTAAACTTTTTGTGTGTTTAATTAAGTGTTTGAGTGAATTTGAAATACCAGTAACAACATCATTATGTTATGAGTTAGAAGGAAAACCAGTGCCCCCGAAACCGTCAAACCGTTTGATTTAAACTAGAAGATTAAGTATAGTTTGACTCAGACATAGGTGCTGATTCTCTTGTTCACATACTTAACTAAATTTAAGTTAAATGCATCTTTCTCTTTCCATTTCTTAAAGAAAAGGACAGAAGATACATTTTAGTTTACTCCTGTCAAACTAGACAGCGCCTGAAGAAAATTTATTATTTATTTATTTATTTATTTATTATAAAATCTTACCTACAACGGCTACAACTACCCTTACCTGCGATCCATTACGATAGCGGGGCCTTACATTGACGTATATTTAGACGCCATGCTTTTAAATCGAGTCTAAATTATCTATGGAGTGTCTTAATTTGACAGGACTTAACTAATATTTTATCTTCTGCCCTTTTCTTAATGAAATGGAAAGAGAAAGATGCATTAACTTAAATTTAAGTTAGTTTTGTTAATAAGAGAATCGGCGCCTAAACAAACAAGATTTTAGTTTGGATCAAACCCAATTCAAATGTGTATAACAAACCTGTCTAACTAGCTATGTAGACTATCAAAATTGTTTGAGTCAAACTTAGAATAAAACTGTTTGACCGTTTCGGGGGCTCTTTAGACAAAGCTCAGTGTAAGCTGTGTGTAATGCCACCATCTAAAATCTACCTGCCTACCTTTATAAAAATACTAGCTGTCCCCCGCGGTTTCATCCGCGTTATATCAGATTTTTGGTTGTTAAAAAAAGAAGATAAAAACTATTCTATGTGCGTCCCCTGGTCCTAAGCTACCTACCCACCAATTTTCAGCCAAATCGGTTCTGCCGTTCATGAAGTTATAAAATGTGTAACTAATAATGTTATCTAAGATAGATGAAAGTCAACAACGGTTACGAATTAAAAGTTTGTCTACCCGGTAATTACTTATACTAAAAAAATAATTTGAATACTATCATCACTATCATCATATGATCATCAATTTCATGAGCTATCAAAACGCGGTTCCTCCGTAAATTTTTGATGTTAATGTCACTATTATGACGTCACAAGTTAGTAACCCGATACTAAAAATCCAATTTTACAGTAAATTGGTATTCGGGCACAAAAACGGAAACCCATGTGTTAGGTCCAAGTTAGCAAATACGCGGCCAGAAGCTTTAAATAAGAAAAAAAAAGCACTAAGTAGATATCACTAATCAGCTACAGCCAAGGGTAGTGCGACGAACTTAGGTAAGTACCTTTTTTATGAGTATTCCGTGCGTATGAGCAAATATTTGCAACCAGTAAGTAATCCTGATAAAGATTATACCGGACTGCACCAATCGAATGTAGTGGCGGACGTGAAAAATATTTACTTTACTTAAGTAACTTTTTATTTTATTTTATTGTTTATAATAAATCCTATTCATATTATAAATGGGAGAGTGGGTCATGTGTGTGTGAAAGTTTGTTACTGTGGTTTGTGAATGTGGCTAATAACATCACGCTATGAAAGACGGCAGCAGAGCATTAACCATAAAACCAGAGCATTAACCAATAACAAGTATATATCTAAGCATAAAACCAACATGACGCGGGTGAAACCGTGGGGGACAGCTAGCACTGTATAAAAACAGTATAATCCAGGTATCCGGACGCTTACATTAAGATCCTTGGTTGATTAGCAGTATTGGTCATATGTGTAGTGGAAATTATAGTGCATGTGTTTCTCGAAAAGCGGACGAACATGCACTGTTATTTTCTAGCTTTGTTTATAACCCATACTGTGTAAGTTTTACCATACTTGTGAAACTTCTGGGACTGCGATTGTAGTACTAGCAAATTGAACAAGGTTGACAGGGATAAAATGACGTAGGCACTAAGTCCGCCACATGTAAGTACAATTAGTGTTTATAGAATAAATAAATACATGAAAAAAAAAAACAACTTGTCAACCCCAATTACAAAGAGCTCGAAAATTCAAAGTAGACATTTTTCCGTTTCCCTCCTTTGAATGAAGGCGGTCGTTAAGCGCCATCGTTTCGTGGGAAAAACTAAGTTGTACAAACAGAATTGAGTATGTATATGTATGCATAGTAGTAGTTACCATATAATAGTATCTATGTACCTACAACACACTGTATTGATAACGCTTACTATGTCAATTTTCATGTCTTTAATCACCCTCGTGGCGAAAGAGGTCTAAGTTCTTTTATTTGATGGGCCTGATGGACTAGTGGTTAATGACCGTAATTGCTAAGCCGTGCTAGGTCGTGGGTTCTATTCCTACCCAGAATTAACTTTGTGTGATGGTTCATTGTGTCTGGGTGTAATTTATCTATAATGTGTATGTCTTTGTAAAAATATTTGTATATCAGTTGTCTATTTAGCTCTGCTTAGCTGATCCCAAGATCAAATAGCCGTGTGTGTCTTGTCCCGCAATATTTATTTGTTCAATGGAACAGTTTTGTGCCGTAGAGTTAGGCTCTTTTGTCACCGCGGCATCCTGTCTTGGGAAATACACGATAGGTGGTTTCGGATATCTGATAGGTGGTTATGCTGAGAATTTTACCGCGAACAAGAATTGTGACTGCACCGTCTATACAGTGCAAGTGCGAACGATCATCCTTCGTCATTAGTGACTTTTGGAATTGATTGATGAAATAACCCCCAGTCTACAGGCGCATAAGGGCCATATTTCCTTAGGAAACCAGGTTGTTGTGTGACGCAAGTCGCAACTACTGGCGCTGTGAAATGAAACACCCGAGTTACCCGGTCGGAAGCGCAGATCCTCGCCAGACTTAGCTTATGATCTTCTTCTAGGCCAACGGTATCGTTCCAAAATAATTAAATAAAGAAACCGTTATTTCAATAGCAATAATTTAATATGGCTTCTTCAAGTCCCCCAGGTCCCGCGGCGGGGGTCGACAGACAGACCGATTAGGGTGCGAGAGCTATCTCCGCTCCGCCGGTGTTACTATGGGCACCACGAAATAAGTACGTACTATTCTTTTTACAAAACTAGCTTTCGCCCGCGGCTTCACCCAGGTGGATGTCGAAACGTGGATGTTCGGACTCCAAAAAATATTTTTTTAGCGCATAACTCTTAACAAAGAACATATTCTTCAAGTATCTAGGAGCAACGGTTTGGACTGTGCGTTAATACGTAACACCCAGTCCTTTCAGTCAGTTTACCATTGTATACTTATACATTATAGTGCCTATTTTCTAGAACGAGGTGTGTGCAGTGGTGCGTGAGCATCTATTTGAAACTTGTAGACATTATATAGCCGCAGTTTTCACGACCAGCGGGCGTACCACCAGCCCTTATTAGCAGTATTACTTTGATATTACTTTCAGTGGGAAAGAGACGGCGCTAGACAACGTGTCTATCGCTGTCACTTGCACACTCCTGAACAGGAGTAAAACAATCTTACTTTAAACGTCATGGTACGGGGGCTGGTTCCTTATACCAAAAAACATGACATATGGAAACGAAAAGAAATCATATTACTTTATAAACTATTTTCTCGTTAATTTCTCGTTGCAGGGTGGATTGGCGATTAAGGGATTTCCGGTTTCCTGACGATGTTCTTCTTCACCTATGCCAATGATGTCCTAGATAGATAATCTTTAAAGTTCATTTAAACTGAAAAAGTCTTGCTACTGTTATTTTTCGGACAAACTGCATCAAACCCTTAGCCTCGTGTAAGCACACGTATTAGTCTAGAAAAGCACCATGTATGGCATACATATAGGGTGATTGGTAATTATTGTACGATACTTAAACACGTGGTTGTGCTCATGATAACAATCATTTTTAGGGTTCCGTAGTCAACTAGGAACCCTTATAGTTTCGCCATGTCTGTCTGTCCGTATGTCCGTCCTCGCTTAATCTCTGTTACCGTTAGCACTAGAAAGCTGAAATTTAGTACCATTATGTATATCAATCACGCCGACAAAGTGGTAAAATAAAAATTAGATAAAAATTAGCCCCCCTATATATAAAGTGGGAAGTAATTTTTTTTAATTTCAACCCTAACGTGTGATGTATTGTTGGATAGGTATTTAAAAATGAATAGGGGTTTACTAAAATCATTTTTTGATAATGTCAATAATATCGGAAATAATGGCTTCAAAAATAAAAAAACAATGTGTCCCCCCACCCCTAACTTTTGAACCATAAGTTAAAAAATATGAAAAAATCTGAAAAGTAGAACTTTATAAGGACTTTCTAGGAAAATTATTTTGAACTTGATGGAAAGAATAGTTTTTGTACAAAAAAGACAAAAAGGTTGTACAAAATAATTTCTGCGTACTTAGTATGTCAACCTAACAAATAGCCTTTTTTTAAACTCATAAGTGGGAACACTTATTGTGACGGACGGGAAACTACGGAACTTTACACTGAGCGTGGCCCGTTAAGCACTTGGCAGGTTTTTTTATTTTACAGAGAATTGCAAAAAAACTATCAGCTGTTCAGTACATTAGGCAAACATAAATGTACTGAACAGCTGATATTTTATTCACGACTTCTGCTTTGCTCCCATAATAAAAAAATGTTTGTTATCATGAGCACAATCACGTGTTCAAGTATCGCACACTAATTACCAGTAACCTTAAGTGACGTTACGGATATAAAATTTCGGATCTGGACACGGACGGATACGGAGAAGTATTTAGGAAGGAAGTATATTATCGGTTACAGATACGTTTACGGAGATAAAATTATTTTCGATTATCCGTTAGTTTCGGATAGATTTGGTTATCGATTTTTAAGTATTATTATTACATTATGGGTGAAACAAAGAATGATAAACTAGTCTACAACATTTGATCATAGCTATCATGTATCATTTAGATTCAGCCTACTATCAATTTTTTTATTTTGAATTGGGTTACTGTTACGGATAGTTTTTTATTTCGGATATCTGATAGTTCCTAATGTTCCTGTAAATGTATTCGTTAAAACAAGTATGGTCACACGATTATGAGCGACATCTCGATTATGAGCTATCCAACGCCGAAAGAATTTTTCAATTTAGACCAGCATTTTCTGAGATAAGCGCGTTCAAACAAAATGTTTAGCTTATAGTTAATATTAGTAAGATCAGGACAGGAGTCATCCCGCAAATTCAACCGTTTCTTAGTTCCCTTCCCTGCACTCTACTCAGGGGGTCATAGCGTAATTTTATATTGCTCATAATCTTCGTCGATAAACGGACTGTTGTATATCGCAAAAAAATAAGTTTTACACACCAGTGGTTATAGATATTAGAGCTTTTAAGCAAATAGAGAATCAAACTTTTAATTTTATGTTCTTATAATAATGTTCACTGATAAATTAAATACAAATCGTACTGCTATTAGAAAAAACATGTAAAATATCTAATATATTTTTCTGCTTGATCACCCAGGTTTTATACTATGAACTATATGTGTACCAAATTTTAAATTTATATAGGCGTGAAGAAGAGATAACTCTGTCTGTCTGACAGAGTTACTTTCGCATTTATAATATTATTATGTACTAGCTTTTGCCCGTAGCAGATAGGAGCTTTTCCTGCTTTTCCGGCAAAAGTAGTATAATTCGTTTCATCATTATCAACAGCCAGACAGCGCGCGACGGCCCTATATAGGTACGTGTTACCTTTACCTCTACCTATATGTAATTAATTGTACAAGTACAACTAGTATGCTGCGTGTAACTGCAACCGGATTACCGGACGCGCCACATGAAGTGCGCGATCAATCAAAATACGACGAATACCTATATAATTCTCCTATAGTCCTGTCATCGATCGCTGGTTTTCCATACGTTATACAGGCAGTTCGTGGATGAAACGGAAGCGCGGGGTGGGCACTAACTGCTGTATCATACATCATATAACAATAGGGTGTTTTAAATCATTAACTAATAATGTAAGGCACAATTTCGTGTCGTATTTTAATAAATTTTACTTTTAATTCATATTTATGTACATCTACTAACTGCCCCCGCGGTTTCATCACCCGCTTTTATATCAGATTTTTGGTTACTGATCCACTCCTGTAGATTATACCATGATGTAATATGGCCTGTCGATCGTTATTCTGATAATAATATAATACCAGCCTATTACTGTCCCACTGCAGGGCAAAGGCCTCTACTCAAACAGAGAAGGCACGAGCATTGATCACCACGCCTGCTCAAGGCGGATTGTACCACGGGTCGGAGTGAAAGGAAAATAGTTAAACAAAAAGCTTAAAACCAATTTAATAAAACTCACGAAAGAGCTTTCTCATCTTCAAACTTACTGGCCAAAAAATTCATGTGGCGGCCATAATAACGTTGAAAAACAAAATAAATAAAAAGAAACACAAATGGCTTTTCTATTTTTTTCGACGAAAGAAGGCCAGCATCCCTTATAATAAATCAAAGAAGATCAAATGAGGTTCTAAAATAGTAACTATTAGAGCTTTTGCAAAATGTGGCCGTTTTAGTATAAAGTTTTCCTGAAAGAGTAAATATAATATAGTCACAAGTGGATATTCAAGGTAGCCCGCGAAATTAAATTTTTTTAAGATTCACGACTGCCATTAGACTTATAATCATATAAGTAAATCATCAATACAGCCCACAAAGTGCATATAACTCGATTGATTGCCTCTATTTCATGAAAAAGTCATTTAATCGAGTTATATGTACTTTGAGGACTGTTTTGATGATTGAAATGATTATAATTCTAATTATAATACTTTTTAATTTAATTCACTTTAAAAATATCAAATGTAAAAAAGGAATGAAAAAAGGACCACATACATACACTTGTACAGGTATGAATGCGGTCCTTTTCTGTGTAGTCACACATATGTACTGTAAATACAAACTGAAAGTCTGCCCATGACATACCTAACCTCCTCCTTTTTTGAAGACGGTTAAAAGCAGAGTAACACAAAGATTCCTTCATTCCACCCACACCGTCCATTTATATCTTCAAAAAGTCTATTTATTTCCTCCTTTTAACTATACGCAACCATTTAGGGTTCCCAAAATCATTTTAATCAGATGATATGTGGTGATGTGATGGCCTAGTGGTTAAGGCGCCCGCCTACATGCAATTAGTTGCTGGTTCGAATCCGGGCAAGTACCAATGTGACTTTTTCAATTCTAAAGTTTATTTTGGACATCACTGACATTATTTGCCTCGGAAAGTACGTAAAGCCGTTGGTCTCGGTTGCCTTTCGTAGAAGTTTGACATTCGTCACTGGTAGTCAGAAACCAGATAGTCGGTCTAATCAAGGGGTATCGTGTCGCCCAGTAACTGGGTATTTGAGAATATGCCATCTGGGTATATGCCATCACTTCATTTAAAACTCTGGTATCCAGCTGCAACCGGTGAGTCTGGATTTCTGGAGACAGACCCAAACATAATTGGAAAAAGGCTAGGTAAATAGATTCATCAATTTTATTATTATAATTTATTTTAAAATCATTGAGCTATTAATAAAATTGTCAGTTATGTTCAGTAACAGACAACCCTAAGCGTAGAGCATTTTTTGCGCTTATTATTTTGTCTGCGGCGGATCTAAACATAAACTGCGCATGCCTGTCCGTCTGTAGTACGCGGCCGCTAATATTGCACGGTGTTATAAAGAGTTCACTGTCACACATGGAGACAGGAGAGTGTAGTAGATGAGTGACGAATTTTAATTTATAAGTTACTAGCTTTTGCCCGTGACTTCGGCCGCGTGGAATAATAGTTCCCGTTCCCGAGGGATTACCGGAATGAAAACTATCCTATGTCCTTTCTCGGGTCCCAGACCAGACTATATCTGTACCAAATTTTAAATTTATTTCAATTCAAATCGGTTCAGTGGTTTAGGCGTGAAAAAGAGACAGACAGACAGAGTTACTTTCGCATTTATTTATAATATTAGTATGAGGTAAACTGTATGGAGTATGGATTTAAACTTTCGAACACACGTGATTAGACAGTAGACACAGTAGAAAGACAATAGCAGCCCGACAGCCGGCTGTCGCTTGGTCGTCGAAAGGTTTAGTATGTACTTATGTCATGGACCTAAAAAAAGGCGGACTCCGTCTCCTTAAACTACAACTGAAGCACCCATAGTATTTCTGTGCACCTATATGGACAAGCACACATCTACACCATAGTATGTCGACCGTCGGCCATTACTCTTCGAACTGAGCTCGCGTGATATTCGGTTTTATTTTTGCTAACATAAAACTATGCCTTCATGTATCGTAAAAAGTTGTTGAAATCATAGTGTTTCAATCAATAAAAGACACGGGATCACTTTTCATTAGTATGCATGTCATTTTTAGGGTTCCGTACCCAAAGAGTAAAACGGGAACCTTTTACTAAGCCTTCGCTGTCTGTCTGTCTGTTTGTCTGTCTGTCTGTCTCCAGGCTGTATAGCTAGATAGTGATAGCTGAAATTTTCACAAATGATTTATTTATTTATTTATAGTTAATTAAAACGGTTATACACCAATTACAATAATTAACTTAGAACACAATACAAATATTTTATAAAATTTACAACACACTTAATAAATAACAGTGGATATTCTCTCATACTTTCTCTCGCAAAACTTCAGACAGACACGCATTATCTCTCTCCATTCATCTGCAAACAGATCACAATCGGGATTGACTGCCAGGAGGGCGTTAAGGGCTTCCAGAGTCCGACACACCGGTGACTCTGCTCTAGCAACCGTACGACATGCTGGCCGAGCAAACAAGCCAGGCACATATTATTGACAATATAGGTTATGTAGCTCAGGACAGTCAATAATCCCTCTGAGGGTTTTGAGGGCTACCGCAATCTGATACAGACCTCGTCTAACCTCCAAGGAGTTGTAACCCAACATCCCATAAAGGTAATTCGTTGGTTACATAAACGGAAAATTATTATGCACTTTTTTAAACAAGAACCTAAGGAAGGTTTTTTGTACCTTCTCCAGCATTAAAGTTTAAGTTGTAGTGTGGGGATTCCACACACATGCACTTGCTTCTAGTTTAGATCGGACCAGAGTATTATATAGCAGCTTGATGACTTGTGGGCTGTGAAAGTCACGGGCGCTGCGCAGGACAAACCCTAAACGCCTGAAGGATTCCTTTGCGAGGGCGGAAATGTGCTCTTTGAAAGTCAAGCCTTTGTCGAAAGTTACTCCCAAGTCCTTAATGTTAGTGATGCGAGTAATTTGTTGACCGTCTAAGGTGTAGCTATGGTAGATTGGTCGCAACCGTCGAGAGTATGACATGACTATGACGTAACACTTATTACGATTGAAATAGAGCTTGTTCTCAATGCTCCAATGATAGATCGAGTCAATGTAACTTTGCAAGTGTCTACAATCATCGTTCGTATTCACTTCCATTAATAATTTCAAGTCATCGGCATATAAAAGATATTTTGCGAAATGGATTTCCTTTGCTAGATCGTTGATCATGATTAGAAACAGGAGTGGACCTAATACTGAACCCTGGCTGACACCTGAACTCGTATTATAAGTCTCAGACTCAAAACAGCCATGTCTGACAAATTGTTTGCGGTCGCGCAGGTAAAAACCAATGATGTAGTTCCGTTGCCGCTATAACAACAAATACTAAAAATTAACAAAAATAAAATATTAAGGGGGTCCTCATACAATAAACGTGTTGTATTTCGTATTTTTTTGAGATGATAGTACGGAACCCTTCGTGAGCGAGTCCGACTCGCACTTGGCCGGTTTTTTAAAGCTTATATCTTGATTTTACGTAAGTAAATTTAATAAACCATGAAATCAATCAGTGTTGCTACTATTTCAAGTTACAATTTATTTTAAAAGTGGGAGATATTTTAGATATTTTATATATTGTTACTATTTAGCATAGTAAAAATAATAAAAAAGGGATGAATTCCAAAGTCTCCCCTCGTTTTCAAGTTGAAAAATTTGGGAGTTTGACTTAAACTTTCTATCAAAAGATTTGTACGATATTTGTTGCACATGCGAGACGGTGGTCCGAAAACTTTAAAGATAAAATAACAATATATTATAACTAGCTTTTGCCCGCGGCTTCGCCCGCGTAGATGTCGAACTTCTATCCGAAATTTTAAGCCCTTTAGGAGTTGAATAAAAGAAATCCTTTCTTAGTGGCTTAGGCCCTCTCTTCACAAAGAATAATCCTCCAAGTTTCGTGTCTCTAGTTAGTTATTGTTAAATATCAACAAACGCGTTGATATTAGTCAGTGAGTTTACTTCCGGGGCAGCTGTAACTATTAGAATTAATCCGTAACCCGTGCTGACTGCTGTTTGAGGCGCGAGTGGAACAAACGGTCCTTATCGGGCGGCGAGCTACCCATCGCTCGACATTCGCAGTCGCGCTTGTATAAACTGGTAGTCGCGCCTACGGTGGCTGGTAGTCGTCTTGCGACTTTCGACGTCTACGCCTGGCTCACTGTCCCGGGCGTAAGGCTTGACGCTGCGTCATGCGCGCCGTCACCTCCTTCTCCAGCATGACTGCTTCGCAGAAGGAGGCGACGGCTTCCCATTTAGTCACCCCCGCCGATTCCCTCTGGAAGAACACGGCGGTGGCCCACCCAAGCGGGGCATACTACCATCGTATGCTCTAGGCGACCATTTTCTCAGATATCCGTTTCTGGTGAGGACCTGTTTCTGGCGATACGTGAGAGCGCCCGCCGGGGCGCCTATGTGTCTCAGCGTTATGTTAAATAGCCTATAACCAGGCCAAGAGTATGGAATACAATCGTACCAAGTTTGGTTAAATCCCTTTAGTAGTTTTTAGCCCATGCCTGCACATACAGACAGACAAAAAATTACTGATTGCATTTTTGACCACAGTATCGATCACCAATCATCCTACAATATTAATCCGTACTACCATTATAAATGCGATATAGTAACTCTGTCTGTCAGTCTCTTCTTCACGCCTAAACCACTGAACCAATTCGAATGAAATTTGTTACAGATATAGTCTGGGACCCGAGAAAGGACATAATTATGATAGTTTTCGTCCCGGAAATTCCCCGGGAACTGGAACTGTTATTCCACGCGGACGAAGTCGCGGGCAAAAGCTAGTTTTGAATTTATATAATAATATAATTTTGCTTCACGACCCACTCTCATAAGCATACGAAACGACACCCCAAATACAAATCGAATCAGGGATAGAACCTGCAAGGGGTTAATTAAAGTAAACAATTAATTAATTTACTAAATTAATTGATTACATATTGTTTTTGACCAAATGACCCAATATTTTTTATCACAAACGTATCGACAACCAAACACTTTTTACAACAGGGAACCTGCACGAAGGAAAGCTGCCTGGGAGAGTCATTATTTTCACAAAAATCTTAACACCACTTTTTAGGAATCGTGACAGACAGTACAGCGCCATCTAGCGAAATTAAACGGAAACTATGGAGAAACTTAAACCGTTGCGCTTTGGGTTTTAATATTTTTTGAATGAAATGTCCGATTTGAGTAATTCAAAAAGTAATTAGTAGGTGTTGAAACAGACTTGAATAAAAAATTAATTATTTTGGTAAGGATGTATACAATATTTTATTTTTTGATTGATTTGATTGATTGATGTGATGATGCGATTCTTTAAATTGACATAACTTTTTTATTTATTGGCCGATTAATACAAAACAAAGACTAAATGTTAATCCCAGAAAACCGCAACGCATTAGTGAAAACCGCATTCAATTAGGTTATGCCATTTCTGAGATTAGCCTGCACAAACGTACAGACAAACAGACATACAGACAAACAGACAAAAATTCTAAAAATCATTGTTTTGGGTTCTATTGCGTATATAAAGTTCCCCTCATAAAGTTTTTCTTATTTATCTTCCATGTACAGACACCGACCTTTTAGAATTTTATTATATGTATAGATATAGATGAAAGAGAACATCAGTACTTGCTAAACAAAATTCTAGTTAAAATTATAGCTAACGAAAAAATATTATAGGAATAGAACATAAAAAAATAGCTTTTAAATACATAACTGAAAAATACCTAAACTTCCGTTTTCACCACATATATTATGTAAATTAGAAGGGATTTCTAGATGTGTCGATAGCAAAAGACAAATCTACAAAAATGTAATCAACAAAAGGGTTTGCAAAACTGTGTTATTAAATGAGTTGCAAATATTTTTAATATCCAATGTGTTTTATTTATTTGACCTTTATTTTATTATTTTTTCCTTTATTTTAACAATATTTGAGACTAAGGGCCTGTTGGTCTAGTGGTTAGTGACCCTGAGTGTTAAGCTGGAGGTTGTGGGTAGGATACCCACCCAGGACAAACCTTGTGCGTGATTGTTTGTTCTGTGTCTGGGTGTTATTTATCTATAATATGTACGTGTATTTATAAATTATAAGCATGTTTATCAGTTGTCTGGTTACCATAGTACAAGCTCTGCTTACTTTGGGATTTTTTTATGGGAGCCCTACAGTTTTGATCAAAATTATAAATGCTAGATTGTGCTTATAAAACACTAAATATAATTTATGTAAAAAGCGATTATGAAGAATCATTGATATACATATCTTTTTATTTTAAAATTAATGTAACCTCGAAGGCAATTTTGAAATCGCTAGGTTCCAATATAATTATCTCATTTGACTTAAAAATGGTAGAGTACAGAAGAAACCATAGAAACTCTTTGGTTTTTATAGTCGCATCACCGCAACACCGTATTTGAAGTTGCTAAATGGACTTGTTTCCAAGCCAAGAACTCAACATTAAAAAAAAGTATATGAAGTTGACGTTAACAAAAATGACACTTGTCACTTTTTGACAGGTATTATTATGGTAGAGGTGAACCCAAAGAGTACGAGTATCTAAAAAGGTTAGCCTCGGTAACTGTTCCGTATTCGTATTATGTATGAAGTACAAATACGTTTCAGTTGTAGTTTAATCTCGTTCACACCGCGCTTGTCAAATAAACCGGCTAATTCAGGTTCGTTGGCGTCATTTCGTAAACTATCGAATAAAATCGATATGATTTAAAACGAAATACTAGTGAGAGTTTTGAGTGTTGGATTTGGATTATTTTAAAAGATTGAAAGAGTGTAGTGTGAGCATTCGCCATGAAACCATTGGTATAATCTTGTAGTGTGATTAAAGCATTCGCAATGAAACCATTGGTATAATCTAAAAAAGACTCGCACACGCAGGGTTCCGTACCATTCTCTGCCAAAAATGCCAAATAATCCTTGCAGCTTCCAAGTCTTATGGCGAGATAATTAAATAGACGTTACTAAGTACTGATCTTGGCTTAGCACTATACCTGTCATTTTTACACAACAGCCAAAACTCAAGTGCACGATAGAGACCGGAACATTGCTAAGCCAAAGTCAGTACTTAGTAACGTATATTTATCACACCATTAATACTATGATGCCGTTTTACCCTTGAGTTGAGATGTACATTACTAGCTGGGCCCATGTCTTCACCTGGACTAAATAATTTTACAAGGTTCCCACGCAATTTAGTGGTAGTTGTCAGTCGCCAGTTTTTGGTTACTCGTACTTCATGACACATGAGATATCATTGAATTACGATAATAATCAGATTGATAAATTGTTTAGATCCCAGAGAAACTTATGTAATAATGTGTCTATTAAATGAGGATAACCTTACGTAGACAAATTTTTGACAGATAGACGTACGTAAATCTATGAACCACAGATTACTAATATGTAGCCTAAGATTATAGACTTTCGTTGGTAGTGGTAAAGGCTAAACACGTGCTTTTGTCAGTGCAACGGGTTTTTGTGGGAAAAAGTGAACTTTTTGAGTGTGAAAGTAAATTGTGACTGTCCCTTGTGTCTGTGATCTTGGCTTAAGGTTTGATTTTATTTGTGTTTGTCCTCTATTGCTGTTTTTTTATTCTTAACCTAAAATGAGCAAGGAAAAGCCTCCCGATCCTGACCCTCCTGATAAACTCTTTGATCTATCACCTATGCTGACTGTTACACTCCCCCATGCTACCGATTTATCCCTGCAAGACCCGAATATGGATACGGAATCCGCCAGCCGCAAAAGAACTGCAAGCTCGCCCCCGGTCACTTCGAACAAACCGCCTAAGTTGGCCAAAAATGCAATCGGCAGAATTACATATACGGCTAGGGATAACCCACCCTACATTGTTCACGTATCACTTAAAGACGAACAGACTTCAGGCACTGTGCTACAACCCATAAAGTTTGGTATGTTTCTGACCAAAAATAATGTCAGTAATGTACGCCTCGATGGGGTCAAACGAATAGGCAGAAATCGTGTGTCGGTAGAGTTTAAGTCGCACCAGGACGCTAACAGTTTCCTAAATAACAAAATCCTGGCACAAAATAATTATATTGTTACCATCCCACAATTTAACATCACAAGGATGGGTATAGTTAGGGATATCCCAGTGGAGTGGTCTGAAGAAGAAACTGTTCAGAATATCCAGGTCCCGGAGGGTTGTGGCCCTGTTATTAAGGCTAGGAGATTAAGTCGTAGGGTATCCTCTGCTGGTGTAACTGAGTGGAAGCCTACGCAAACTGTTGTGCTTACATTTGACGGTCAAATGCTGCCCAAAAGAGTGTTTAGCTTCTTCTCGGCTCTTCCAGTGGAGACATACACCTACCCAACTATCCAATGCTACCATTGTTGCCGCTTTGGTCACACCCGTACTCTCTGCAGGTCAAAACCCAGATGTTTTAAGTGTGGTGAAGACCACCCAGGGGATGGATGTGAAGTCCCACGTGAACTAGGCTTTTGTGTTTCGTGTACTGGAAACCATTTTGCTAATGATAGTGCTTGTCCTGAATTAGGCCGACAGAAGAGCATCAAAGCTCTGATGGCGGATAAATCGATTTCGTATGTGGAGGCAAGTAGGGTTTTCCCACCTGTTTCCAGATCATATGCCGATGTCTCTAAATCTACCCCACGCAACAAAGCTCCTGTACACAAACCCCAATCCCAGTCCTCAAGTCCCATCCCTGCAACTCAAACTTCGTACCGCAAAACGGTGTTTCTAAAACCCAAACCCCGCGCGCCTCTTTCGCCCGGTTACGATAGACAAGCTCACCTGAACTTAACCCAAAATTATTCTTTTTCCCCATCAAGGAATGGCTGTGGTTTCCCAACGGAAACAGTGGAGCCAATATCTTATAGACAAGAAGACAACTCCAAAAATATTTTAGAAATTATCACAAACCTATTAATGTCTGCACTGACCGATTACAACCAAACAATACCTGACCACGTTGCCTCAAAATTGACCTCCATTTTAAATTACATCCACGATGTTCCACCCTCTGACCTTCCTCCAATGGAACGTCAGGAGCATTACTCCCAGAAAGCCTGATCTTTCCTTTTTAATTAATAAATTTAAACCATCAATCTGCTGCATTGCTGAGACATGGCTACTGCCTGGAAGCAATTTCAGGTTGCCTTGTTTCGGCAGTGTTCGTATTGATAGATCTGATGGATACGGAGGATGTGCTTTGCTCATCAATAGCAGAGTATCATTCTCCCAGATTCCTCTAACCTCCGCGAGCGACAACATAAATGTTGTTGCTGTTAAGGCTGAGGATATAAATATTTTTTCTTTTTATATTGCGCACCCACAACTCGAGTATCTTTCGGAAATTAGAAATATATTATGCAGTGTTAGCGGTCCAATACTTGTTATGGGTGATTTCAATTGCCACCATCATCGCTGGGGATCGGATACTTGCGATAATTTTGGCATAGGCTTGCTTGATATATTGGATGATCTTAACCTCTGTGTCATCAACGATGGCAGTGCCACTCGCAGGTCGGCTCCTGGTCAGAGTAATAGTTGTGTTGACTTGACTTTCTGCTCATCCAATATATCCAGCCTCCTCATTTGGCGTCGCTTAGATATGACCTATGGAAGTGATCACTATCCCATTATAATTGAATTCCCTTCCAAAAATATTCCCACTAAAGTCTCCCCTCCCCTTTTAAAGTACCAGCTAAATTCAGTAGACTGGGATCTATATAAAAAAATTTTGGACCTTAGAGTATCTTCCCTCCCAATAGTCAATACAGAAAATGCCCAGGAATGTTTTTCGTCTTTTTCTTCTACTATTTCCTCCACAGCAGATGATTGCTTCCCGTCAAAAAAACCTTTTACTGGTAAACTTCCTTCCCCTCCATGGTGGGATAGGGAATGCACCGACATGATTAAGGCCAGGAATGAAGCTGAAGAGACAGTCAACTGCAATATGAACCTGGATAACCTCATCGCCTTCAAGCAGTTGTTAGCAAAGTCCAGGAAATTCTTTAAGAAGAAGAAACGTGAAGGTTGGGCTAAATATTGTGGGTCTTTGAATCCATCCACTCCGGTTTCCACAGTGTGGCGGAGAATAAAACACTTTAGAAGTAGCCTAGCACCTGCTACATTTACTAACAGCCTCACAGAAGAAATGGGCTATAAGTTCTTCTCCAAATTTGCTCCGGCCTATGTTCCAGACTTAGAGGAAAGCAGTGTTGGCATCGGTGATGTAGACGACACTGACAACCCTCTTAACAGGATATTTAGCATAGAAGAACTCAAAACGGTACTATCCCATGTTAGAGACTCCGCCCCAGGAGTGGATGGATTCCCTTACTCCTTTATTTCTAAAGCTGGTCCAAAAACTCACCAATACTACCTGGACTTGGCTAACTTCTGTTTTACTTCTGGCTACATTCCCACAGAATGGAAGGTTCAAGCAGTTATCCCGATATTAAAACCAGGCAAAGACCCTAATGACCACTGTTCATACAGACCTATCGCTCTATCGTCCATACTTATAAAACTTTTAGAACACCTTGTTAAAAACCGTCTAGTGTGGTTGGTGGAAAACAGAGGGCTGCTCCCAACGACTCAATTCGGCTTCAGGAAAGGCTTGGGCACAGCTGACAGTGTGGGTATCCTCACGTCAGCGGTCCGGCTGGCCCTCAGCAGGAATGAGTCTGTGGTTGCCGTCTTTCTGGATGTATCAGCTGCCTATGACTCGGTCCTCCTCCCTATTCTCAGGCAAAAGCTGCACGAGCTGAGAATCCCGGCTAGGATATGTCGCATCATTGGTAGCATCTTTACCAATCGCACCTGTAAACTTAGAATCCCTGGGGCTGACTCAGAACAAAGAACAGTATGGCGAGGATTACCTCAAGGTTCTGTTTTGAGTCCCCCTTTATACAATATTTACACTGCTGATTTGCCTTCATCCCTTAACTACGACTGCAAAATTCTTCAGTATGCTGACGATATTGCGCTAATGGTCTGTGGCAGTTCCATCCAGGACGCCGCTTCATCGATAAATATCTCTCTGTCCTCGCTTAACCAATGGCTAATCAATCACGGGTTGTCTTTAAGTGCACCAAAGAGTACAGCAGTCGTTTTTACTCGCAAGCGCTCTGTACCCCCGATAGATATTAAAATCGATGGACAAATCATCCCAGTAATGGATAAGGCTAGGTTTCTGGGAGTAACTTTGGACTCTAGACTGACTGGGGTTGATCATATAAACAATACGGTCAAAAAGTGCGAACGCTCGGTGTCAATTCTCAAGGCCTTGGCGGGGGTGTGGTGGGGAGCTCACCCATCCACTCTCAAGCTAGTATACAACGCGCTGACTAGAAGCGCTTTAGATTACTGCAGCTTTCTTATTGAGCCCTGCAACAAAGAAGCGCTTAAAAAACTGGACAGCGTCCAGTCCAAGTGCCTCAGAATTGTCATTGGTGCCATGAAATCGTCCCCCATAAATGCGCTCCAAGTTGAATGTGCAGAACCGCCCCTAGTCCTTAGGAGACAGTATTTGGCAGATCGCTTCCTTTCTAAAGTTTTCTCCCTTTCATCCCATCCCTTGCTTCCAATTTTAGAGCAAATCGACCTCTCCTTTAATAGTTGTCCTTACTGGAATAATAAAACTGTTCCTCTGTTGATTAATAGGTACAGAGAGCTTAAACAACTCTCCTCACCAATTTGTCAATACCAAATTCTTCCGGTCTTTTCCGCCGCATACGAATCGATTTACTTCGAACCAAAAGCCGTTTTGGGGCTTGGCATATCAAAGAATTCCCAGAGCGCTAATGGTGACTTTGAGTTAGCCGTGAAGCGCTACTGGGAAGGATGGAATTTATTTTTTACTGATGCCTCTAAATTGTCAGAAGCAGAATGCACTGGTGTGGCAGTTTATCTTCAAAGCCATAAAATTGCATTACTTTTTCAATGCCCACCAGAAACATCAGTCTTTACAGGAGAATGTATAGGCATTCTAGAAGCCATACAATATATAAAATCACATCAAATAGCAAGGTCAGTAATTTTTTCAGATTCCCGTAGCAGTATTCAGGCGTTAAATCAAAATCAACTTTACAGTAAAATCAATAGTCAAATAATTGTACACATAAAGAACTTGCTATTTGATTGCTCCCAAAACGGCTTGGATGTCGAGATAGCCTGGATCCCTGGTCACTCGGGTATTGTTGGCAATGAGTGCGCTGATTCGTTAGCAAAGTTTGCCACATCGAATCCGGCTGATCGAAAGCACTACGTAGCTCATAACTACGATTTGCGGAATGGTGCCAAACCCAAGTTATTTAACTCGTGGACTGAAACATGGAAGACGACTTCAAAAATTAAGGGCATTTACTACGCAGCGGTACAGCCCGAAATCCAGCGTAGGCCATGGTTCTATAAATACCCTAAATTGTCGAGGAAAACTGTTTCGTCACTGTGCAGATTGAGACTCGGACATTGTTGTAGCCCAGTGTTCCTGAAGAAAATCCATGTCCGAGATAGTTCGCTGTGCGAGTGTGGTCTTGCGGAGGGTACTTTGGATCACATTTTCTTTTCTTGCTCTCTGAACAACAAATCTTTCGACCTCTATCACAAAATTATTAAGTGCAATATCCCCCTTCCAACCAACTTCCATTCCCTCCTTTCTCACCTCTCCCCTAAATTAATCCAGATATTGTCCAAATTTATAAATGACAATGAGTTAAAATTTTAATTGGTGTGCGTAATGTGTATGTATATAAATATGTTGTATAAATAAATATTATTAAAAGTGTATATATATATTTAGAAACATGTAAATTAGTTCTTGTTTACTAACCCATGTGCTCGTATTTGCAGCTATACTAACACCTACCACGAAGTTATAAGTAAAGCGGCCGCCTCTATGTAGCCGCCCAAACGTGACACTGGCAGAATAGTCGAAACCGGCTCAATTGCCAAAGAAGGAAAAAAAAAAAAAAAAAAAATGTAGCCTAACTAACTATAACCAAAATCAATCGATTCGATTTTGGGGTCGTTCCGGAGAAACACTACACTAGATCGAAGTGGTATTTACGTCTGTACATTGTTACATCAATGTCATATAGATATAAAAAACGTAGATAACTTAGATAAAAATGTCTTGCTTATCGCTTTCGTTTTGTCGTACTAGTCACGTCAAATAACAGTATCAGCGTTACACGTACCTGTTCTAGTAAATACTCATCCCTCGAAAGCAAATCATTATTCATCATTAGCAAGAGAAGGGTTGGGAGTGTTGTTCGTGTGAACCTTTGTCCGCTCTTTATTGATTTTTCACACACTACAACAGTTTATATTTCAACTAGAGCAAGTAAAAACTAATTTTTAACTAGATTTATTTCGCGATGTCGTTTAATCAGGTGAAAGTGTTTGAAGCAAGGGAGCATTGCAAGGCGGCCGATAAATTGTAAGTCAAATTATTTTCACTTTGATTTTTAAGACTTTATTTTAATTTACTTCGTCGGTTGTTTTGTTTAAACTTGTTTATTTATTCGTGATTTTTTTATTCTTTTTGTGTTTATTCGTGCACGGATTAGTGAAAATAGTTCCTTGGTGTTCCGAGTTAATTATTTTTGTTGTATGTGTCAAATTGCTTGTAGAAATATAATCAAAACAATCACGTTTATATTCATAACTTAGCTATTTATGAGTGTTCGGGATTTTTTTACTAAGATGACGGAAATTATACATTTGTCTTGAGCGCATCCAGACAAAAGTATAATTTCCGTCATCTTAGTAAAAACATGAAAAAAATAAAGTAGAGAAATATTTCATTAAATGGGATCAGTATATTATACAACTTAGGTGAAACCCAGCTAGAACGAAATTGAGATTTTGCAACATGCTGCACAGCATATTATTTCAAACCGTGACAATCAAACCTAGATCTAAATAAAAACCCAACATATGCTCAATCTTTTTAGTTGTTATGTAAAATGATAAGGAAAAGAGTTTGAGACCGTGCACACTTATTCAACTCCTATATCCAAAGAAAACAATGAATTTGTATGAAGATGTATATGAATTAATTCAGCATTTGTATGAAATTGCTGTTTTCTTTGGACATAAGAGGAATCCTCATCATCTCCCTAGCGATTTCCTAACTTTAATAGGTTGGCTTCCAGCCACACCGGATTCAGCTGGATACCAATAAATTACGCAAAGCGACTGTCTATCAGATTTTCACAACCTAGTAACTAGGTGACATGACTTCGTAAGACTTGTCCGACTTTGTGATTACCCATAACAACTGTCAAAGTTCTACAAATGACAAGTGGGTCCAATGCTTTAGATGATTCCCGTGGCACGAGATGTCAGTGATGTCCAAAACAAACTTTTGAAAGTACATGTGAATTGAAAAAGTCACATCGGTACTTGCCTGGATTTGAACCTCTCTCATGAGGGGCGGACTGTGCTATTAGTCACTTAGAACGTTGATTTCAACACTCTCTGCATGGCAGCCATTTTTGTATTTTGGTTAAATTTACGCAGTGTTCATATTAAAAGTTATTTAATTTTAGAATTAAATGCTTGATGATCGTAAAAAAAACTTCCCATAACAGAACACTGGCTCAAAATAATTTGTTCAATCAAATTACACTGGCTCAAAATAATTTGTTCAATCAAATTACACTGGCTCAAAATAATTTGATAAATCAAATTACACTGGCTCAAAATAATTTGTTAAATCAAATTACACTGGCTCAAAATAATTTGTTAAATCAAATTACACTGGCTCAAAATAATTTGTTAAATCAAATTACACTGGCTCAAAATAATTTGTAAAAACAAATTACTGTCTTAGAATATACCACGCCGCCTGCCGGTCTTGTAGAATATGATGTACTGACAACCACAACTAAATGATTGATGCAGTGTCCAAATAATCCAAAATCATTCTGTTGCCCGGCCTTAGAAAATACTGTTGCAGAAAAGTTACTGAAGATTACTTCAACTGACTTTTAACTTGATATTCAAATTAATACTTTAATTATAAATATGCATATGTGCAAATGCAGAGATTGTGTAGGCAGTACCTCCGCAAGCATTAATTTATTATTTATTTGGGAATAACATGGGGAATAGAGTGCCCAAACAAAAGCCAGAATGGAGAATATGTAAGATAGTTTGCCACCTGGCAAACACGCATACAAAAATCCAACAAAAGAACTCGTCTGACTAAGGACACATAATAAAAATGCCGTTGTGCATTGTTTTTCTTACATGTGTATAAATTAAAAAAAAAATAAAAAAAAATTTGAGGTCAATGTGAAAATATATATTAATGGTTTTACTTTGCATATCACTGGCCATGACCAAGTGACAAACATTAGGGACACTTTTTCATCTGTGGCCTATGAAAGTAGGGAGCTTGATCCGTTGTTTTCCTGTCTACACTACACTGTTATGGGAGAGGACATCTAGTAGTGTATGAACGACACACCTAGAATGCAGCAGTTTGAGTCTTACTGCAAAATCCACTTCAGGGCATTCATAGTGCAGATGACTTGTTTTTCATGCTTTGTCATGGGCACTGAACAATATGGAGTTTAAGTGCTAAGTGAAGTGTTACTAACATTGTCCTGAGTTTTCTTTAGTAACCATTTTAACCATGTAGGGGTTGAATTAAAAAAAAAATTCTTTCTTAGTGGCTTAGGCTCACTCTTCACAAAGAATAACCCCTCCAAGTTTCATAACTCCAGTTAGTTATTATTAAATATCAACAAACGCGTTGATATCAGTCAGTGAGTTTACTTTTATATGTATATATTTATCAAACGGCTTTTAGGGAGTGTCAGATTGATTGCCCTTTATGTTCCGGGGCAGCGGTAACTATTAGAATTAATCCGCAACCCCGGGAGGCATTGGCCCTAGAGGGCCCCGTCACGTGCTCACTGCTCTTTGAGGCGCGAGTGGACGCCGGGCGCCGGCACCGTCGACATGGACCTAGTCCTTATCGGGCGGCGAGCTACCCATCGCTCGCCGTCCGCAGTCCCGCGCCTACGGTGGCCGGTAGTCGTCTTGCGACTCTCGTTTATTTATGGGCCTGAAAATAAATGATACTATTATTATTGTATAGTATTAGTATTGTTTTTAATAATCTCCATAGCTCTCTTTACCTGACTTCAATAATTAGGATATATGTTAGGTTAGGACTTGCTTCCAGTTCCGAGGGTCCACCTGAATTCGGTGCGAATAGTATTATACATGAAACATCTGCCTATCAGACCTCCACAACTCAGTTACTGGAGGACACAATATGGTTAGACTGGTCAGACTTTTCACACAGCTATTAAGGGTAGTCAAAAATCAATATTTAAGCTTGACCTTTATGAGTAAGTGCTTTGAGCATTTTCTTGTAATAAATATGTAATTAAGAGCAAGATTGAAACGATTTCTAACACCACCCTCTAAACTGAATTTTGAATTGTTTTTGGGTACGGATAGTAATCTGTTTACATTGATATGAAATACAAAAAAAAACCAACAATAAAGTATTCACCCCCCATTTTAGCGCGTTTGGTCATAGGCCTTCAAAGTCAAATTAATAAAAATTGACCATATAGGCCAATTGGAACGTCATTTACACTTCAAAATAGTTGTATCTATTTTATTTTATTTATTTAGAGACAAAGATAAAAAAAAATATTATAAATAGTCCGCCTCTTCATTTATTTGGTTTGCACATAAAAAATATTCATGGAGACAAAATTCTAAAGAAACCAAAGGTACTAAAAAATATATTTCCTCTTATTAGGTACACGTGCATATTCCCTATTGTACAGCAACTTTTTACTTAGAAAAGTATGAACTAAAAGAACTTGAAGTGCCTAAAAATATATTTCTTTAAGAATTGGGAAAAAATACATTGTGATTTGTATGAAAAGAGTTTGTTTAGGGAGTCAATTACCTATATCAAATCAGCTTTCTCCCGCGGCTTCGCCTGCATAGATTTCGAGCTTCCATCCACTATGATCCTTTATAGATCGAAATTTCCAATAATCTTTTCTTAGTGGATACCTACTCTTAACAAAGAACACACAAAGATTCTTCAGTTTACCATTTTATATATATTCAAATAAAAAATACATATATTTTGTTCTCAAAAAATGAGCATAAGTACCAAGGGTTATTATGTATGAATAAACTTTAATGAACACACGTTAGGTACTATTGTGGGCCGTGCTAAGAAATAATAATGAGGCAAAATATATTATATTACATTGTGATTGTTATCCATACTAATATTATAAATGGGAAAGTGTGCCTGTCTGTCTGTCTGTATGTTTGTCTTGCTTTCACGGCAAAACGGGGCGACGAATTGACGTGACTTTTTAAGTGGAGATAGTTGAAGGGATGGAGAGTAACATAGGCTACTTTTTGTCTCTTTCTAACGCGAGCGAAGCCGCGGGCAAAAGCTAGTTTGTAATAAATATATGTAAGAGGGCTTCTTAGAACCAATAAAGGTATCTATTTCGGCGAATTAAAGGTTTTGTTGCGTTGAAGAAGAAAAGCACTCCCACGAATGGGGCTTACTTACCTGAAGAAGTGGATTCTATTTTAACGAAAAACACTTCACAGAATATGTTTATTATTTGAAGTGGTTGTTAAGAGTCTTTGTTAACCGACTTCAAAAGAAGGAGGTTCTCAATTTATTGAGATTTATTTTTATGTATTCTTGGTTGACTCGATAACTTTGGATCGAATTAGAAAATTATTTTTGAGTTTGTAAGAGGGGTGTATTTAACAGATGGTCCTATATTCGTCAGGTCAGGATCTCATAGATCCTTGACAAATCGAGGAAACTTTTTTATATTTTATACATATATACATTTCGATGATGATAAAATATTTGTTTAGCATGAACCAATAACTGGATTTGAATTACGAAGTTAGACATAGGAATCAGCACTGAAAAGTAAAACATACAAAGCTTAAAAAAAACGTATTCCGAAATTAAAGTTATTTTTAGTTTTTGAAGGTGATTATTTTTTTAAGCTTTTTATTTTATAGGAAATGATAGTACCTAATAATTACGTATTTCAATCATGTTCTTTTTACTGTAATAAGCATTTTTATTTAATTTTGAGATTGCTATCCTGTATAGTTATGCAATTCTAGTAGAATTATTCTACTACACAATCTAAACATAAACTTTCCATTTCAATTAAAAGTTTTAATAACTTTGCTTGGCGTTTATTTTTAGTTGCATAAATATGAAATTGTTGATTTTAATTGTTTGAAAAATGAAAATTTTCCGACCTGTATTCTCTCTTTGCTGTGGCAGGCCCGGATTACCCAGGTACACAAGGCCTAGGGGCCAGCAAGCGTAGGAGCCCTACTTACCCAGCTACCCCAACCATAGTTATCAAAGTCAGATAAAATAATTGTTAGAAAAAAAAATTAAAAGGAGAACGGGCAAGAATGTATGGAAGCTGGCCTATGAACCAATGACAATATATATATATATATCATTATAAAGGATTTTTCGTATACTTTAACTCTTTCTATGGCGGCAAGTCCCAAATCGCTGTGTGGAAAAGTTATGACGCAATTAATCCTGGCACTGGAACTTCATAGCGGAGCACCGTATCTTATCCTTTATTGGTCTTGTTAATCGTAGTCAAAGTGCATCTTAAGACAATTTAAAAAGTCCAAACGCGATTACAATACGATATTTCATTATGGAGTTCTAGTGTCTATCTTCTGGTTTCATCATCAGATCAGACCTCGTTAAAAAATATTATATTTGTATATACAATTCAAAGGGGTAGGTACTAGGTGTATATGTATACAGATGTAGTGTAAGGGTTTGTGTATAACAGGCGTCCTCATTCACCTGAAAAGGAATTGCTTGTACTTTTATTGAAAAAGCTCTGGTATAGAAAACGGTCAATAATTCAAAATAAAATAGTATTTTACAGCCCACAAGATTTTGGGGAAACTAATAAACCTACAAATTTGACAACTTATAAACGTTTTAGTATCATATAATGTTTGTTCTAGACTAGGATACGGACCATAGTCTAAAATAAAAAATGATCGCAATAAAGTAATAATTACTAATTGTGTAACTTTTGACTTCATAGACGTATACACCCTTTATTGTTATAGTTTTACTAATACATAATAATAAATTGTCCTTGACAGCATGAAGACAAGCATGTTCCGCTGGAAGTCTGACTTTGATTCAGCGGCCGACGAATACAGCCAGGCGGGTAAGTAAACTTGATTTAGTTGAATTAATTAATTATTGTAATAGTTACAGTAATATTTAGGCCGAAATAAATAAACAACGTATAAAGCTTATGCAAGCGTGGCATAAATAAAAGAATAGGTTACAGCCATCGATGTATCTTTTAATTTGCAAAATAGTAAAGAACGACATGCAATGGCTGCTGCTCTTTATCATGGCTCATGGCTTGGCTGACTGGCGGGCTGGCTGGCTAGCTGACCGGCTTGGCTGGCTGGCGGGCTGGCTGGCTAGCTGGCCGGCTTGACTGGCTGGCGGGCTGGCTGGCTGGCTAGCCTGGCTGGCGGGCTGGCTGGCTGGCTGGCCTGGCTTGGCTGGCTTGACGGTCACTGTCACATGGGTCGTTTTCTGGCTGCCAGTACTCGGTACAGTGACGACCTTCTTTGGCAGGCGTTACAAACGCTTAGCAGGTGTTACAGTTAAAGCAATATTGCTGACACCGTCGTTCTACTGGCACATTGCGATGGTAATATGGAGACTGAGAATAGCTAAGCAAAGAACGAGTAATTAAAACAAAAAGATATATAAAAAAATGCCGTTGGTCAGATCCACCTAATATATTACAACATAAATTTGTTACAAACAGAAATATTGTGTTAAGTACACGTATATATATTTATCGAAGTACCTACCTTTGCAATTACAAGGGTTGTAACGGTAGCTTGATCTTGGTGGTGACAAAAGTGAGTAGTGCTTATAGGACGGGAATTCTCCTATAGAATACAGTCACGAGAAGCTAAAAAAACACAAATTAAGGTTCGCAACCTTTAAGGTCATAGCTCATTACCGCCACCCGGCAGCCACTCCGCACCGACTCGCCTTATAACCGAGGCCATCCGGTGCCGCTACGAAGTTGATATAGTGAGCGCATGATGGCCATACAAGTCCATATAAAGAATACTAGCCGCAGGAGGCGAGGCGGTGCGGAGTGGCTGCCGGGTGGCTCTAATGAGCTATGACCTTTATAGGGATAAAGTAAGGGCAGCAACAGATTTGCGAGCGTCTTAAAATTGACGTTTGAGCATTTGAGGGATAGAGGCCCAACACTTGAAATATGCTTCCTTGTTGTTCTTAGTAAAAAATATTAAAAAATACGAAATAACAGGTAACATGTAAAATACTACATTACTACCATAGGTTGTTGGTTTCTTGCCACTATCTTATTTATGTCTAATTTAACGTACGAAGTTATAAATTATTGGTTGCAGTCTTACCATAAATATAGTTTAGCATCGCATGGGTGTTTATTTAAAATCCTCGTGTTTTCTCTAATATATTATGCAAACTTTTTTCTTGAATTACTGATGAAAAGACATTAAAATCCTGTAGTACTTCTAAATATCAATGCGTACACAGGAAAGCGGGAAGCATTTCATTTTAGACCAAGTAGAGAATGTCCATCATTCTTTCTTTCCGAGAAATATGTGAAAGCAGTGCCTACATATGATCTGTTTTTCCAGCGCAATGCTACCGCATCGCAAGAGATCTAGAAAATTCTAGAACCTGTCACATGAAAGCGTCGGAGTGCTACAAGAAAAACAATTCGCTGTTCCACGCGGCGAAGGCTATTGAGAATGCTATCATTGTCAGCAAGGAAACTGCGACGCCTCAGGAGGTGAGTTCTACTTTCTTTGTTAATGTTATAATAATAATAATAATACCAGCCTATAACTGTCCCACTGCAGGGCAAAGGCCTCTTCTCACACAGAGAAGGTACGAGCATTGATCACCACGCTTGCTCAAGACGGGTTGGCGATTTCGGACTTATATTAACTACAAGTCCAGGTTTCCTCACGATGTTTTCCTTCACCGATGTCTGTGATGTCTAAGATAAACTTTAGAAAGTACATATGAATTGAAAAAGTCACATTGGTACTTGCCCGGATTCGAACCCGCGACCTCTTGCATGAGAGCCGGGCGCCTTAACCACTAGGCGATGGCCTACGACTTAAGAATTATTAATTGTGAATGTTATTAAAAACTTTTTGTGTTAATTGCGATACTGGATACACACATCAAGAGTTTGCAGTTATTTGTTTTGTTAGAAAACTAACTGAATATTTTAACATGCTACTTATTGTGATACAATCTGCTGATGAACGAACAGAAGACGCTTAATAATGAAAAAAAAAAGAATATTATTAAGGAAACAGTCAATTTCTATCATGTTACTTGAAGATGAATGTTTGCCACCTTGTTATTTTCAAAGTAAATCCATCCAGGGATTTACTTTGACATCACAGGCATTCATTAAATTTAATTTTTGTTTAGATAAGTTCGTGTTTTAACCTTTTATCAGCTTGGTTATATTATTAAGTGCTCAGTGCCCAGATCGTGAATTAAATATTTTTAGAGTTTACTAAAGGTAAGAGGGCTCATAAAAAATTAAAAGCCTATGCCAAAGACAGATTATCTGTTAAGTAAGATCCCGATTGACTTATCATTGCCCGGCCAAAACCGCTCCGGGTATATATATATGAGGTCAGGATATTGATTTTATATCGTACGCGTTATTTAAAAAGAGATTTTGAGATAATCAACCTTTTAGGGAATATAAGCGGATTTATTTTTTTGCCAAACCCTTTGTTCCTTGGATTAATAACTTGAAAGTTCGCAAATACGAACCTAAATAAATAATGAAGTTCACGTTATTACTCTTTTCTATATAAAAATGGTTTTAGTATTTCGTTTTATATGGATGATATTTATTTGCGTCGCCATCTTGGATTTCTGCTAATTGAACCCTGACAGTGGTATTACAAGTAAATCGTCAATAAATCTTCGAATTTCGAAACGATTCATATAAAGTCAGTGAGATGTTCTTCTGCATAACATTCCCGAGGAAATAATGAGTTGTGCATGTGTGCGTCACTACAACTACGGCTTTTTTTATTATTTACTTAATTATCCTTATTGGATGTAAGGGATGAACAAGAATTGATTGAGCCTGAAAATTAGTACAAATAATCTTGAAAATAAAATTAAGACATTTCAAAAATTAACGTCAAACAACAAGCGGGAATAAGTACGTGTTTGCATCAAATATCTTAAATTTTACTTTTGCAATTGGCAATAAGTGAGTAATAAAGATTATTAACCTCATTATTCGCTATTCGTCAACAAAGCCTAAACGACAACACACATAAAAAGCAGCAATAGCAGCAGCAGTAGTTCGAGCTTACATAAAAATAACTGAAAATAGAGTTTTTATATATTTTTTTTATTAAACTCCTTCTTTATTACGGTTCTGCTCGGAACTTTCATTGAGAAACAGAACAGAGAAACTAAACGCTTTTCTGGATCTGCTAGATGTTTATAAAATACGTATCGCAAAATAGAGTATAAAATGTGAATAGTTTCTACTACAAAGGTTTCTTGGAACCAAGTAATCTGGAAATAGGTTTCTTTGAACAAATTGTACGGTAAGAAGTGCTATCTCTGTACCGAGAACTCTCTCAATAGTGCTTTCTATGAATCAAGATTTCTACAGACAATATTTTCTAGCAAAGATATTTTCAGGGAACCGTGATACCTAGGAGTAGTGATTTCTGCGTAATTCTGTCTTATGTTGAACTTTCAGTGGAGCATAATATAGAGTTTTTTTTTTGCAATATCAAACTCGTTTAACATGAGTCGGTCCCGTATATTTTTTAAGAATCAGCTGCATTAATAATACAAAATTTTAAATGGCCATTTTCATGTCAACACATTTTTTTCGAATCAGTTGCTTATAAAAAAGTATGAGGATTTAAAACAATTCTTCCTGGCTCGCTAAAAGTTTCCGCCCTGTGTGAGAGAGCTTTAGGTGCGTGACAACCTGTGTAGCCTTTGCCTACGCATTTAATGGCGGAATCAAATGCAAACTGAATAACTTGGTTTAAAGTTGCATGAAGAGATCTCGAACCATTGCATAATAAAACATGTTTGTACTTTTGTGACGATCACTTTGATATAAATACCTAAATGAATTACCCATCTAAAATATCTTTCACAATAACACCCATGAAAAAGTATGTTTTTGTGGATTAAAGATATTTTATAGATATGGTAGAGGTTATAAAATACACATTCATTTTTGTTTACCTAGCGGAATGACGTAATAACATGGTGGCTACTATTTCATGATGATAATGAAAAGATAAAAAACCAAAAACTATGGATTGAATTTTAAAAATTATAATGTTGTTTTATGAACTTAAACTAATCTGCTTTTTGCCTAAGCTATTATCTCAATAATATAGTTTTAGATGATTTCTCATTCACAGTAAAATGCCCTATTGATACACATATTATATAATTTACAAATATTGCAAACCCTGGGTGGGAATCGACCACGACCTCCGGCTTAGCAGTCAAGATCACTAACCACTAGACCAACAGGCCAGGTCATAATTAAATATGTAAATAAATATTTCGGGATATGGTAACCAGACCACTGATATCCATACTAATATACTAATATTATAAATGGGAAAGTGTGTCTGTCTGTCTGTCTGTCTGTTTGTCTTTCTTTCACGGCAAAACGGAGCGACGGATTGACGTAATTTTTTAAGTGGAGATAGTTGAAGGGATGGAGAGTAACATAGGCTACTTTTTGTCTCTTTCTAACGCGAGCGAAGCCGCGGGCAGAAGCTAGTATTAATTATATAACTAGTTTTCGCGTGAATGTCGCTACTTCCATCCCCTATTTTACCGCTTTAGGGTTGGGACTTCCAAAAACCCTTTCTTAGTGTTTACTTATTCTTTACCAAAAACACACCCTGCAAGTTTAATGTCTCTAGGACCAGCGGTTTGGGCTGTGCGTGGAAATATCAACGGTCAGTCAATCAGTCAGTTTAGTACTTTAGTCAATCATTTTATTGAATACATAAAAGATGAAATACATCCAGAATGAAGAGTAACTTAGACCGTTACCTTACAAAAACAAATACCTTTTGACAAAAAGGTAATTAGAACCTGATACCAAACAAGCTATAGATAGATTAGAATGTTTAGTCTAGAAAATCTGTCTGGGGATAATAAGTGATCCCTTTCTTTGTTCGAGGTGATATGATCTTGAAGTTCATTAGTAACAGATACGCGTTTGTTGTTGCCATCATACACTGCCGCCCACGTAGATAGGGTGAAACAAAGGCTAGGGAGGCTTCGAGTCATATGGGATGGGTGAAAACACCCACTGGTCATCATTATACGATTCAATACACAGAATTAATTGGACACCGTTAACATGTGTGTCTATTTTAGGAATGTACTGTTTTAACGGTCAGCAATTATTGAGCGCATTGTTGTTAACAAGATTGGTGTTAGTAAAATGTTTCAAGTTATATAGAGACGATATGCTTTGTTGAATGTCTAATTGAATTTGTGAAAAATTGGTTCGTTTTTAGGGTTCCGTAGTCAACTAGGAACCCTTATAGTTTCGCCATGTCTGTCCGTCCGTCCTCGCTTAATCTCTGTAACCGTTAGCACTAGACAGCTGAAACTTGGTACCAATATGTATATAAATCACGCCGACAAAGTGCAAAAATAAAAATTGGAAAAAAACGTTTTATTAGGGTAGCCCCCCTATATGTAAATAGGAAAGTGGTTTTTTTTTAATTACAACCCTGACGTGTGATATATTGTTGGATAGGTATTTAAAAATGAATAGGGGTTTACTAAAATCATTTTTTGATAATGTCAATAATTTCGGAAATAATCGCTCCAAAAGGAAAAATCAGAGCGTCCCCCCCCCCTCTAACTTTTGACCCGTAGGTTTAAAAAATATGAAAAAATCTGGAAAGTTGAGCTTTATAAGTACTTTCTAGGAAAATTATTTTGAACTTGATAGAAAGAACAGTTTTTGTACAAAAAAGACAAAAAGGTTGTACAAAATAATTTTTGCGTACTTAGTATGGCAACGTAACAAATAGCCTTTTTTTAAACTTATAAGTAGGTACACTTATTGTGACGGACGGGAAACTACGGAACTCTACATTGAGCGTGGCCCGACACGCTCTTGGCCGGTTTTTTTTTTACTTTAGGTAGGAACAGAGAGACGTTTAAAATTGCTGGTAAATATTAAAAAAAAACATAAGAATTCTAGAACTGGCTAGAACGTTCTAGAATTAAAATTTTAAGCGTTTCACAAACGAAATTTAACAACGTAAGTAGACGTTTTCAACAATATTTTTTTGAAACGACGTGTTTCTGTTCTAAACCGACGTGTTATAGGAATTTTCCATGTTGGGTATTGATTCTTTTTTGTTTTCTACCAAAATACTTTTCATTCTTCACGTTGCTGGCACTGATAAGGATTCATAACGTTCGTTTGTTTTGAACCTCGACTAAAAATACAATAGGTAAGAGTTAATTTTTGATGTGAAACATCTATAGCCGCACGTAAAACAAATTTCTGCCGTGGCGACGCGTCGCCACGCTATATGATGGTGTATATATACAGTCACAGTCTTGTGTACTGTGTGGCGATGATGTAATGTCGATGTTTCACATAGCTGCCAGGTGTCCCGTGACGGCTCACTTTTTTTTATTTTATTTTCTTATATTACTTTAACCTTATTCAAGTTTTATATCGATATTGCCTTGCGTAATGTCCTCTAACATACGTGCTGTAGTGACCGTCACAGTAAATATGAAAAACCGTAATTGCCTTGTATAGGCACTTTAACTGTCTTGTTATTTAAATTGGAACAAACGAAATTTTTATTCTTAATATGCCAAGCAAGGAGGAAAAGTTTTTATTTAAAAAAAAACCGGCCAAGAGTGTGTCGGGCCACGCTCAATGAAGGGTTCCGTAGTTTTCCGTCCGTCACAATAAGTATTCCTACTTATGAGTTTAAAAAAAAGCTATTTGTTACGTTGACATAAATTAAGTACGCAGAAATTATTATTTACAATTTTTGGTTTTTTCTACAAAAACTGTTCTTTCCATCAAGTTCAAAATAATTTTCTTAGATAATCCTTATAAAGTTCTACTTTTCAGACTTTTTTCATATTTTTTAAACTTATGGTTCAAAAGTTAGGGGGACACAATTTTTTTTTACTTTTGGAGCGATTATTTCCGAAATGATTGGTATTATCAAAAAATGATTTCGGTAAACCCCTCTTCATTTTTAAATACCTATCCAACAATATATCACACGTTGAGGTTGAAATTAAAAAATATATCACTTCCCACTTTACATATAGCGGGGCTACCCTAATAAAACATTTTTTTTCCACTTTTTACTTTACCACTTTGTCGGCGTGATTGATATACATATTGGTACCAAATTTCAGCTTTCTAGTGCTAACGGTCACAGAGATTAAGCGAGGACGGACAGACAGACAGACATGGCGAAAGTATAAGGGTTCCTAGTTGACTACGGAACCCTATATAAAAAGGGTAGTATTTAAATGTGTGACTGTAAATTAAAGTTTAAAGTGACAAAAATAATTGAGGTTGTAGAATTACTAAGTGAGCGACTGACTGCCAGGTGACGAGAAATCAACAGAACAGCAACTTACAAACGTTAATGTGAGTTACTTAAATTATTATGAAATAAGAAACTTCATAATATTTCAGCGAACTAATATTTGTTTAAGTGTCAAAGTAGAAATAAAATTGGACGTAACTACATTTATTTTTACTGAGCATTTTACCTTAAATCAAGTGTTTTGAATAGAAGCACCTTTCTGGTGCGGTCAGCATCAAAAGTCGCTGAACACATTCAGATTTTCAAAATCACTGTATACTATTATCATCTATTTAATGTGTTATGTTTAATGTTTTATGTATTTTTAACTAGCTTCTGCCCGCGGCTTCGCTCGCGTTAGAAAGAGACAAAAAGTAGCCTATGTTACTCTCCATCCCTTCAACTATCTCCACTTAAAAAATCACGTCAATCCGTCGCTCCGTTTTGCCGTGAAAGAAAGACAAACAGACAGACAGACAGACAGACACACTTTCCCATTTATAATATTAGTATGGATGATGTTCATTCAATACTGGCGCCTATCTCGTTGAGCGATTTATAGATCTGATAATAATAGTATACAGTGTTTTGAAAATCTGAATGTGTTCAGCGACTTTTGATGCTGACTGTACGTTGTGTGGGCACAGTTCTAACCTAACCTATTCGTTTCGATATTGACTGTTTCTTGTATAAAGACTGTGATTTTAATTTTTGAATTGGATTAATTACAGCCCACATTTAGTGAGCTCGTTCGATAGTTGTTACTTTAGTTAAGTTTGCCGCTTACTGAAATTCATACCGCTCAAGTTATTAAAACAGTATCTTAACATGAATCGCAAAGTTTTTCTTTATTTTCGTTTCTTAATTCGCCTTTAAAAATATAACTTGAGACTGGCAAAAGGATAATAATTAACCCAGTGCACGCAGTGCATTATGCTTGATATAATAAAATTCGTTTTTTTTTTACAATATTTGAGAAAAATACTATACAACCTTTAGTCGAAAGAATATAAGATAAATATAAGCAAAAAGCTATTTTTCCTGTCTGTCTGATTGTTTCTACTGACCCCCGGGATGGATGGACTGATTTTGAGGGCACTCTTGGCCATTGTTATAATGAGTAAATTATACTAATTTCATTTTATTTAAAGCAGACGCTCAGGAAAACTTATAAGCCTCATATATAATCAATGAGGGTTTTGCGTATGAGAAATCCGCTAGATGGCAATACGTAGGCGTGAGGTCCAACTGCAGCATGATTGGTGAATTTTGACATATCTGCCAATGTCATGTCGATACGCAAAAACCTACATTGATTTTCATGGTGACAAAGACTTAGAGTCCATAGCCAACTTACTATATATCATGAAGCAGATTAAGGGCGTGTACAGACTTTCGAAATGAAACATAATATATGACATATGATATGTAACAGGCATCGAAAGAATTCGCTATCAACATTGTTGTTCTGTTCGTGCGCGTAGTATGCACGGTTCATGTGCGCAAATCCCTACACGATACATTCTTCTGTTACATTTCATGTTACACTTCGTAAGTCTGCACACGCCCTAAGACTAAGCGAAAGAAATGAAGAAAAATTGTGTGTTTGTCACAGAACACACGCGCGACTGCGATTAACTTTATCTTGATACAAATCGCAGGCTTTAGCATAATAGATATAAGATAAAACCAGTTAGATGTGAGCTACATCCCCTCGATATACTTAAAAAAAAGTTGTAAGCAATTAATGGAAAATTGTAACTGTAATTTTTTTGGTGATCAAACTACATATTTTCGGTTCTTTCCTTTATTTGTGCTGTATTACCCAGCCATTTGCCAAATTTTGTGATTATTGATATTAGGTTAACAGGAACTGCCATATTATAGGTTTTTGACCCAAAACCTATAGGGTACTTTTTCAGTGACTTAGAATTAAATAAATAAATAAATATCCTGGGACATCTTACACACGGCCATCTGATCCCAAGCTAAGCAGAGCTTGTGTTATGGCAATCAGATAACTGATATACATACATATACATATTATAGATAAATAACACCCAGACAACAGAACAAACAATTATGCTCATCACACAAAGTTTATCCTGTGTGGGAATCGAACCCACGACCTCTGGCTTAGCAGTCAGGGTCACTGACCACTAGACCAACAGGCCCGTCAAATTGTCAGTCATTGGTCAAAAACAAGGGCATAGATGTTTCTTAGCAAGTACTTTGGCTAAGCACTATGCCTGTCACGATTACACAACTGCCAAACGTCAAGTGCACGATAGAGACGGTACTAGCCAAAGTCAGGGCTAAGTAACGTCTATTTATCTTGCCATTACAGTCCAAGTAAAGAAAAAAATCTTAAAAGATAGAAAGTAAAAAATTAAGGTAACAACACAAGTACTCTCAAGTTTTCTTCTGCGAAAATCTAAATTTGCCCATAAGGTTTGGGCAAATTTAGATTTTCGCAGAAGAAAACTTGAGTTTATCGATATTTATAAGTACACTTAATAGGGACTATAGACACCAATCTAAAATAAATACTTGCTAGGTCCACTCGTTCCCGTGAGTGACGGATAAACAGACAGATTATAAGATAATATTTTATTGTAAATGTCCCTTTTTTTCTTTACAGTGCGGTATTATCCTAAAAAAGAAACACATAATACAACAATTGTATTATTGGTATGATTAGGTATAGAAGATGGTGGTAATTCCAAAAAAAGATTTTTTTTATTTATTTTTGCTCGTTGGAAATTCGAGAGCTTTCTAAATATCACTTCAGACAATATAAATCAAAACGAAATATTTTTCTGTGGGTATTAAAATTAAAGCCACATAAATTTAAGCGCACTCTTTGGTATATTTATTTAACAGTAATGTTTCCAGTAATTTCTTGTTTATTATTCTCTCGAGATTTCTTATTTACTTGTTTTTCAAGTGCAAGGTTGCGTTATTTACATGTGTGAAAATTAATATTCTGACAGTTGCGTAAAATTGACAACGAATTATCATAATTGCATGCGACTGAGTTTCGTACTTGCCTGAACAATTAATTTTGTTAAAAGGTGTGATGAGCAATTTCTCTAGCTTTCCCTGGACTTCGTTTACGTAAATATAAAGTAGGATTTTGCGGAATCTGAAGTATCTTTATAAAAGGGTTGAGACTATGTAGTTTCATGAAGTTCAGTTGTGGTTAGGCAATGAGTGCACAACAAAAAACAGACAGTGTTACTTCAGCATAACATATTTTTTTATTTATTATGCACCTTTACGTAAATGTTTCTAGACTATTGAACACATTTGCATTTTTTTTTAATTAAAAGTTTTCTGACAAGCCCTTAACTTACTGTTAGAACTTGTGAACGTTGTGAATACGGTTGGATTTTTTTTAATTTTAAAGATGATACAGTTTTAAACAATTTGGTTTAAATAAGTTCTTTTGGATTATTGTTGTTCTTTTTACTTTAGGGCATTATTTCAAATTAATTTGACCACAGTACACTAAACATTTATTTTATTTTCCGACAACTTGTCTTGTCAACTTTATACTTTGATGTAATTTGTGGCTTTGTGGAGATAAAATAAACAGTTTTTTTTTATTTTGCTTTAGTATTTTGAATCAATACTGAACGCTTTTCATTCAACCTGTATGTTCTAACTAATATTGATTTTAAAATAAGGCTACTTAGACACTTTTCTAGCTAACCAATATAGGTGGGAATTTACCTATTAACTATGAATTCTATTCTTTGAAAAGAAGAAACTCGAATATTTACACAACAACAGGGTTTTTAGCTTTTTGGATATTGCACTGTAAAACTTCTTGATTGTACAGTCAGCGTCAAAAGTTGATGACCACATTTAGATTTTCAAAATCGCTGTACACCATATAATACCTAAATCGCTTAACACGACAAGCGCCAGAAATAAATGATCATCATAAAAAAACCATAAGTAGGTGACCCATCACTTTTCAAAAGTCGCTAAACAAAGTTATGGTAAAAAATCATGACATTCTTTGTCTCTAAAGTCTCTGAACCAATTTTTGTCAAAAATAGCATACCATCGTTTATTTCTAAAGTCCCTGAACAAAATCAAATGTTTTTTGGGTTTAATATGTGTATGTATTCTTTTTCGGTAGGTATATTATGTCACTTTTCAATTGAAGTGACATTTACCTAACTTTCCTTTCCGAAGTTTGACAACATAAAAATCTGGGGGCACGGTAGTGCCTCCGCCAAGACGATAAATTATTCTCATTACTAAAACCGTTTATAATCTACCCTGGGTACTTGTCGCAGATTTTAACGGATTTTTTGTATTTTTTTTTTTCAGGGTTTTTTTTAATTTTTTATAGCAGTCTACATCTACAACAATGTTATAATTAAGTAGAAATATTCTTTTTATATTTAAGGATAAATAGTTTTTTAAATACCACCAACTATGTTTCTCAAAGAATTTATTTAAAAGGGAACTGCGTGATTTTTGAAAATGAGTCACAGCTTTACAAATAAGGCTATATTCAATCTTAATAAGGGAAGTTTAGATGACTTTGAAAATGTGCTTGTTGCTTGATCACACACTTCTACTATTTTCGAGTCAAATAAAAATAAATTCAAAATTTACAACCATTAAATATTTTTTTACATAATTTAGTTTGGATAGGACAAGATTGAATTTATAACTCTGAAGATAGTCACAATCACTTTTTAGTTTGCAGTTCAAGTTTTGATACTTAAGTTTACAAGCTACGTATCCGAAACAAAATAATGTTAAGTAACTTTTGGTAGTTATGTTGTTAAGTTATTTTTGGGCGTTGCTGTGATTACACTAGATAACCGAAACAAGCAATTTATATTGTTCAGTGACTTTTGCAAAACTGTGTGTTATGATATTTTTGGATATTATAACGATCAGAAATTTTTGACAAAATGGTGTTCAGTTAATTTTGAACTTTAATGATGTTCATTCAATACTGGCGCCTAACTTGTTGAGCGATTCATGAATGATATAGTGTACAGTGGTTTTGAAAATCTGAATGTGGTCAGCGACTTTTGATGCTGACTGTACCAAAACTTAAGCCCTCACGAAACCCTACCTATACCTTACTTTCTTAAAAAAATTTAGAAGTCCCAGTGATGATTGACTTTCCATGGTGCCTTTTAAATGGTTCATCATCATCATCATCAGCCGATAGACGTCCACTGCTGGACAAAGGCCTCCCCCAAAGATTTCCACATGCATCGGTCCTGCGCCACCCGCATCCAACGGGACCCGGCGATCTTGATGAGATCGTCGGTCCATCTTGCGGAAGGCTTTAAATGGTCCAATGAAAACAAATTGACTTTCATAATGACATCATGGTAATAATTTCTTTTCCTTTCAGATTTACGACATGGCGACCGAGGCTGGGAACCTGTATCAGCAGCACGGCTCTGGAGACAGCGGGGCCAGTGTGCTCGACAAAGCCGCTAAGATTATAGAGCAGGCTTCGCCAGAGTTAGCTGTAAAGCTATTCCAACAAGCTGCCGATGTGTCTTCCGTAAGTGTTGAACTTATTTCTAGTAATTGAGAATGCCCATTTGACATCGCAATTTATTTATTCTATCCATTCTGTCGTAGTCAGATTCTTTTAATTTATGTAGCGAAGGTGTAGTCAAATTCCTTTAAGGTAAACCCTTAAACTACTTCGTAGAAAATCCGGCTTCTCTCAGTTTTAGTTTACGATATATGTGACCCAGCAAGGGAATAATTCTAGATCTGGCCGCCTAGAAGTTTTTTGGTCCAACAATATAAGTATGATAATTGCCTATATAATGTCGTTTAAGATTATTTTTATGAGAAACTCATAAAAATACTAACAAATTAATTTAAAGTAAGGAACTGGAACGGCTTAAAAATATTTTTGAAAAGTTAACAAACTACTACGTTTACGTTACGTTACGTTTTACTTATTTTTTTTTTCAAACTAATTAGAAACAAAGTTTTAAAAAACAATTACGTGCATGCCTGAAAATCTGTTTCTGCACATCCGCCATTTTAGTAAAACTTGTGCACTATAATGAAATAGTGATGTCAACGCTACTTGTAAGACGAGAGCGGGGCGTCGCGCGCGGTCGCGGGGAGAGGTTTGTTTTCAAGCCAGGTGCCATGTTAGCTCGTACGGGTAGTATATAATGAAAAAATTAAACGTCCAATCACAAGGTATTGTCAAGGCAACTGGCATGTTTCAAACTGCCTAGGTTATTTGCTCTGTTATGGTTTTAAAAAATAAATTTATTTTAGATATATTGATCAGCATACTTAATTATGGTTTTTACAAAAGATTTAATTTTGATTGTTTAACAAAGCTACTTTACGGTTCATTGAGGATTGTTTGTAAGACCACAGACTAAAAAGTATTCATACTCAACTCGGCTCGCCGACATTTAGCTCTCGGTGACGATGACGGCGGCGGTGGACACAAGGCCTTACACTTGAATTCAGAATCTTATGGCCGAATACCCGAACGTCACTCAACTCTGAGACGCTCTCAAATCTCTTGGGAGTCTTTAGTCTGAGTCTTTATCATTCTAAAGAGAAAAAATAAGGACAGCAATAGATTTGAGAGCGTCTCAGAATTGAGTGACGTCTGAGTATTCCACCCGACAATCCGGTATTTGACACCATCATCAATTGACGTACTTTATATGAGCTGTCAAAACGCAATTCTCCACGTCACAAGCTAGCAACTCTATTGACTAACTATTTATTGATTTTAAAGCAAATAAAAATCCAATTTTACAGTAAATTAAAAACAAATCCGATGCTAGGACTAATAAAAAGATAGGTTTTATAAAAAATATGTCTTAGATTTATCGGTTAATAGTGTCAAATAACGTATTCAATTTTTTTGAGTGTGCATTTACTAGAGTTTTTCGTTCCCTAATATTCAGTTGTCAAAGGTTCTGATTTTAAGTTTGCTAATGTCACTTGCTGGGCGCATCATCTTTAATAATCATCATCATCATCAATTACCGTCACTTTGCTTTTCTGACTGACCGACCGACTCTTTGACACTTTATTCATAAGTACCTGTAAATGGTCTAAGTGAAATAAATGCTTTGAATTTTGAATTTTTTGAATCATCACGCTGCGCGCGCCGTCTGCTTCAGCGAGTGCTACTGCTACGCTATGGTCTGTGTTTATCTGCAAATAGGTTATCATTGATAAGAATGGATATAGTATTACTGTATACTATGTTATGAGCTATACCTATAGTGTTACTTCACTGCTCTTTTTGTCACTGAAATGAAATAAAATTAAATACTTTATTATGCAAGTAGGATCTTAAAATCTCTTTTACAAGTAATCTTCTTATATATAAAATTCTCGTGTCACAATGTTACCTACTTACCTTACTCCTCCGAAACGGCTTTACCGATTGTTACCAAATTTTATATGCATATTCAGTAGGTCTGAGAATCGGCTACTATGTAGATCTGAGAATTGGCTACTATGTATTTTTCATACGTCTAAGTGATAAGGGTTGTTCACCCTTAACATTTTTAACGCGGGTGAAACCGCAGGAGGCAACTTGTATTTTTTATAAACTACCTGGAGCCGGCATTTCCTAACTAACTTACCTCTAAGAATAAATGATTATTGTCCCTTTTAATGTCCAGACAATATATTCAATATTTTTGCGCAACTAACCATGCAGAATAACATTCGAGCTTGTCTTTTGAGAAAAATGCTAGTAGGTAAATCTGCCTCAAAAAGCATCGCGAGCTCAACTTTAATCTAAAGGAGCTCCTCAAACCGATACCACATTACTGCTTGTTAAATCATGGGCTTGCAAGTCGTCCGCCGAATAGCCGAATGAGTCACGGGCATATTTGTTTAAGTACGCATTTCATTACGAAACCATTCCTAAATAATATAATTAAATAGACTTTTCATGTTAATAACGTTAATAGGTCAAAATAAATATTGAGCTAAATGGCAGAAAGTTATTTGCTAATTAACTCCAGTTAGTCTAGCTTTAAGTATGATAGGGATGACGACAGCATAAAAAAATGGCATTCTGTTTAGTCCGTCTTGTAGATCGGCCAAAAATACGGGACACGTATTTTTTGCTTCATCAAAATAATAAAAAAATACAAAGATAAAGAGTAACAAAGTTCTGGAGTGGGGGCATAGTGGGGGCTTTTGACGCCACCGTAATGCAAAAACTGTATCTTATCGTGACGTCACGCACAACTTCAACGCACTGTATCGTCGTTATTTTTCGTTAACGAGAAAAAAGAAAAAATACGTGTTAAAATTTTTTAATAATCTCAATGAATTGATCCACTGTGCGACGTCGCTTTACGCTTCTGGAGCCCAGGCCTCTAGTTGATTCAAGTGCCATTCCAATCTTGCTAAAGCTTCGATGTTTTTGGCTGAGCTCAACGGCTTGTCTTTGAGCTCAGCACTGTTTCGAACATCAAGCTGGATCCTTGCTGAACATTCAAAGACAAGAGTGCCTAGTGCGAGTTTGTTTTACGTTAACGCGATCGACACTGAAGAGACTGCAGAACTGAGCGTTATTCGTAAGGTTGAGGAGTACCCACAGGGATAAATTATACGTGACCTATATTTTTTTAATTTTACTGTGAATGTTTTTGCTACCGTCCCTGCATAATACCTCATCAATGGACTTGGAAAGCAAGGCATGGAAACGCTTGCATGGTCTAAATAATCTTCAAAAGTAATATGCATAATATATTTATTTTCCAGACCGAGAGCAGTCAGCACCAAGGTTCAGAGTACATCAGCAAGGCGTCTCGCATTCTTGTCAAGCTACAATGGTAATAACAATGGTTCTTTCTACATCATCATCACCTTCATCATCATCAGCACTGATGCCAGGTTTAGTTTCACTTCACTCTTTTAGCATTTCAGTATTAGATAAAAGAATATGTTGTGTGGGGAAATCATAGCCACTTGAATTATTTATAAATAAAGAAAGGAAGAGAAACGGACGGGGCTCCCGCCTAAGCCGAGAAGGCTAAGGCCCGGCGCCCATTATCGGCATCGGTACGGCTCAGGATTTTAGTTGATAAAAGGATTATAGACATTAACGTCATGGCAATAAAATAGAAATTTCCATGATATATGATTGTAGTAACAAAAATACCGCTTCGGTATGCTTGAGGCTACTGCATCGGCAATTTCTACTTTATTGCCATGAAGTTAATGTCTATAATCCTTTTATCAACTAAAATCCTGAGCCGTGCCGATGCCGATAATGGGCGCCGGGCCTAAGGCGGGAGCCTAGCCTATCCTGTTTGTAAAATAGGCTTGCTTATGTAAACGACATAGTTCACAAAATGCTTGCGACACAAATATAAAAAACATAAACCAAATAAAAGGCGAAACAGAAAATAACACAATAAATTGTGCGTTAAACAAACCCAGTTCAATAAGAATGCCAGATTTCAGCTTCACTATAACACATAATGTCTAGTGGAACCATTATTGGGTATCCAATGACACACGACTTCGGTAAGTCTATCACTACTGGTTATTGTAGTGCATTGGACTGCAGAGTTTATTATTACTTCATACTCATCAGTCATCCGTGAAAGCACCTCATGACGATTTCTGCCGCCATACTCCGTTGTTTTTCTTGTTTGCGGGCTTGGTACCGACAGTGGCAGATCCAGGATGGTTTGAGACGGAACAATTTAAATGCCCACCAAAACAATATTTTTGCCTTCCAAATAGATTAACGATCACCAAATTTGGTTAGGTTTGTTTAGAACTGACCACAAAACTCGCGAAGACGAGCAAGCGTAACGAGCGTGCCGCGACAGCACCACATCCACTAGTGATTCATTTTATTTATCTTAGCCGAAATTCAGATTCAGTCAAATTCGTATAAAAAGGAAAATAGTTTTAGTTCTAGAATACTTCACGAAACATAATTGGTGAAGCGTCAATGCCTTTTTATAATTATAATATTTTAAAATTAAAAACAATATCTAATTTGATGATTCCTCACGCTAATACAAATGGCAGCGCCCTCACTTACTAATGTTTGTCTGGAGTTAACGCGCTTCCGGACGACTAGATGGCGCTTGCGACCATCAAATTTGAGTTCCGTTGCGCCCGCCGCCGCACACGTCGAATTTTCCTTGTGTCTCCCGCTAAAATCTTCTCTTTTTGGTGAACTCCGGTAATTACTGGTCAATTGATGGACCTGAACTTGTGTCATATGCTAAACTTATAGTGCAGTGTTGAATTTGAACATTTGGAGCGACTATCCGCTGGATTTCATCATTTTTGGTACGCCGGCCGGCTACCCTTACCTACAAGTCAGAACACGTGCACACAGAAAGAAAATCCACTTCACCTGGCCAGGAATCTCAGTGGGTGCTCTGGATGACTAGGTGAGTGAGGCTATAATCGCTGCTATAAAACTTATTTGTGAGGAGTCATCAATTAGGGAAGTAGGTAATTTCTTTTTCTTGAACCGCGTTCTTTGATCCGCCATCTTTTTTCAATTTAATTTCCAAATTCCCGCTTACGTGGAGCAGGCTATTTACACGCCTCTCCATAATTAATTTGGTCCTACGAGCAGGATATAAATATCCTATAGTTACCTAGATTTTTACGTAATTGTTTGGTAAAAATCATAAAAAGGTACATAACGCTTCATCATAGTTAGGTATTCATTTGCGTAAACTTTTGGTGAATGTTTTCCTATAAAACGCTTTAAACATAATTGGCAATAGATTTTACGTAATTTTTTGGTATAAATCTGATCAGTTATAGTTAAGTACATAAAACATAAGGTGTTACGTATTGATTGGTAACATTACTTATTTATCTTTCCCGCACTTATTCGCATATTTCGTTGGGCATTAATTGCCCTAATACCTAAATACATCAAATAATAATTGATAATAAATAGGTACGCTCGGTTTTCTTACGCGTTGAATAAAATAAAACAAGTAGGTAGGTAGTTATTATACCCACTGATAGTTAGCGCTGCGATTGCGAACCGCCTTTTACTTAGGTATTTATTTTCTCTCTGTCGTTATTGGGTTTATATTGTCGTATTGTTGTTATAATTCAACAATATGACGGCTAATCAACCAAAACCGGAACATTTATTGGCTATTCTTCATGAAAAGAAAGCATTATTATTTAAACGCATTAATCGTTTGTATGATTCATCGAAGAATATCTCGTCATTCGAATCTAGGAAGAATGAAAGTTTCATGACTGAATCTGAGACAATTGATGATATTCGCGATAAATTCGAATCTCTTGTCGATCAAATCAATCAAATAAATATAAGTTTAAAACCAGGTTGTAGTCCTGACTATGCTTGTTTAGAATCATTTGAAGATTTGTACATTCACGTTAAACGCATCAGAAATAAAATAAACAGTAGTCAGTCGCCATCAACATCCAGTAGTAGTAACAGGAAGGAATTTTTTGAGCCACTTAAAGTAAAGCTACCGCCTATAGCACTACCTTCTTTTGACGGTAAGATTGAGAACTGGCCTGTTTTTTATGAGTCGTTCAAGTCGAATATTCACGATAATGATCAGCTGACTGACTCGCAGCGTGTGCAGTACTTAGTGGGTAAACTTACTCAGAACGCATTGAGGGTTACCGCTGGAATTGTGCCTACAGGAGATACGTACAAGTTTTTGTGGGACAGTTTAGTTAAAAAATACCAAGACAAACGCACGTTAGGTACGCATTATTTAAATAATATATTAGATTTAAAAAGTTGTTCATATAACGCGAACAGTCTCGATTCTTTCATAGAAACATTTAGTGCTTCTATTTCTGCCTTGAAACAACTTGGGATTAAAGATCTTGAAGATTTTATTCTTTTACATTGTGCTATGAGAAAATTAGATTCACAGACCACTCAGTCGTTTGAACTATCCATTAGAGATGTTGAAATTCCCACCACACAATTATTGATTAGTTTTGTTCAGGATCAGGCAAAAATATTATCGCGCTCAAATTCGTTTCACTCGAATGCGAAAAACAATAGTAGTCACCCCGCTTCTCAGCAACGCGAGCGACGCACACAGACGAACGCATTTGTTGTGAGCGATTCAGTCGACTCGTCCGCGACCGCGGCTTCGTGTTGCGCTTACTGTAATGATAACGCTCATGTTCATTTGTATAAATGCGACAAATTTAAATCTAAATTGACTCCTAAAACTAGATTCGAGTTTATTAAATCCAAGCATGGATGCGCGAACTGTTTAAGCACTTTGCACAGTTCGAATAACTGCAAGTCAACCTCCGTCTGTGATTTATGTAAAAAACGCCATCATACATTATTGCATTTCGATAAAGATAAGGAGATCGCGCGCACAGCTGAAGTTGAAGCGATGAATTGCAATGTAGCCGTAGTGGCGCCTCCCGCCTCGCTTCCCGCACCCCTATCGTCCCCATGCGCGTCTTCGCTCACGCCGCCGCCCGCGCCGGTCCATAACACAGCTGTGTTATTCGCAGCTAATGCGAAAGCTAAGGCGACAGTCTTATTATCGACAGCTCAAGTTTACGCGCGAGCTAAGAGTGATAGCATGAGACAAAAGACAATAGTGAGGTGTTTAATTGATAATGGTTCGCAGAGTAATTTAATAACTACAGCCTGTTGTAGAAAGCTTAATTTACACATAATTCCTTTGAGTAACTCATTTGTCAGAGGAGTTGGTTCCGTATCGCGACCGATAATAGGTTATGTCCAGTTAGATATCGAGTCTCGCGTTGACCCACAACAAAAATATACAATTCATGCGTTAGTAGTTGAATGCATTACGGATCAGCTACCATCGCACCATGTTAAATGGGATAGTCAGGTTGACCTCCACTCGCTTCCGCTCGCTGATTTAAGCTGGAATATTCCAGGGAATATTGACTTAGTGTTAGGCGCTCAACTGTTTCCGTACATTTATTTGGGGAAGAGGGTTGACTTTGGTTCACACGCCCCACCTGCGTTACTGACCACGTTCGGTTATGTCCTTATGGGTGATTTTCCTCCTAGTAATGATAATTTAAATTTACCTAATTCTTCCTTCTCAGCATTGGCTCTCAATGATTTATTACAAAAATTCTGGGAGTTGGAGGAAGTTAATAATAAACGCTTTTTCTCTCCCGAGGAGACCGAATGTGAGAATATCTTTTCCTCCACGGTGTCACGTGGCGAGACGGGACGTTACACTGTCGCGTTGCCTTTTTGTAAGAATCCTGCCGGATTGGGTAACTCCCGTACCGCCGCGTACCGACGGCTTATTGCGCTTGAGAGGAAATTTCGCCAATCGCCGACGTTACGGGAAAATTATAACGCAGTAATCAAGGAATATATCGATAATGGTTACTTAAGTCAAGTCAACGAGTCTGACGTTTCGGATGACGGGTACTACATCCCTCATCACGCTGTTGTTCGACCAGACAAACCGATGCCGCGTATTGTGTTGGATGCTAGCGCTAGAACTCATACTGGTTTATCTTTAAATGATGTACTCCACATTGGTCCAAATTTACAAACAGACCTATTTCTTTTATTAATAGATTTTAGATTGTTTCCCATAGCTATAAACGCTGATATTAAACAAATGTATTTACGCATTGGTGTACCCATTGACCAGCGTAAATACCTACGCATTTTGTTTCGTTTCAATGAGAACGAACCTGTACTAACCTTCGCTTTTAATCGCTTACCTTTCGGGCTTAAGTCGAGTCCATACATAGCTATGCGCACTGTGCGACAGCTGGCCTCCGACAGTCCGCTTTATCCTGAAGCCGCTAAAGTAGCAGAGACCAGTCTATACATGGATGACCTGGTGTATTCTGTGAACAATGAAGACACCGCCAAGCAGCTGTCTCATGATCTCATAAAAATGTTTAGATCTGGTGATTTTGACCTGGTTAAGTGGTGTAGCAATTCACCCACTCTTTTAAACAGTCTTCCCAACTCTCATCGTAAATCCCTCGATTTTCACGCGGGAAATGACGTGTCCAAGGTGCTAGGCCTTTCGTGGGAACCTGCTCAGGATAATTTCCTTTTCACTTCCGCTCAAGTAGCCGAGAAATGTACAAAGAGAAATATACTCTCGGTAGTCGCGCGTTTATTTGATGTTCTTGGTCTAGTCGCCCCCGTTATTTTTTACGCCAAGCTGCTCATCAAAGAGTTATGGTTGAGCAAAGTTGGTTGGGATGACCCCGCCCCTGACAATATTTTTAAGCGTTTCTCCGCTCTCATGCAAGAGTTTCGCCTGCTGGATACCTTACGGATTCCGCGCCATGTGGGTGTCACCGATGATTGCGCTGTCCGCATAGTCGCCTTTGCCGACGCCAGCATGCGTGGATATGGGTGTGTGATTTATGTGCACTCTATTGTCCCTTCCGGTGTCGTTGTTCGCTTGCTTTGTGCAAAATCAAAGATTTCACCTACCAAAGTCGTCACTCTTGCACGTCTTGAGTTATGTGCCGCCGTGCTCATGTCAAAATTAGTAAAAATTGTGCGCGATACTTACGCTAAACGCGTTCCTATTGCAGGAACTTACGCTTTTTCAGATTCTACGATAGCCTTATCGTGGATACATTCTTCCCCGCATCGCTGGTCGGTCTTTGTCAGTAATAGAGTCGCTCAGTGTCAGGAGAACTTGGATTCTCAACATTTTTACCATGTGGCAGGTGTTGAGAATCCAAGCGACTGCTTATCTCGTGGTGTCCTTCCTTCCCAGTTAGTGTCTAATGAGCTTTGGTGGAACGGCCCGTCTTGGCTTCATTGCCATCCAGAGGATTGGCCTATCAAACCGTTCTCTCCCACTGACTGTGAGGAACTTCCCGAGCACAAAACAAATGTACTGACAGCGACCACGCAGTTAGAGCAACCACTTTTATATCAATTGGCGCTACGTATCTCGTCATGGAATAAATTATTGCTTATCGTTTCTTATATACTTAAATTCGTTAGACCAAAGGCTCATGGTGAGCCTCGCTCTGTTCAGAGTTTGTCAGCAGCAGAACTAGCTATCATTCGTGCTGTGCAATCTGTACACTTCGCCGATGATATTAAGCTCATAAAATCTGGTAAATTACTCTCTAATAAACTTCAACGCTTGGCTGTATTCTTGGATAAAGATGGCCTTTTGCGTATCGGTGGTAGACTTTCCAAATCCAGCCTCCCTTTTGACGCGAAGCACCCTTTGTTACTTCCCAAACACGACCATGTCGTAGATCTGATAATACAACATTTTCATGTGATGCACTGCCACACTGGGCCGGGACTTCTTATGTCCATTCTAAGACAACGATTTTGGATATTAGACGCCAGGACGGTCATTAGGTCCAAAGTGCGGCAATGCAACACGTGTTTTCGGGTCAATCCGACGCATCCTACGCCAATGATGGCAGACCTCCCTGAATATCGGGTGTCAGAATCCAAGGCGTTTGTCCACACGGGGGTAGATTATGCTGGTCCAATTCGTATAACTCTCGCCCGTCGTAGAGGTCAACATGCACAAAAAGCCTATATCTGTTTGTTCGTGTGCTTGGTAACTAAGGCCGTCCATGTCGAGCTAGTCTCTGATTTAACGTCTGATGCTTTCTTAGCCGCGTTTAAACGTTTTATTTCGCGTCGAGGGCCAGTGTCCTGTCTATATTCGGACAACGCTACTAATTTTGTTGGTGCTAAGGCCCAACTAGATGATCTTTATAGTTTCTTAATAAATTCAAATTTCAATTCGTCTCTTTCAAATGAGCTATTAACACGCCGCATAATGTGGAAAATGATTCCACCTCGTTCACCACATTTTGGTTCTATGTGGGAAACTAATATTAAAACATTAAAAACGCATCTTTATCGCGTGATCGGAAGTCAGATTCTCACTTACGAGGAGTTACAAACTGTGCTCATTCAAATAGAGTGCATCATGAATTCGCGCCCTCTGAGCGTTTTGTCTTCCGATCCTCATCCTGAAGTTATTACTCCGCTCATTTTTTGATGTCCACGCCATTGCAATACTTGCCGGCAGCCGATTTGTCTGGTCAACAAGTTAATCTGGCAAAGCGTAAACAGTTGTTAGATAGCATGGTCCAATCCTTCTGGAAGAAATGGCACCTAGAGTACCTGCATACGCTGCAAGTTAGGCAAAAATGGGCAAGTCCGGACAAGCCTGTAGAAGTAGGAACTGTTGTTCTTGTAGGACAGGATAATTCTGCTCCTTTAAGTTGGCCATTAGGAGTTATAACTGAGGTTTATAAGGGTACGGATAACATAGTTCGCGTCGCAATGGTTAAGACTAAGTTCGGTTCCTTTAAGCGCGCTATCGTTAAATTATACCCTATCCCGACACAGTAAACGTTACCGCTAGAATAACATTCTTAGTTTTAAGTTTAGTTATTAGTCTTAAGTAACTTATATCTTTATATCTCGCATCAGTCATGAACCTAGACATTCGCCAGTTTTTTCTGATCATGATTGAGGTCAGTAAATCTTTTTAATTTTCACTTTCCTTTTGTAAGCACTTGCGTCCTTCCAAGGCGGGGAGCATGGTGAAGCGTCAATGCCTTTTTATAATTATAATATTTTAAAATTAAAAACAATATCTAATTTGATGATTCCTCACGCTAATACAAATGGCAGCGCCCTCACTTACTAATGTTTGTCTGGAGTTAACGCGCTTCCGGACGACTAGATGGCGCTTGCGACCATCAAATTTGAGTTCCGTTGCGCCCGCCGCCGCACACGTCGAATTTTCCTTGTGTCTCCCGCTAAAATCTTCTCTTTTTGGTGAACTCCGGTAATTACTGGTCAATTGATGGACCTGAACTTGTGTCATATGCTAAACTTATAGTGCAGTGTTGAATTTGAACATTTGGAGCGACTATCCGCTGGATTTCATCATTTTTGGTACGCCGGCCGGCTACCCTTACCTACAAGTCAGAACACGTGCACACAGAAAGAAAATCCACTTCACCTGGCCAGGAATCTCAGTGGGTGCTCTGGATGACTAGGTGAGTGAGGCTATAATCGCTGCTATAAAACTTATTTGTGAGGAGTCATCAATTAGGGAAGTAGGTAATTTCTTTTTCTTGAACCGCGTTCTTTGATCCGCCATCTTTTTTCAATTTAATTTCCAAATTCCCGCTTACGTGGAGCAGGCTATTTACACGCCTCTCCAATAATTTTGGTGATTATTTAATTATATATAATTTTGGTTGTAAGTTAAACATAAGCCGTTTGAAACAAGTTTAAAAATTAAAAATAGTTTATTTCTCACCATAAAAATTACACTAGGGCTTGACTTAACTGAGCATAGGATTAAATCATTCTTATAGCTTACAATCTTTTAACATTATGTAGACTTAGATGCATAATAACAGCGCGGGTTGTGAGTAATATTTGTTTCCACCTCGACTATGAGCTAATCGGCTATACATACGAGTGGGTATGACTCACATAATATTTTTTCTTACTAAGCGATCTATTCCTTCTAAGAAGTTGTTAGACTTTAAATAATGATAATTGAGTTAGGATTATTACTGTTCTGTGAATGTATACTTGTTATATACCTACTGAAAGCAAATAAGATGGAACTGGGAGAACTATAAATAAATCGGATTTTATGGCAGCCAGCACAACCTTACAATAAATATACACAAGTGCAGACAGAGTGCTATGCACACCCTTAAAATTAATGTACTGTAAATCATAATAATTATAAAGATAATAATTATGTTGCCGTTTATTGCTCCGTCCGAAATAGTGACAGCCATCCCAGTTTTGAGCAGTTCAATAACTGATGAGAACTGTGCAGTAGGTTAAAAGTAAAATATTTTCAAATCAAACTTGAATTTGTCAGGGGTTGATTCATAATACATATATTTATCACCGATTCGTTACTGCGTGCCATATTTAGCACATTATTATTTAATACATTTCAGCTTTACGTCTGCACATTTCTACAAGCAGCATTAACAGTTTGTCAGTTGACTTATTACTATAAATTTAAACTGAAGCACCCGTTGGTTCCAGGTACGATCAAGCGGTGGACAGTCTTCGTCGGGAGATCGGCTTCCACCAGGAGTCGGGGAACATTGGAGCCATCGGCAGGCTTACAGTGGCCATAGTACTGGTGCAACTCGCTAGAGGAGATGCTGTTGCTGCTGAGAAAGCTTATAAGGTGAGTTTTGTGAATTTTCACCAGTAAAAATGACCCTTACTGCCTTCATTTCTTCTAGTCTACTCCTTCATCTTTTTTCTTCTGCCCATGTACTTTATAACAATTAAAAAAGTTTTTTTTCCATGCCACCCTGTCTCCCTTTGCTTCTTTACACAATCTATCCACCATTTTTGTCATATGTCCCATCTATTCACTGTCAGTCATATGCGTTTCATCTCCCTTCTTCACATTCGTGATTACTCATTACATGTGATTTAGGAAAAATAATACAATCACTATATTGACGATAATAAGCAGTACCTCCAAACATAACTATTTCTACCGCGTATATTTTAAGCTATGTTTCAATGTTCTGGTTTAAAGAGCAAGGGCGTTATAATTTCAGGCACATACAACATTTTAGAATTTTCAAACACGTCAACGTATTGAGGCCATCATACTATGTTTTGTCTGTGCATCAACCTAAGGTGGACTGGCAGAAAATGCCTAAAGCCGTATACAGCAAAAATGCTGGAAACTTATAAGCGCTTGCCGTTGCTGGTTCGTTCTACACAAAGGAAGCAGGTTGAAGCAGACTAAGCAAAATTTCGGAATGATTTGCTTGCAGTTGCTATGGCAACGACCAGCGCGTGTTAAAGCTTGTCGATGTTCATATATTTTCCTGCGCGGATTACCACCGTTGGCAAGCGCCGGCAAGCGCTTATAAGTTTCCAGCTTTCTCTCTGTATACGGCCTTAGGCATTAAGTCTGCCTCAGTAACACCGTATTGAGGCAGACTTAATGCCTTAGGCATTTTCTTACATATTTTCGTACATAAAATTTAATAATTAAAATAAATCACACTGAAAGTGACAACTTCACGTGGGCCGTCAACAAACTCGCTTTATAACCAACTAACTCCATACCCAAATGTACCAGGAATGGGGCAGCAACTGCGAGGTGGCAGAGATGCAGACCCTAGAGCAGATCTTACAGGCCTACGACGAGGAGGACCGCGAGGCCGCCAAGCGCGCCCTGGCCAGCCCTTTCATCCGCAACATGGACGTGGAGTACGCGCGCCTGGCCGCCACGGTGCCGCTGCCCGAGGCCATGGAGCCCGCCCCTAGGGCTGCGGTCCGCGAGAACGCCGCCCCGTCGTATGTGAGCCCGAATTCTACTACTACGGCGGTGAGTTTTGAATTGTAGACCTAACTTTATAAGAAATTTTTATAAAATAGTAATTTTGACGTTAACAAAATGTGAATCATGGTCAATATTTCACGATGAGGATTTCTCCTCAGAATATTCTCGTGTAACTGCAGCGGTCCAGATTGCTGCTTAGTTGCAAGTTTCCACCCCCAAACATTTTTTATAGTACGCAGCACTTGAAAACAAAACAAAATGGCAGCAGGAGACTTGTAGCTTAAATGCAAAAATGTTATAATCCCTTTATTCTAGACTTCTAATAAGATATAGCTCTGTACTTTTACATTCATAATAAGTGTAACATTAAGATTACTATATACTAAAATTAAGTGTTTCAATTCCAGGAAATCGCAGGCACAATGGAAGAATCTCCGTACGCTACAGTGACATACGCGAAGAAACCCAAGGAAGAAGATGAAGGCGGATTGTGTTAGATTATCAACAGACATATATACGATATATATGTTTAGTTGCCTGCACCGTCGAAATGATGGCTCGGTAGTATCACACCCATCGCAAACTTAGTAACATATTTTGGCCTATTTCAGTCTCTTTCTCACACTGGCAATTTGTCAGTGGTACGAAAAAGATGGAAATAATGCTTATACAAATCATGTTCTAAGTTTCATTAATAAATCTTGGTCTCGTTCTCGGTTTTAAAAAAAAGTGACATGAAGTCTAGTCTAGGTGCTATGATTGGTCGACGTGTGTCAACAATCAATCGCCGCTTGGCAATGTCACAGTTCTTTTTTTGAAAACCGGGCGTTGAACAAAGCAAGACAACTATTTATTGAGGGTCATACTGGCTTTCACTATAGACAAATGTGCTTTTAAAATGGCGCTTTTAAAGTGACATTTGAAATGAATTTGAGGTTTAGTCAGCATAACACTTCAAGAGAAATTATTATAATTTTGCATGAAATTTAAAGCTATATTGACCAAAAATCGCCAGCCCTCAAATATTTAACGAAAATCTTTGCCGTCCAATAAAAAACATTCCTTTATAAATACTACCGTGCCGTCATCAAAACACATGTTTTGTTTCGCTTCGTGGCCTATAAAGCCTTATTTATCTGTTATTTGTGGAAATGTTTATTTCGTGGTTTATTTGAAGCACCACTTCGCTCATTTCCCCAATAATGGCAATGTATTGTGATCGATTCAAATGCAATTTGAATAGTGTAGAGCAATCTGTAGCGTAAGGGTTTAGTGTACACAGATTAGGTATATGCATGAACAGATTTTTGATGTGAAACATCTATAGCCGCACGTAAAACAAATTTCTGGCGTGGCGACGCATGCCGTGGCGACGCGTCGCCACGCTATATGATTGTGTATATATACAGTCAGTCTTGTGTACTGTGTGGCGATGATGTCATGTCGATGTTTCACATCTGCCAGGCGTCCCGTGACGGCTCACTTTTTTTTTTATTGATAGCTAATTTAAATTAGCCTAAACTTGCTTGCTATTTTAAAACTCTAGTTTCTTGCATGCAAGTTTGTAATTCAGTTTTTATTTTATAGAACTTTCAGAAAACGTGACGCCGCAAACATTTTGATGCAATTAAAAATCAAATGACATAATTAATTGAAAATGAATTTTGGAATTATTCGTAAATGTTGTCAAACACCCTATTGCGGAAATTTTACTCTGTTTGTGCTGCATTATCAATTATTCAATTATAACTGCTCGTGCCTATAGCTAGTCTGTCTGCCGTTTCGTTGCTCGGTTCAAAAATAAATAAATAATTATAAAGTGTGGCAATACTTACAATTCCTGAAATTTTAACACAATGCAATTGTGACGAAGGATTTGTTAAAGTTAATATCTGACGATATCGTACTCGCAGAAAAATTCATTGACAACTAAGCGCAAAAATGAAATATTTATTTGACATGAGCGCGTACGACGTCAAAATAATCGACAGAGCAATATTTAAAATGTAATAAAATTGTTATAATTTTTTTTTATTCGGTTTGTAATGTGTAACTTTCAACAATTTCTTCAAGTCGCTTCTTACATTTCTCTCGTCAATTGATCTTTATTATATGCCGTCACTGTGAATTTGAAGTCACATAGGCATTAAAAATACGCGATATGTAGCGAGCTTCGTCCTTTTAATAAGTAGACAACACTAGCTGAAAATCAATAATGTATGCAATTTGAGCGACAGTTATCCGACCACTGCAATATAAGTTCTAAACACTATATATTAGGATACAAAGTCCGAGATAAATATACGCTACCTAGCACGTTTTTTGGGTTTTCTATTCTTCGTCTTTGTCTGGCTACCGTAATTTGACATTTGTGGGCCGACGGTGACAGAAATATTGCTTATAATTTAGATAAAGTATGCTAATTAACGTTAACGATGTTACGTGACGCGTCATTATAGTTGAACTCTAGTTCATTATGGTTCCACGGTAAAAATTTGGTCGTGTCGGCTACAAATCAGATGAAAATTGTCTTGTACGTGAGAAGAATCAAAGATGTTCTCCACGTCCACGTCCTGTCTGACGCAGACAAAAGATTTTTGTCTTGTGCAGCGCTGACGCTGTGTACACTAGTTGTTTGAAACGACACGAACTCTTGCATAGACCCGTCGATTTTTCTTACTGTGGACACGCGGCGTCAAACGAACGGTCCGGGGCCTTTTTGTCATTCTTTAATACAGCTTAAAATTACAGTCCACTTATTTATTTATCACCCTGAGATCCCTTATACATGTACAACTTTGACTGTTATATTTCCGTCGCTATCTTGACCTAGTAGTGGTAACGTATATTTATTTCGGGCTGACGCTCGGATTATCGAACGAAAAATTAATTTGTAAAGCGTGCTAAGCTTCTGTGATTTATTGTATTTAATTGAGTCTTACATTTCTTGTTCGAGTAATCAGAGGGTGTATCCACAACATTTATTTGTTATAAAAAGGAAAATTTTGATATACAGTAAAACGGAGTGAATAACAATTTTAAATTACGTTAAAATTATTGTAATATCTGGTCAACGACGAACGAAAAAGGACACGCATGTTTTAACTCCATTGTAATTTACGATATAGTGTTGACATTGCAATTAAAATCCAGTAAAAATATAAGTTTTTTATATGTACCCTCAAACAACTTATTTCTTCCTCTGTTTTACTACTTATTTTCTATGCCGTAAAAGAATTTGCAGTGTGTAAAATTGATTCAACTTACAGCTCAAAGAACATAATATTTTGATGATAAAATGATATTGCTATACCCACATTCTTCACCTTATTTCTTCATGTATATTAGCAGCTGATCGCCTTTCATTCGAGGTCAGTCTGCATAAGCGTTGACGGCATTTTGATACAAATCTCGTTCAAGTTTTAAGATAATTTTATATATTTACTGTATAAATATATATATATACATATGTATAATGTAAGACTTAGTTTGTAATCTCGATCCTACAGCGTTGTTACTTTAACTGAAATGTATTCTCAGAATGGCAATTGGGAAGTAGAAACAATAATCTATGACGTAATGTTACTGCATAAGTTTTGATTTCAAAACAAATAAAAATCTAATCTGATTATAAATACAATTAATAGAAAATTCATTGGTATTTTATGGTCAAATTAAAGTATATTTCAGTCTTGATTAGTGGTTCAACTTGAAGGCTCACAACCAAAACCTTACGCTACGAAAATATTGAAAATAACATCCCACAGCACAAATCACTAGAACAAGAGCCACGTCATTACACACCTTATTATCAACGATATATTATCTAACTTTTTGACGACTAACCGACAGCCGGCTGTCGCGCTGCTATTGTCTTTCTATTGTCTCTCAAATCACGGGTGTTCGAAGGTTTACGCGTCGTTCACATCTTCACACGTACCATCACTTTAATTAATATATTTCTTTAGACAAATACCGACTGTGTCAAAGCAATTTTTATATATATATACTTAATTATAATTAATATTGTAAATGGCGGTTAATTTAATATATAAGGCGAATAAACTGCACGCTTAGATATGACTGTAATACTCACAAATTGTATCCGATTAGCCTGCACTTTGTGTTATGTATACAATTCCATGTAATGTTCATATACAACCTGATTAAGCCTAACATTTTATTTAAAACAAAATCTACCGGTGTAATGGATTAATTTACTTACAAATAGACATAATAATACTAGATGTTTGCTGTTGTATAAAAAATACATATTTTTATCAAAATGTTTGTGTAATTGTCTACATATTCTATATTCTCGTACTGTAATTCGTTTTACTGCATATATCTTATATTCCAGATACATACATTCAAGTAAATAGTCGGTGAAGCTGTAGATAACTTTTAAAAGTCGTATTATAAGCCCTGCACTTTGTAGTAGGTACATTCTATGCAGCGTCGTGACTGACTCACGCTCATGAACTGCTAAAACTAATAATTTTAGATACAAGTACATCATCTATGCCTAACAGTATAGCCTTGTAAGGATTTTCTATTTACCATTTTGATCGAAATAAATAACCGATACTCAAATCGTTTTAGCCTGATAACAAGAGCGTCTTTAAATATAATAATAACAAATGAGACAAGAAAATCCATTGTATCTTGAGAAACTAGAGCTGATGGGCTAGGCGCAAATTTCCCCAGTCCTGTGACCTAATAGTGCTTTAAAAACGTGCATGTGATTGAGTCAGTCACCGCACTGTATGAACAAGATCTGTGCCTATTTTGTGCTTCTAATTATAAAAATTATTATTATTATGTAAAATATAACGTATTGTTATATCAAATCAATGTAGTGAGATCTAGTGATATAAGTGTTAGAGCGTCTACGAATAAAAGTTATATTATAGGGAGTTCATCCAAGCTCAAGTGCCGTTCTAGAAAATGTGCTTACTTTAGTATTTTTCGCTAGGTTTTTCTATGTAATTGAGTTCAAGTAATAGTTTTAAGTTTATGATTTGTACAGATTATTTATATGATTATTAAGACACTATTATTGTTATGCAATTATTTGTTTAGCAGATTGTTATTTTTTTTTTCATTGAGCTAATTTTGGGTATTTGGAGGTGACATTTCGTTAATGCACTGTTGATTAAATGCAATTATTTACCAATCCAAATGTGCAGGGAACGTAAAAAGGTCTCTTTTTAAAGTCGTTTAAAAAGAAACCCTCTTTTGCGTTACTTTTACTTAGCTTTCAGTTTGTTTATGTCGCTGTTTCGCATCGCAATGCAGATAACTCAAATTAATAGTACCTTGTTGTCGGTGAGGCAGCCAGTTCATAGATATTGAATTCTTTTAATCAACAGTGCATGGGGTTAGACTAACATCTAGTTCACTACGACAATACGAGAAAATCAAAAACTTTTTCGGACGGAAATAATCCTAACGTTAATTTTAAAGAGACAAGTACCTTCGTAATAATCGAAAGAGTATTTTAGTGGAAAAATTCAATTAAATAATAAATTAAGATTTGTAATGTTGGGCTTCCAGTCGTTGACTCTGTACAACTTCGTTAAAAAGCGAAGTTCTATGTTCGTAGATTTTTAAATTAATATGCGCACAATTAGCACTAAATGCTTACCGTTTCAATAAATACTTCTCTACTTAGAGACATTAAAATTAATCACATTTCTCGTAATTTCGTAGTGAATATTTATCGGATAAACGTGTTACAATTCATGTAATAATCGTTTGAGATGAAATAAATAAATGTAAACTTTAATCAACCGTAATTGAGTTTTATTATCATCTAAATATCAATTCTAGAATATTACAAAATTATACCTTACTTTTAATTTATAAAATTACTAGCTTCTGACCGCGGCTTCGCTCGCGTTAGAAAGAGACAAAAAGTAGCCTATGTTACTCTCCATCCCTTCAACTATCTCCACATAAAAAATCACGTCAATCCGTCGCTTCGTTTTGCCGTGAAAGAAAGACAAACAGACAGACAGACAGACACACTTTCCCATTTATAATATTAGTATGGATATCATAGGAATAACTTTGACAACTAGTGTATTTCATACATCACTAATGTTAGACATCCATTATTCTTTCGCGATTGATAATGAGGGTTTGCGTATGAGAAATCCGCTTGATGGCAATACGTAGGCGTCAGGTCCAACTGCAGCATGATTGGTGAATTTTTACATTCACGCCTACGTGCTGCCAAAAAACCCTCATTGAAACAAAAACACAAAATAATAATTTTCAATAATCATCAAAGAGCTGAGATCCACTTTCCATTTGATACAACAATGTCCGACACGACGACTCCGCCCGCAGTTAATAATATTTCCGAATATCTACGTCTTAGAAAAACACTACTTTTACAATTTCAAAAGAACATTTAAAGATATTTACATCACGTATTGAAAAGAAAAACGGTTGTCTCTAGCCTTGATTCATCAAGATTACGAGAAGATTAAAAGCATACTTAATTTTGTTAACTATAATAATATAATACAGGATTAGATTTAATAGTACAAAAGATTCTCATTGAAGTAGGGTCAGTTATGCGGATGCCGATGTCATGTCATGGAAATCAGATTTAATTATGAGATTTCATGTACTCAGCGATAGTAACTACACCTATGAATGATCTTTAAGTATAGGTGCCAGTCAGCCTGGCCATTGAATGAGAAGAAGACATCTGTTAAAATAAATACTTCAAATAAAAGTAGCCATAACGGCGATAGTAACTTAGGGTACTATTTAATAAAAAGTAGTATTATATGACAAGTACTAGTAGTATACGAAAGGCTACATGTATTCGCACAATATTCATATTCCACTTTATATAAATAGTATTTTTTTTATAAATTTCGTTACTACGAGATCAAGCTGTACATACCTACAATTCTATTTGTTATCACCAGGTCATTCTATAGGCCTGCGCAGACGACGGACAATGACGGAGAAAATATCCGCAATGCGCTCTTATTGTCACTGTCATTAGGTTAGTTTTGTATGCTTGCAGTCCGCCAGGCGAGGGGAGGTAAGTGCAACCTTATTGTACTAATAAATGCGCACCGCGGACTTTTTGTCCGCCGTAGTCCCTTGTCTGGGCAGGCCCGATTAAGAACAGAAGTCTTCAGTATAATTATATCAAAAATTAAATAAATTTATGTAGATGTGCTCATGGTGTTTTCAAATAGGTATAAGAGTAAACAAAGTCCGTAAAGAGACTTAACTGCATCGACACGAAGCAGGCGTTGTATCCTGAGCCCATAAATATTTTACACTACTTTTACATTATTTTGAGCGAACCAAATAATGTTCTATTATTTTGATGTGATGATGATATTGAAGTTTCTATAAAATTATTTATCACTAAAGATACTATTTGGATAAAGATAATAGTCCTTTATTAACTATGTAACTTAACATAATAAAAGTTACATAAGCTGCCGTATATGATTTGTATAATAAAAAGTTATAATTTTAATATAACTATTTCGTACTTTTACAAATTAAATATAAATCGCCGCTGAGAGTGTTTATTTACATCCAGTACAACAAGCATAAAGCAAGTGAATTGCAGCGGTTTCTACTACGTTCATCGGAACATTTCTTACATTTAATTTGGTGTATATTATTAATTAATAGTTACTACCACAAGATATATCTTGGCATCAAGATAATTATATTCTGTATACAAAAAAATGTGCATAAGACCTTGCACATTTTTTATAAAACTTAGTTTATGATTCAATTATACAGCCCTCTCGTGATGTCGTCGACATTGTGTTGAGAAAACGCGCATTAGTCTGGCTCGTTAGAATTTCCTCAATTTTGTATAGAGATCAAGTTTAGAGCAATGACGCCCTGGTTCTGTTTGGTAACCAAACCGCATTAAATATTTTCTGATTAATTTTCTTTACAATTTTATCTGTGCACCTCGCAGGAATGCGATCCCTCTCCCGCCGCGCGGTGCTTCGCATTGGCCACGTTCCTTTAGTAGTTATAGCATTCCGTCAGCGTTACGTCACAGAGCGAGACGCACAGTTAAGTCACATGGATATTTTATGTTTAGGCCTCTTTACTCGTGAAAAACTTACAACACGTTATCACACCTTTCACAGATGGCAAGTAATAACTAGTTACAAACAATTACATTTACCATCTATATTAATATTATTGTAAATGCGAAAGTCTGTTTTCTATGCCTAAATAAAACCAATTTGGAACATGATACTTTTTCAATCTGCTTGACACAAAATTAAAAGCAAAGGGCAAAAGTGTTTGTCCTATTTCTATTAAGACCAATTGCCTGCCATGATAATGATGGACAGTCCAAGGGGACGGCCCCATTTGTCATTCATCATAAAGATCAAGTCTATTTTTACATCTCTAGAGAAAAATCTTCAGCTCCGTAAGAACGAAACTTGTTCTACCAGTCTACATCTATTCTCTTATGTCTCTACAACACAAAATCTATGATTGTATATTTTTGTGACTAAACATTGTGTGTATGTACGGTGCCACCATTGGAGGGACGGACGAAGTAGATTCTGGGGCTTGTTCCTTCTCCTTATTATTTTTTGTCTTCCTAAATTGAAAACCATTCTTCCTGAGAATCTTCCGGAGCGTTTCCCTGGAGCCTTTGAAGTTTATTTCTTCTTTTAATATCTGGAGTAGTTTATTAATGGTAGGTACCTCTTTCTTGAAAGCGTAGAACTCATGGATTTTTCTGCGAATAACTTGGAGATCATACTCGTCAACTTCTATCTTGCCTTTTGTTCTGACTCGTTTCTTTGGTGTTTTCTTTAAAGTTTCAGGGTCTAGCAGACCTTGTTCCACAAGCCTTGCTTCCTTTACTATGTTTAATACTGTGCGTTCGGATACACCTGAAAACATTGAGAAATGTCTCAAAAATATGTAAGAAATAAACGAAAAATTAATTAAGCTTAACTTTTATTTCATTAATACAATGAAAATAAATTGTAGTTTTCAAAAAAAGTAGGTTGTTGATCCTGTGATCATTCGCAATGTTTACAATACAATACAATACAATTACTATGTACAATTTGCAGTGCAAATTTAAATTATGACAGTGCATTACTTTCAATTAGCTGTGCGACATAAGACAGTCATCAACTTAGAAATCAAGATTAGTTCAATTCAAACAGATTTATATATTTTAAAATAACGCCAGCAGTTACAGACTCGTCAACCATATTTTATTTTTATATAAATTATTAAAATTTACAGAATGGCTGATCTTATCAGTGCAAGCTGGGATTTTTGGCTTGTATGAAGGGCCCGCCATTAATATGCTGCCGATAACATTGGTTACTTTTTGTATGTATTTTCAGAATTCCCAAACCTTTTTACTTGTTGGAAATCTATGGAAAATTTAATAAATGCCACTAATATTGCCAACTATATTCATAAAAAAATAACAAACCATTACATGCACCCTTATTTATTTATCCTACGTATATTATAAATACTAATACTAATATTATAAATGGGAAAGTGTGTCTGTCTGTCTGTCTGTATGTTTGTCTTTCTTTCACGGCAAAATGGAGCGACGAATTGACGTGATTTTTTAAGTGGAGATAGTTAAGGGGGAGTAAGGGGAGAACGGTTACTAAGTTCAAACACCGGCCCAAACGTCATCCTCACCTGCACGCGCCTGAAGGCGGCGGCTGCCGACAGACAGCCGTGGTGCTCCCTGCTAGACAACAGACGAGGCGATGGCGACCGAGCAGTGGCGGGATAACCACACACCCGGATACCGGATGAGGCTGCGGAGGCCTTGGGGCCAAATAACCCCTAAAGGAACCGATACAGAAGGCAACGGGAAACCACTGTATTAAAAATCCCAAGAGAGTCATGGAAATATCAGATAGCGTGAATGTGATGCCTAGCGATCCGCGTAGCGACCGGCGCCATGACTTGTCCAGGAAGCATGGTGTGAAATTGGCTACTGGCCAGGCTGGTGTAGGCAACCAGGCACCGCCTGGAAGCAATGCTACTGGAAGACCAAAAATACAACTGCGCAACAAGATCCGCGTCGGCACCTGGAATGTTCGTGGCCTCCTAGTTGAGGGCAAACTCCGAATTCTCGAAGAAGAGCTAGAGCGATGCAAATCCACAATTACTGGATTGAGCGAAACCCACTGGAAGAACAGCGGCCACTTTAACGCCGAGAATCACTCCATCTATTTCTCCGGTAATGAAAATAACAGCTTTGCTGGAGTGGCTATAGTGATACCGAAAGTTTGGAATGGTTCTGTTTTAAGCTATGATCCCATAAGTGATAGATTAATATCTATAAAGCTGAGCGCATCACCTACTCCAATTAACATTATCCAGGCCTATGCACCTACTTCTGCCGCTGGTGACGATGTCGTGAGGACTTCTATGTACAGCTGGAAAGTTGCATCGCCAAAATACCAAATAGAGAACTGTTAATGATACTTGGTGACTTCAATGCGAAGGTGGGCAGTACTAAGGACGACACTAGCTTACGTAACATAGTTGGACAGTACGGGCTAGGAGTACGGAACGAAAGAGGTGAGCGCCTGATACAGTTCGCAGCCGATAATAACTTGACTATCATGAATACAGTTTTCAAACACCACTCTAGACGACTATACACGTGGACAAGCCCAGATGGCAACTACCGTAATCAGATCGACTATATCATGATCCGATCAAGATGGCGAAGCTCTGTGTCTAACGTACACACATTGCCAGGAGCAGATTGCCTCTCAGACCATCAGTTTTTGGTGTGTAACCTGAAGCTGAAGTTACAAAACACAGTGATCAGAAAATCAGGAAAGCGCTTGCAAATTCTGGACAAAGAGGCTTTTACCAAAACACTCCAAGAAGAACAGCATACATGGATGGCAGATGGCGAACACAAAACATCGGAATCTATGTGGCAATCTGCTAAAAACTACATTAAAACCTCGGTGCAAAAGTCTCAACCGAAACCAGTTAGTACTAAGCGTCAACATTGGATGTCTGATGATACTTGGAGATTGGTCGACCAACGACGTGATGCAAAAGCTAAGGGTGCCACTGTGCAAGAACTAAATTCCTTAGGTTCTCAAATTCAAACTGCATGTCGTAGAGACCGGAATACAGAGCTGAAGAACTTATGCACTGAGTTGGAAAGACATTCGCTTAAGTTTGAAACTAAGGACTTACACAAAAAAATTAAAGTCCTTACACGTCAGTTTAAGGCCAGATCTTGGGCGGTGGAGAATGCTGCTGGAGAATCTGTTGTGAATATTGAACTAATTGTGAAGGTATGGGAGGAATACTGTAGGTCCCTTTACACTGACAGTTGTAATGCAACAGATGCTGGAGTCAGTTATGTTCGGCCATTACACCGGGAGCCCTGCATATTAAAAGAGGAGGTAGCTGCCGCCATTAAACACCTAAAACACGGCAAGGCAGTTGGTGTTGATGAAATACCCATTGAGGTAATTAAGGACATGGGCGACATCGGAGTGAATATCATGCATACCATCTGCACACAAATTTGGGATACTGGAGAATGGCCAGGGGATTGGTCACAGTCAGTCTTCATACCACTTCACAAAAAAGGGTCAACGAAGAAGTGTAACAATTACCGTCTCATCTCTTTAATATCGCACGGAAGCAAGATATTGCTACATATCCTGAACACAAGACTGCAAGCATTTCTTAATAAGGAAATTGCTCAAGAGCAGGCTGGTTTTGTGAAGGGAAGAGGCACCCGCGAGCAAATTCTCATCTTGAGACAATTGATTGAAAAGGCTAGAGAATTTAATAAACCCCTGTTCCTCTGCTTTGTTGATTTTCGCAAAGCATTCGATACAGTCAAGTGGAGCAAACTCTGGGACATACTCATAGACATGGGAGTACCGCAACATCTAGTCTATCTAATCAGACGACTGTATGAGGACGGAACAGCAGTAGTACGCGTGGATGGAGTTGACTCAGCGAATTTCAAGACGCAGGCGGGTGTCCGGCAAGGCTGCATTCTTTCCCCGTTATTGTTCAACATATACACTGAGTACATCATGCGCAAGGTACTGGATCAATGGGATAAAGGGATATCGGTGGGTGGTCGCATGATTTCAAATCTCAGATATGCTGACGACACCACTCTTCTGGCTTCCACCCTGCCTGACATAGAACACCTTCTACAACTCCTAGAACGTACCAGTCTCAAATTTGGACTCGCTATAAACCGTGAGAAAACAAAAATGATGATTGTGGATCGCAAAACCGGTAACAGACCTGAGATCAACAGCATAGGTAACTGTGAAGTTGTCCAGAGCTACATATACTTGGGTTCTACCATTACCAACACTGGGAGTTGTGAGGAAGAGATACGGAGGCGATGTGCTGTGACACGTTCAGCTGTTGAAAAGCTCAAAAAGATTTGGAAAGACAGGCGCATAACCAAAAATACCAAGGTTCGGCTGATGCGGTGCTTAGTTTTTCCTATCTTTCTCTATGGAGCGGAAACGTGGACGATTCGTCAAAGGGATCGCAACAGAATAGACGCGTTGGAAATGTGGTGCTGGAGGAGACTACTGAGAATAAGCTGGACTGCGCACCGCACCAATGTATCCATACTAAAAGAGCTTCGTATCAAACAAAGACTTTCTTCGATTGTGCAAATAAGAAAACTCACAATTTTTGGGCACATTATCCGCAACGAAGACTCAATAGAGCGATTAGTGGTGCAAGGGCGAATTGAGGGGAAGCGTCCTCGTGGTCGGTCACCAACCAGATGGACGGATGCTATTAAAACAGTGACATCCAGCTCAATCGTGGAGTGCGCGAGGAACGCCACTAATAGAAAAAAGTGGAAAGAAATCGCAAGGGCAGCTACTAAGGACTTCCCATGATCACGACCACTCTGTCAAGAGTGCACGATTAAGAAGAAGAGTTAAAGGGATGGAGAGTAACATAGGCTACTTTTTGTCTCTATAACGCGAGCGAAGCCGCGGGCAGAAGCTAGTTATAAATATATACAAAAGACAGACAATGTGATGTGAAAGTTTGTGAGGATAGATGTATGGATATTTGTTACTCCTTCAAGCAAAAACAACTGAACAGTTTTTGTAGAAACTACAGTAATATAGCTTATACATCAGGATAACATATAGGGTACATAACTTGGGTAAAATGCAGGGGAATACAAGCAACCCTTTTTTTTGGATAATATAATGGGTTTTAAATAAATGGTCCCAGAAATAAATAGTCTGTAGTAAGATAAAGATCTGTCTTGCAGACATATTCAGAGCAGAGTGACGCATAGCAAAGGTAGACATCTACTCTGCATAATATATTCCTGAATATCTCTTTGTTATTACAAAATAGTTCATGGACACAATAAATATGTAACTATGGAAATTCTTTGGCGAATTTAAGATAGGTATCATAAATCGCATTGACACAATATTTACATCTCAATGAAAAATCTAAAATAAATAATGCAAGCTCACAATACAGAATAGAACAGAATTATACTTTATTGCAACACAGTGGTATTCAAATGTGAATTTTCTTATCCATATACAATGAATGGTTGTATACCTATTTATATTACATTCCTATATGAGATATGGAATGGCCTGGCTAGGCATGCATGAATAAAAAACCATGTTCAGAACAACTTTTGGTAGCAAAAATCGCCTAAGGCTGAAAATGTCTAAGTACGCCTGAGCATTTGTTAGTTATTCGCTTTTTCTCAGCCCTGTTTTAAATGTATATGAGTAAACAAGATGATCAGTAGCTTTTTGGCAACGTTCAACAACAATGACGTTAATTTTATTATAATGCTAACGCAAGGCGAAGTAAACACACTACGAACAAATACATTTGCCGAGCAGTTTTTAACAACAAAAGCTCTTAAAATTAACAAAGAACATTTTACGCAACAAATTCTATGATTGGAACATCTATGCGGCTAATTAAAATACAAATATTGTCATGTCTACGAACCTGTAGCAGCAGATACACGAACATATACTTTACTCAGAGGTATAATTGGCACTTGCATTCGTTTTTCTTCGTCCATAAACTCCTTTACTTTCAATATTATCTCCCGAACTTCAGTCGTAATGTTTTTCGGCATTTTGTAGCTTATTTGTTATGGTATTTTAAACAAAAACAGTAGTTACGCGTAAACTATAAACTAAAGCCAGAAGAAGCCACAAATGGGAATGGCTACTTTTTGACTTTTGTTTGTCAGCGTGAGTACCACAGACTACGAATAGGAGTAATGTCAAACAGCGGAGGGCATCTTGCACTATGGCCGCCATTTTCATTTCGGATACGCTAGCAAAAAGTATACGATTCTAAGGCCCGAGTCACACCGGAATGGCAGCCGCCGGCAGCGGCGCGGCGAGCACTTTCAGTGTCAAATAATTTTAAACTTTAACTACATACCTTAAAAGACTAGTATCGCTTGAAAAGCTTGAAAAGGTCGCGAGGATGCCAGCGGCCGTCAGCGGCCGCCCGCGGCGCCGCGAGCGGCCGCGCGCCTCTTGTTTCTATCGACGTTGGCGGCCTCGCGGCGCCGCGTTTGGTCGCTGCCATTCCGGTGTGACTCGGGCCTAATTCTAAAGGTGAAACAGGTGTATTGTGAATTTATGACCAACTGGCACGACTGTCCATGTCCTGCCTGATTGGCCCTAGACCTAAAATAATAGTAGTGCAATATATAACAGTAGTGCAATATATAATATATCATTTTATTACCTATCTTTAACTGACGCAGAGAGGTTGAGTTGCTGGGTTGGGTCGTGGCGCGTACTTTTGTAATTAGGTTGAATGTAATTAAGATCTTGTCCAGAAAGGGCGACACCGCCGCGAAATGTTTCGCGCAAAATCATTCGCGCGTTGGCGAGATACTAGACACCTGCAATACATCGCGCCCACACACAAGCATCGCGCGTAATACGCGCGAGTCAAGATACTAGGGACGCCTTGTTGCGTCTAGATTTCACGCGAATTTCAGAGCGAGTGCACGTATAATGAAGAGAGGAAAATTATGCGCCATGATTTTGATACGAAATTGTTTATAGACTCGCGCGTAGGTACGCTCTTTTTGGGCGAACCGGTCGCGCGTGATACGCGCGAGAGAAAAGAGGCGAATTCGCCCTTCCTGGACAAGGCCTACAAGTAGTTTCCAACAGAATGAAGTAGTTAGGTCAGGGCGTACCCAGCTTTTGGCTAAGGAGGAGAGGGGTGGAGTGTAGAATATCACATAGGGTAATAAGGTAAACATAAGGTCTAGCTAAAATTGGTGATAGGAATTGGATAGGAACTTGAAAAAATAAAAAAACACAATACATTGAAAAAAGTTTATTTATCAAATGTTCAGTTGGCAAGGTTACATTATGACAAATATTTTGTACCCGTTAGTCCTGAAGGAAATGAGATTGTTATTCCTCTGAATACATAATATATTTTCATACAATCTTAAAAGTTATAGGAAAGAGTGGGCGATGTTAGCGTAGATTAATTAATTAAACTGGTGTAGAGAAAATCTGATTCACAATGTGTACCGTTCGCTGATTACTCGTGCATCGGAGTGTAATCTAGTTACACCGCCAGAGAGCCACAACATTCAATATTCGTTTACCGAACGCGCCATTGAACGATTGCAAAGCATCACTTCTCTGCTCATAATGACAATGCCATACATCATATACCAGTGTTCGTGTAACGAATATAGTAACAGGTATTTTGGGCTCTCTGGACAAAAGCATTGATAGTTGTATAAACGTGTCTTAAATGAAATATCTGTAATCCGTTACATTTGATTCAGTAGTGACTCCAAGCTATGTTTCACATAGTTAATTGTTCAATAAACTAGAGTTCAGTAAAATTCAGTCTATAGTCACCTGTGGCCCGAAACAGTAACGTGGAAATAAATATCCAACGCAGTGGGGCCGGCAGAGGGAATGTGAACATACACCTACACTTACAAACATTAAATAAGTACGATCAGTTACAGCTATGCTTACCCTAAAGAATCATAAAGTAGAAAATCTCGCAGTCGAGGTGTTCTATAATTGTGTCTCCATACAAATTGTTCAAGTTATATCTTAATCGTATACCAGAATGATCGAAGTGAGGTGGGCGTTTGCCGCGGTAAGGTGAGAAAGTGGAGGCAAGTCGCGGGGCGCACTTGTACGTCTGCTGACGTCATAGATGGAGTTCTACAAGTTCTACAACTCGTGTAGTGTTGCATTTGGTATCACCTCCCCGCAACGCGCTACAGGCTTACGTTAACATAGAAATATACTTATTTCTAGAAGAGGTGTAGAACATTAATACATGATACACTTTCTCAGACACCGTTACAAATCTTGCGGGACCGTTATATCTAAATAATTCCATGCAAAGTTTCTATTGTCAATCACAGTGTAATAATGGTAGTGCTGTTTACAATTTGATGAAAAAGTATTTAATAATTTACGCAAGGGAAACCATTGTTACCTGAGTGCGTGAAAACGCGCCAAACTGTATTTTCTTGGCCAAGGTTCTGGAAGCTATTCTCTCTTCAGAATATATACTTTATGCCACTCGTCCTAATTTCTCTATTATTAATGATCACAGGCGGCGTGTTGCGACTATCAACAACATGTAAGTTATGACTAGAGGCATAAAGTATAAAATTGAATAGCTCTGAAAAGGGCATGACGCGCGCGCTTTGGTATGCCGAAAAAACGCGCTTTAAGGTCAGTGGAAGATCTTATGAGAGTTCTATAGATCATACAAAAAATTAAGAATTAACGCAGATAGACTATGTGGGTCACTTGTCTGTGAAATACAAGTGGTCTGTTTAGATGAGGCATAGTAGATTAGTTTATTAATCAATACTACACAATAAATTCCCACAATGAATATTATAAATGTTCTCTGACAATGACCGGAATCCTGAATCTTGTATTTTAAACATATACTAATTAATCAAATTGTAAACAGGCATTGAAGCGCCCTGACTATAACAAGCCGACAAGCTGATACAACACTTATAAATGTGTGAGGCATATACTTATGCTGTGTATGAGTCTACTAAGGGATCTTTCAATGTAAATATCAAATGCCTGCATGACACATGGACGATTCGTTACCCAAAAAGTTGTCATTTGGAATTCTATCAGCATACATGTTTGGTACCGTGACAAGCGATGCTTGAACTATTGCAAAAGAACCGTCCGAAAATGATCCCCTGCAGTTTCACAGATGGTTCAATTGTAAGAGCCCTTAGGAGCAGACAAAAAGTCCGCGGTGCGCATTTATTAGTACTACAAGAAGGTTTCAATTGGTCCGTGCAATACCGTACCTCGCCTGGCAAACAAAGGCAACCTAATGACAGTAATAATAAGAGCGCACCGCTGACATTTTCTCCGCCACTGTCCCTCGTCTTAGGCCCTTATAATCAGAGAGCAAAAGGCCGGAATAAATTGAATGACCCATCAATGAGATGTTGGAAGCATACTGGGACAGTCGCGACAGTGGATGAAAACGAAACTAAGGCTGAGGTCAGTAGACGTTTCTGCGTGCTTTGACTAAGCATTACCTGTCCTTGTCGCACTACTGATAAACAATGATAGTAGGATATGGACGGAGAATAGGTAAGCCAGAGTACGTGCAAGTCTATCTACCGAGCCTTAGTACCGTTTCGTTGGCTCAAGGTTATTTAATTTATTCCAGCCTTTAAAAAAAGGTAAGAAAATATCTGTTGAATGTCCCACGAAATTCGTAAAGGTTCCACAACTATACACATAATAATTTATTTTTAGGTACTTAAACATTACATTCTAAAATCTACTTTTAATGTTTTAAACCTTATATATAAAAAAAAACCTATTGAAAATAAATCGGTCTCCCTAATTGTTATTTTTATCGTAGAAATCTTAAAAAAAGCTTACTTTACAATCAAGAAAATAATTCGATGGATACTCTGCACTTGTACAATGATGATCAGATTGTATATTGTAAATTTAAAAACTTAATAAATATATAAAAGCATGTTTTTTCACTTTCATGCAATGTCATTAAAAGACAATTGTGTAAAATACGTTCTATGACATGTATACGTGACAAGCGAGCGCATGCCATGTGCGCCAAAGACCCACATATTCTAATATAACACACTATAACATGGAATACAAGTTAATGTTTTTTTTGTATTTATATAATAGTTTCTCTTTAATATTAAGGATCCCGTAGTTTAATAAAACAAAATAGTTAGTTAGTTTATTAACGTATTATTATGCGAATGCGTTATGCTCTGGCGTTCAAAAGGTTAAAAATATTATTGGGACAGTGGATTTCAACGAATACAAAACTAAAAAAATCTTTTAGACATTCTTCAAATAACTATTAATCAACTTTATAATACGTAGTAAGTTTAAATTTTTTATTATTTGATTGACTTAATTTTATCACCCAAGTGCAAACCAGGTTCCATGCGACTTGTATAAAAAGGGTAGTTACACTTTCAAGCAAAATATCGTCCATATTGTTAACCTTCGACGACAAACCGACAGCCGGCTGTTAGTTCGAAGGATTAAAATGTTCAAATATCAATTCTCGTCACCTGATAATCAAAGTACAAGAGTGTCCGCAACTTACATCAATACAAAATTATAAACAAAAATCTTAGAGTTACAAATAATGTTACCTTGACGTGAATTAAACATAAATTAAGTAGTAACTGTAATAGGCCTGCTATTTTCAAAATGGTGGCTTAAGTTTGTTGAGGTTAAGATGTTATTCTGAGAGATCTAAGCGACGACGGGAGGCCATCTTTGAATGCGAGTGCGGTAGTTTAATAAAGAATTTTTAGGATGTCAACATTCCACTAATGTCTAGAAAATTACGGCAGAGGTGCATTCGAATACTGATAGAGTAATGGCCTGTGCAGACGAGGGACAAAGCGGACAAAACGTCCGCGGTGCGCATTTATTAGTACTACAATCAGGTTGTACTTGATCTGTGCAATACCTCGCACCTTGCCGTGCGGACTGCTAGCTGACAAAAGCAACCTAATGTCAGTATAATAAGAGCACACCGCCGACATTTTATCCGCCATTGTCCCTCGTCTGCGCAAGCCCTAAGAGTCAAAAATGGTATTGGACGATGGTTAAAGTTCTGATGCCGGTGGCGCAATACCGCTTCTCTTTCGCAATGTTTTTACTGCGTAACCATTCGCGCTGCTAACAGCATCGAGCTGAATACTAATTCGTTAAATGTTATTACTATCTGAACTATCTAGAAATATAACAAAAACTATAAAAAAAAATACTTTGGAGAGTGCGCCGTTACGCACAAAATTTCGATTCCATTTCTTTCAATTTAGATTGATTTAAAAGTAAATGTCAAATAAACAGATCATCTTAACCTCAACAAACGTTCGCTAAAAACTAAGAGGCGACATTCTTATTCAAAATCAATATTCACTAAAGCGCGACTCGTTAATGTAATGTAAAAATACTTGAATTTAAAACTGAAGACTGATTTACATTGATACAGTAGCTGGCGCCAGCATCACTGGATTTCAGGACTGAGTCAATGTAAACATATTTCAAACATTTTTACATTGATACAGTGCCGATCAAATCAGTCTTTTTATTGCATATTAAACTCAATTTTCAGAAATTCACATAGTCAAAGGAAGTTGTTTTATCTGTAAAGGGCAGAAACACTTATAACACGCAATGCCACGCTACTTCACGGCCATTTCAGGTAGTCCTTTTGCGAAAAACGAATTTCATCAATCTTTTATACCTAGTATTCATCGACCCCTGGAAATACTAAAATATCTATTTCTTGGCATACAAAAGGTGTTGTCTATCTTTTTTTAAATATAGTGATCATGTTATATTATCAAATTGCCAAGTTTTGATTAGTTTGCGGTCAAGGAATACGTTAGTTTTAATCATCATATAATTATGGGCATTAATTTATCACTGAATGTCGATATATATGTTAACTAATAAAATAAAAATAATAATGGAGGCGAACGTTCGTTTAAATTAAATACGTAGTGTGTTTTGAAATAAACAAAGATAGGACAAATAGTCCGCTAGAATACGTAAATTATTTGCTATCCAGTACCCCTACCATGAGTTGTTATCGAAAACTTACTCGCTACCGTAGGCGTAAAAATGATGTGACAGTCAATAATCCGACTAAATAGTAAGGTTGGCTGTTAGTGAACTACTTTAAGGATTTGAGTGGTTTTTTAATTATGATTCCCAATATGTCACTGTCAATTCTATCTGTCACCGCTAGGGGCGCTTTGCAACATTTCATACAATTTATTTACGGAGACGCTAGCGAATTTATTGATGTAAACTCATGGTAGAGCTACTGGTCACTGGAATCCAAAAATTAATAATGAGATAAAACATTAAGCACTTAAAAAAAGCTAAATCGGAGGTTCTATTTCAATATTGTATCTGAAAAGTTCAAACAGAGCTGCACTATTACAGTATTTTATCTCAAAACACACCACACATTCAAGTTATTAGCAGTATGAATAGCATACTATAGGTACTTTCGATTTAGGTGACTCCGAAACGATTCTGAATATTAAAAAAAATAAATGTTTCCGCCTATGATATTCCTTAAAACTCCGTCTGTAGTACTAAAAAAAGTACTCATAAATGAAGGTAGGTGCGTAAACTGTCGCCCATTACCTTGAACACAGTTGCAAGTGTTGATCTGACCTCTTGGTAATATTCATATAAGTAGTATTGGTAACATCAAAATTTGAATGAAATCTATGCAGTACTTTTTGAGTTTGTCTCGGACAAACATCCAGACAAAAATAAGTTAAGATTCTTGTACAACAGCATCAATATCATACTGTTGAAACATCAAAACAACTATCAACTTCAACTTTTATATTAATTATGGCAATCCACCGAATTTTCGGTGATTTCTGCCAATGTCCAATTTGAAAATAATATTTCAGTTTAAATGACGTACGGTTATCAATTATAGTATCGAGATCATACACGTGTTTTTATATCCAAAAACACGTTAAAATTTACCTAACTCAATGACACAAGGAATGTTTCAGAATGAAGAGTTTACACAAACTGCCATTCTGAAAAGAACTTTGTTACGTTGACATAAACTTGTTTTTTTTTTTGTTTCGATATTTTGAACAGTCTGTTCGTCCTTCTTATTTGTCGCTGACTCTAAGTAGAGGTAAAAGTTTGATGACATTCCTAGATTCAATAGCCAATAAAGATGCGTGTTGCGTGTTACGAGTGCTACATGCTACATGTTTGGTTTAAATGTCGCCCCTTAGTGTGGGGTTTACTTGTAGTGTTGAGGTGGTGTTCAAGGGTTGAAGGTGGGAAGAGAGGCTAGTTTGGCCTTCACCTCTTCGCCGGCATCGTCACACAGTAGCAGAGTGTGCGAGTAGCCCATGGTGACTTGGGTGATGTTCAGGCCGTCCATACGGGTCACCTCCTTGGGCCGCGCTGAAGATTTGTTCAGGTCCCCGGTGCCCTGTAACGATTGAAAAGGAACTGTTAAAAAGGCATGGTCACAGTTCTGTGGTGGTGACTTTCGCTAAACAAAGTACAACTGACTTTATATGCAAAATCCTGAGTAGAACTGTCGGTATTTGGTGGGCAACGTCTGGTCAGAGGATCTTCCCTTTTTAATAGAGGGAGAGGAACTTTATACTCAGTTTTAAATATCTCAGACTGACCAGCTTAACTATTTTGACGTAATTTGATCAATACAATTGTATGGACTGACTTCAAATAAAACTTTGATCTTGGAGACCTTTAAGCTTGCTTCGGATGTTTCTTCTCAGAGTAGTCAGCTAATAAACAACGGCTTCATATTTGCTAAGCTAATAATTGAAAAAAATAAAAAACACGACTGCCATTGCAAAAAAGAACCAAAAGTCAAAAAACCAGTAACTTACTTCAATCAATAACGACAGATTATCGTTCAAACTTTCATTCCCTATTTTACACACACAGGGGTTGAATTTCCAAATTTTACTAGCCTATGTTATTCGGAACTATGTACGGATTGTAATGATACATCATACATCTAAATCGGTTCAGGCATTAAGAAGTTATGGTGGAATAAAGAAACTCACATACATACATACAGTACCCGGCAATAAATATTGCACATCGACCTTTGGAAAGAGACAATCGGCTAATTTCGGCTTCGTAGAGCGCTATCTCTCTCGCACGAAATACAAACAGTCCGGTATCTATTAGGAGCTGTTAAAACAATTATGATTTGCTTTTTTTGATAATTATTATTTGTATAAAATACACCAATTTTTCTATAGTGATGGCTTTAGGTTGGGGTAAAATAAAATAAAACGTGTTCCCATTATGTTTTCGTATTTAATTATTTTGGAAAATTACAGCTGTAACAATATGATTAATGTTGTTTATTATGTACACATAATAAACAACATTAATCATATTGTTAAAATGAGACATTGTAATAAAAATAATAATAATTCTAATTCTCAATTACTTCCATTTTACTATCTGTGCTCTCAAAGAGATCAATATCACTGTCACTGTCAGCCGTATTTATCACTGGTCTATCAGTGTAATTGTCTAAGCCGTGTTGAATGCTTCTATATTCATTCTCACATTTGATTGCATGATCGCAAACCTTTTTCCAATCTTCAGCCCCGATCATGTTTACTTTTTCAGTCAATAATGTTTTTACTGTAGTTAAATTCATACCCACATTTCTAGAGGCTACATATCCTTTCAGTTGAGACCATATATTTTCTATTAGATTAAAATCCGGATGATATGGTGGCAATCGCAACACGTGCCCATGTTCGGCAAGTACTTTGTCCACGGAAAACTCTGTATGCCTCTCCTTGTGCTGACATATAATAGCGTAAATCTGGGTTTTTGTTAATTTTGGATCTACTGGAATTTCGTGTCTGTTTAACCAGTGGATCATTTCCTGTTTAATGGTGATTGAGTTGGGGGGTCTTTCAACATAATTGATGTGATAGGGTGCGTTATCGATAACTAGAACAGAATCACTGGGTATATTTGGTATTAATTGATTAACCAGCCATTTTTCGTAGTTATCGTTATTCATTTCATTGTGATAGTCACCTGTAGTGTCCGTGGATTTATACGTTGAAAAGGCACCGGGTACAAAGCCTTTTTCATTACCCGCATGAACTATTATCAAACGTTGACCTTTTGAAATTGGCTTTTTTACTCCTTTTTTCTTGTCATCACTCCAAGATTTCCCTTTAGTGTGGGATGTATGTATGTAAGACTCATCCATGTAGACGATATTTTTTCCTGATTCGTGAAATTTGCGTATTTTATCGAGGTATTCCATCCGTTTGAGACTTACATCGTGCTTTTCCATTAGAAGTTTTCGATTATCTTCCATTTTAGTGAACCGAAATCCCATCTCGTGAAGTATTTTTCTCAACGTCTTTTCAGACCCATTGTAATTAATAGCTTCAGATAATTTAGCTTTTAATGATTTTATTGTTGGCAGTTCATTAAATCGTAAGTGAAAATCATACACCATTCTTCGAACAACATCATAATCAAAATCGTCCATATGCAAACGAAATTGCTCGCTCTTGAACCTTCTTAAAATAACAACTTATATTTTCATCTTCATTTTTTTTAAATCTGTCTCTTTCGGTTACAAAATATTTATAAACATTGTAGATAACTTCGCGTGACTGACCTCGTAAAGGTTTCCCTCTTTTTCCTAAAGATGCCATTGTGCAATTTTAAATTATTTAAATTTGGGGGTGTTAACAACTCTTAATATATATTTTGAACTGGACGCGACCGCACTTTATCGCACTTGAACAACGACTGACAAACGTCACATAGGTAGTGTGCGACAGAGATAACGCTCTACGAAGCCGAAATTAGCCGATTGTCTCTTTCCAAAGGTCGATGTGCAATATTTATTGCCGGGTACTGTACATGAATCTTGAAAATATAACACTCCCTTTTTTGGGCAGTCGTGTAAAAAGATACCAACGTGTAAAATTGTCATATTTAACCAATTTACAAAATAAATATCATTATATAACATTTATAACTTTCTGGAGCATAAAATAAAATGACACGGTTGGCACGTTACGAGTCGCGGGTACGATTCCCACACGGGATAAATATTTTGTACGATCTTCAGGTATTTGTCCGTTTGTTTGTGTAGGTATGTGTATTGAAGCATCCACTATAGAGAAGTTCCTAGTGCGGGGCAGAGATAAATTTATAGTGTCCTTACTAATAATCACTGTGTAAAGTTATGCAATGAATAAAGCCTGTGTAACCATACATTTTTTGACGTATAAACCTGTCATAACTTTATGGAGCGTTTATTAGTAAGGCGCATAGTGTCCATTTTATCTATTTAATAGTTGTCCTCCGCGGTTTCACCCGAGTTATGTTAGGTCTTAGGAAACTGCTCAGCTCTTGTGGGTTATGATGATGTTATGTAAGTATGTAACCTATTAGCTATTTAGATGGTACAAGCTATATTATAGTTAAGGTTTAATAAAATGAGTACAGTAGGGTACAAAGAGTAACAAATATCTATTATTACAAAATTTATTATTATATATTATTAAAAAAATCCACATATATATTACTAGCTTAGCTAGCCTGCGACTTCGTCCGCGTGGAATAGTTCCCGTTTCCGCGGGATTTCCAGGATGAAAACTATCCTATGCCCTTTCCCGGGTCCCAGACCAATATCTGTACCTTTCATTCAAATCGGGTCAGTGGTTTAGGCATGAAGAAGAGATAGACAGACAGAGTTACTTTCGCATTTATAATATTAGTATGGAGTATATGGAGTTTAGTATGGAGTATGGATGTTATTAGTCTAGTATTGAGGCTCAGTCACGTGACCTGTGTCGAATACATATTTCCTCGCTTGTATTTGACCACAAGTATTTACGCTTACACGCAGTCTATACACACAACATTCTAGATCATCACACAGCTGGTGTGCTTGGTGCTAAGTTTAGGTATGATCTACGATTTTCGTGCGTTTTTCATAATTAATATTGGAATCAGTCGTTTTAGGACTTAGTAAGTAAATGAATTTCAGGTGCTTAAGTTTATTTCTGTTGTCTTCTATTTGGTATGGAGGCAAGTGGAAAAAAGAGTTTTTCTTAGTGTTTCTTATTGATAAATTTCGTTGTGGGATTTAAGACAGTTTAATTGTTTTTTGGGATTCCTCGTACTTCACTGCATTGGTGCTTTTCTGGTGGAATTTACTGTTGATTTTTGCTTTCAGGAGTTGTAGTGGCTGGGAATGTTCTAAAAAAAATTGTTGATATACGATAGCACTGGTAAACATTGGGCGGCGTGACAGTACAATACTCTTACACATACTTTGGTTTCCCAGCCTGAACGTGCCCGGCTAGATCTGTATCTTAGGGGCGCGCCTAGACTCCGTAAGTATTTACTATTTTATAGCGACCGCTTGTTAGTCTTACGGGTGGTCCAGTTTTTCTTATTTTAAAATATTTTATTTACTATGTATCTAAAAAGGTTTTATTATGGCAATATTAGTTATTATCAATGCCGCCCTTTGTTACTTTTCATATATTACTATTATCTGTGGAAATGTCAAGCCTTCTTTTTTCTTTTTTATATTCGTGGCGAGAACGTTGTGTCTTTTATAAAAATCCTAGCTGCTTCTCGCGGTTTCACCCGCGTTAAAAATGTTAAGGGTGAACAACCTTTATTACTTAGGGGTATGAAAAATTGATAGTAGCCGATTCTCAGATCTACTGAATATGCATAATAAAATTTGGCAATAATTGGTAAAGTCGTTTTGGAAAAGTAAGGTGACTAACATTGTGACCCGAGAATTTTATATATAAGATTCTTATTAAAATATAGTTCGACATTGGTGCTGATTCTCTTGTTCACAAACTAACTTAAATTTTAGTTACGTGCATCTTTCTTTTTCCATCTCATTAGGAAAAGGACAGAAGATAAAATATTAGTTAAGTCCTGTCAAATTAAGACACTCCATAGGTACTTTAGACGCGAATAAAAACATGGCGGCTAAATATATGCCAATTATTCTTCAAGCGCCGTCAAATTTGATAGGATTAAACCAAAATGTATCTTCTGTCCTTTTCTTTATTAAATGGAAAGAGAAAGATGCATTTAGCTTAAGTTTAGTTAAGTTTGTGAACAAGAGAATCAGTACCATTAACGAAAATCCATTTTATTGCAACAGTACACTTCGGCGTTCCCGCCTGAACGTGCCTGGCTAAATCAGTAATAGGTAAATAGTAACGTTTGGTCTCGGTATACCTAAAACGCATTTGGTCTAAATCTCGTTATGCCTAATGTTCAGTTTTGAATAGCGTTTTGCCTAAGTAGGTAGTCAATTAGCCTATGTCGTTACTAACCTATTTCTCGTATGGTCTATTTCGCAATGTAACTAAAGCGCGATGCTCAAAAGGATTATTCCGATCTGTCACCCCGCTTTGTCCCCATAGGGTGACAGATAGGAAAAAAAAGTTCGATCTGTCCCCACATTGCTAACTGGGGGACAGATCGAACTTTGTTCACTCTTTTACAGTTTCATCTGTCCCCTTATCACTGATATGGGGACAGATGAAACTTTTTATTCCTGTTTGTCCCCCACAGAGTTTAATTAATATATTACTTAATTCTAAATTCAATTAAGGATTGAAAACTTAAGAGAACAAAAGTACTAGGCGCGCAGTAATGTGAAGTGATAATGTGAGAAAATGTAAAATACTGAGATACTTAGTATTTAAATCAATCAAAAGTACTAGGCGCGCAGTAGCGTGAAGAGGTTAATAGAAAATGTGATCCAGAGCATTCCTATTCCTATTCCACAAAGTGTCCACCAATATCACTCGCATAGTGCGGGGACTAAGAAATAAAACTATCGATAGAAGAAAACATTTATTGTTTAAAAGACTGACATCTTTCAGTTTTATTATAATAATGTGATATAATACTTGTCATTTTCATAATATGATATTATTTAAGTTCATAAACATTTAGTTTCTTAAAATTGCTCTGGATCACATTTTCTATTAACCATTTCACGCTACTGCACGCCTAGTACATACTTTTGATTGATTTAAGTACTAATAAGTATCTCAGTCTTTAAATTTTCTCACATTGTCACTTCGCATTACTGCGCGCCTAGTACTTTTGTTCTCTAAAGTTTCAATCTCAAACCACGTCGACCGCGCGTTTTGTTCCACGCGCGCCTAAAAGAGAAGAAGTCAGCACAAGAAGGGGCCCAACAGGGGCAGGGCCACGCCTGCCGGGGTTGCGGAATGTTCATTATAGTTACAGTGACCCTGGAACATAAAGGGCAATCGAAGGAACATGAGTGGGTTTTAGTCAGTAAAAGTCTGACACGCCCTCCCGCCGCACCCAGGACGGGAGCAGCCATTTGATGATTTCCCACTCACAAAAAAAAGTGTTCAATCTTTAATTGAATTTAGAATTAATGTATTAAATTCTGTGGGGGACAAACAGGAATAAAAAGTTTCATCTGTCACCATATCAGTGATAAGGGGACAGATGAAACTGTAAAAGAGTGAACAAAGTTCGATCTGTCCCCACATTGCTAACTGGGGGACAGATCGAACTTTTTTTTCCTATCTGTCACCCTATGGGGACAAAGCGGGTGACAGATCGGAATAATCCGCTCAAAATAGCCTACGAATTGGCTGGCATGAAACCTTTACAGTAATTACTAAATTTTTTTATAAAGTGCATTACGACTATTACAATATAATGGACAGGTGCTAATTTCGAAAACATTATAAAAAGTAACTCAATTTACTTTCAATCTCCGGTGTCTGATATTTTTGTTTAATTTAAAGTTAGTAGTAGACTAAGGTCTCGTAGCTCATGCAGCCTAGTATTACAATAAGTATGTATAGCGAAATTAAAAAACTCAATATTCTCAGTGCTTGATCTATGGATAAGGTTTTAATATTAAAGCGACAGAAAGTGCTGTGTGAAATGAGCAAGCCATTTATTAAAAAAAAAGATCAACATCTTAGTCTTTTGTCTTCCGTCAATTGAATTGACAGATGCCAACATTTGACCAGGTACTGGGTAATCCTGTTGTTTGTGCTCGTTTGAATTTTATTATTATTCCTTTCCGATTTTAAGTAACAACTTGGAATATATCATATATAATCTTGAAATATCGACCCCTAGCTGTGATTGACTGATTTACGGACCTACTAAGAACGACCTGGCATGTCGGTGGGTGTCAAGAGGTTAAACGGACTTTGCGGATTTAACATGGAATCCCAAAATGATTCTATATTTTGTGTAAACTGCGGATCAGCTTCTGACTCCATGTTACTAGAAGGTGAGCAAATTCTTTATTGTATACAACAGTGGACTGCTTCTCGATTGGTTAGTAAAACCTCTCTTTTTCTCGAGTCTCGAGAAATGCTGAGGATTCGTAAACTTATTTATCAAATCACCCTGCATCACTCCAGCTTAGTGTGGGACCATCAAGAAGTTTATGTTAAAGATGATAGGTAGTGTCGTATCCATGGTGACAATTAAACAAAGTAAAAAATAATGTCATATCTTGTGTTATTTTAAATAAAAGTTTTTTGCTGGTTAAAAAGATATATATTACATTACAGACTCTTGCAGCACATATAAAATACTAAAGGTAGCGATGGTTAGTGGTGGCTGTTTAGTAATTCCAATCTTTTTTCAGGTTCATACACATGATCTTCTTTGTCGGAAGCCAAGAATATAGGTAGAACACCAAATGTAAACGTCGTGAAGAATGTGCTCTGCGTCACTTTGGTGAAGAATGTGCTCTGCGTTACATTGCCACCATATCGTGCATGCTCTCATCAAGTAATTGCATTGAGGATAGACTGATACCATGTGAATATAATAAACATTGTCTTGGAAAGACTTCTGCCACTGCAATTATATTGGTCGAACATATATATATTATGATACCAGGGATGTGACATGATGTTGTTATTAAATAAATATTTTGTGAAGCAAAACATGTTGTTTTAATCTATGATGTATGTTTGTAATGGCATAATTATAACCTCAAAATCCGAAAGTATTTTGATGGCTTTTAGAAGTCTCAAGTGTCCGTAGTTTTAATTTAGTTTCAAACGAATATATATATCATTTAGAACTCAAAATGTTAAAACACCTCCCTGTCGGTTCTTAGGCCAACAATGTACGGATGCGTAGCAGTGTCCTTTATGACTAAAACGCGTTTTGCCCATTTTATACCTTAGGCACTACTGCTTGGCACTACCGGTAGTGTCATGGCAAATTTTGTTTTCCCACGACACTACCGGTAGTGCCACGGGTAAAAAAGAAGTTTCTGTGGCACTACAGTGGCCCTAGTAGTGGCACGGGAAAATTAATTTCCCTTGGCACGCGAGGTATCCTGCAATGCAAACTACTTAGAGCTTGTTCCAATTCATAATATCTACTGGCACTCGAGATAATGTTTACAAGTAGACAATGTCAATGTCATACATTATTTGCAATATTAAAATAAATGTATTATGCAATTCATACCTGCATATTTAAAATTACAAAGATATTGTTAAAAAAATTAATTACTTAATATTTATTTAAATGGAGGTCGACGATAGTGAACTTTTCTTTAGACAACATAAAGGCGGAACGGTTATTATACATTGTGATTATCAATATCATAAGCTCCGAGATTTCAAAAGTGGTTCAAGTATATGGCGTTGTTCAGCCTACAAAAAATCGAAATGTCCAGGAACAATAACAATCAAAGTAAGTCTTAGGTACCTATTACAGATTATTCATAGTAGTTATTTATTTATATTTTATCTCCTAATTTTATGGTTTATTTTTAGGGTAACAAATTAATCAAAACATCACAAAAAGTTCACACGTGTGAACATTCTGTCGGCAGGTCTATTGTTGCTAAAGAAATAGAAAATTTGAAGATTAAAGTAACAAAATCTGATAAACCAATCACTCAATTATACGATGAGACCTGTATTTCGTTTGAAAATAAGGGTTTGAATTTTGTGGCCTCACTACCCCCATTTTCAAGTGTGCAGCATTGTTTGTACGATATGAGGAACAAATCGCTGGGAGTTCTGAAAACAGTTTACCGAGATTTTGAAGAAGTTCAAATTCCAGTTGATTTCTGTGATTTTATTTTAGCAGACTATTATCACGAAGAGAGTCGAATTTTATTATTTTGTTCTCCGGACTGCAGACAAATGATAAGTGAAATCCGTGAATTTTTTGGGGATGCTACATTTAAAAGCTGCCCTCCACCATTTGGTGAGCTATACAGTATTCATGGGGACATCGGTAGCACGGTAGAAACTACAAACGTAATCCCCTTAATTTTTGCTTTATTACCAAATAAAAACCAAAAAACATACACAACCTTATACAACTTAATAAAATCGGCGCTACCAAATTGGTCTCCTGATATATTCCACTGCGATTTTGAGTTGGCAGCGATCAATGCGTTGACAGAAGTTTTCCCCGACATTCAACTGAAAGGCTGCTTTTACCATTGGTCAAGAGCCGTATGGAAAAAAGCTAAAGCAATAGGCTTTAATAAAAAAAAAGGTCACAAACGTATTACTGGACTAACAGCAGCCCTCCCTTTATTGCCGGAAGAAGAAATAATGCGTGGTTGGGAATATGTAAAAGCAGAAAGTCAAGACTTGGGCATGCAAAAGTTTATAAATTACGTAGAACGTTTCTGGTTAAAAAATAATATACGTAAAATGTTGAGTGTTTATGGTCTACGTCATAGAACCAACAATGCTATGGAGGGTTGGCACTCCAAAATTAATAAAATGGTCACGAAAGGTTCAATCACGTTACCACGATTGTTAAAACTCTTGAGGCAGGTCCAGAACACAAAGATGAAACGACAACAAACGAACAAGGGGTCAAAGCGGACTAAAATAGCTATAGATAATGACGATTATATTATGAACATTCTTCTTCAGTTTATCAACGGAGAATTATCGGTTGGGAATACGTTGGAGAAATTAAGATAGACATTTTCGGCGAGTAAATACGCATCTATGTTTTTTTTTTCATTTAATTAAGCTTAATACATAATATAGGTACACGATAAGTCACGAATATTTAAATCAACCGGATGGTAGTACCACGGGTAACTAAGTAGATCACGGGTAATTTTGTTATATGCGTCCAATGAGCCAATCAGAGAAGTAGCGTCATAGGAAAACAAAATTTGCCATGACACTACCGGTAGTGCCAAGCAGTAGTGCCTAAGGTATAAAATGGTTTTGCCTAATTTTTATAATTCCATCAAAACATGTAGACATGTATGTAAACTATTTTATACATTTTCTTAATTGTTCCCTCTCAATATCCATGTCATCAGAGAGGTCCTCAGAGACCCAATTAAGCATCTTAAGCTCCTGAATTAACAATGTTATGTAAACCGTTTTAGTTTTTTGGGGTAGACGCAAGACAAATAAACACTTCGTAGAAGGAGTACACCAAGATCTTTTTTTGATGATTTTTTGTTAGCTCTGTTGATGTGGTGAGTACACATAATATCTATTCAAAGTTTAACCTTTAGGCAATGTGCGATTTAGGCATAAAGCGAATTAATCCTAACGCGTTTTAGACGTAAAGCGATTTAGGCCCGGCGCCCATTATCGGCATCGGGACGGCTGAGGATTTTAGTTGATGAAAAGCATTATAGACATTAACTTCATGGCAATAAAGTAGAAATTTCCATGATATATGATTATGGCAATAAAGTAGAAATTTCCATGATATGATTGTAGTAACAAAAATACCACTTCGGTATGCTTGAGGCTACTGCATCGGCAATTTCTACTTTATTGCCATGAAGTTAAAGTATAATGCTTTTTATTACCTAAAATCCTCAGTCGTGCCGATGCCGATAGTGGGCGCCGGGCCTTAGTCTAATAGCGACGTAGGCATATAAAAAAATAGACAATTAGCGATTTAGACTCTATACCATATAGACCAAGTGCGTTTTAGGTATACCGAGACCAAACGAATAGTGATATGATGTAGGCGCGCTCGTCAGTCGACACGCCTGTCGCTGGTCGCTCTCCGCTGGACTTCCCCCAGGCAGGGGGGGGGGGTTCCATCCAGTAGGCTCTGACCGCCAGGGTGTCGTGAAACAGACGGCGCTGTGTGCACACAGCGTCGCCGGCGCTCCTACAGACACACTATGCAGCCACTCATTAACTGAGAACACGGTGCAGCCGATACCCCAATATAGGAAAAGGAGCCTTGCCTATAAGGCACCCCAAGGACTGGCCCGAAGTGGGCCACGGTATAGCACCCCCGTGCATTTATATTGCTAAATTATCGCGATCGCTCGGCTTCTGCAAGATACGTAATTCCAGTGCGGGACAGGAATAAAACACGCGACCTCAAACTAAAAAAATAAAAAAAAGACATAACAGAGACTTTGCCGAACCAACCGCTATTTTCCGCAGTTCTTATAAAGGATGACTGGTAATTAGTATACGATACTTAAAAATGTGATTGTGCCTATGATTATAAAAAAAAAATATTATGGGAGCAATGCCGAATTCGCGAAAAAAAAAATATCAGCTGTTCAGTACATTAGGTAAACATAAATGTACTGAACAGCTGATATTTATTCGCGATTTCAAGTTTGTTCCCATAATAAAAGTTATTGGTTATCATGAGCACAATCACGTGTTTAAGTATCGTACACTTATTGCCAGTCACCCTATATATAGTGCTGTGTTATCTTCTACTATATAAAAATAAGTCGGGTTTTCCTTCCTGACGCTATAACTCCAGTACGTACGAACCGATTTCCACGGTTTTGCATTCGTTGGAAAGGTCTCGGAATCCGTTAGGTTTATAGCAAAGATAATCCGGTATTTGACACCATCATCAATTGACGTACTTTTTATGAGCTGTCAAAACGCAATTCTCCAATAGACTTTGTATGCCAATACCTGCTTGTGACGTCACAAGCTAGCAACCCTATTGACTAACTATTTATTGATTTTAAAGCAATTAAAAATCCAATTTTACAGTAAATTAAAAACAAATCCGATACTTAGAATTAATAAAAAGATAGGTTTTATAAAAAATATGTTTTAGATTTATTGGTTAATAGTGTCAAATACCGTATTCAGGAAAAATTTCAACATCCACGCGGGCGGAGCCGCTAGTGTTTCATAAAAACATAGTTTCTTTATAAAACTAGATACAGACCAGTTCACCGTATGTGGGTGACACGCCCCAAGCGACCAGCGAGTCATCGGCCGCGATCACGATAGAAGTGTTGCTCGTGCCCACGCAGCGAATGTTCCAGCCTGAAATATAACAACAATCATTAATACATATTTAAATAAGTAACAATAAAAAAAAAACAATTAAAATAATATCGCATCGAAATCGGTTCACCCGTTTATGAGATACTAGCTCCCCCCTGCGGCTTCACCCGCATTTTTCGTTACTGCACCGCTCCCGTGGGTCGTAGCGTGATGGTATATAGCCTATAGCATTCCTCGATAAATGTGCTATCTAACACTGAAAGAATTTTACAAATCGGACCAGTAGTTCCAGAGATTACCCCCTACATACAAACTTACAAATTTTACCTCTTTATAATATTAGTATAGACAATGCTACAGACGGACACACAAAACGGTCAAACTTAAAACACCCCTCTTTATGCGACGGGTTGTTAATAATAACTTCGCAAGAACAACCCTTCGATATAGAAAAAACAACTGAATAATAATAATTGTAATACAACGGTTAAGCGCTTGGCTGCTGCTCTGCGCGTCACGGGTTCAATTCCTAAACGGAATAAATATCCGTCTTAGTCCGAATTTGGGCACCAGATGGATTCATTACATTCGCTTTTTCGGAGAGCAACACTTGTCATTGTGACGAGTGGTGAAGTATTAACCATAGGCAATCGGATTCAGGCTAACGACCAAGTATGATTGTGTAGTTTACACCATTAACCAATAAATGTTAGACACTATTTCTATAAAACCTCTTTTAATTTCAGCCCAATAAATGCGGTTCATTTTCAATTAGCTAAAAAATTTGATTTTTCGTTGCTTTGTAATCAATAAATATAATATAGTCAACTGAGTTGTTATTTTAGTGACGTCGTAAGTTGCCATTGCCATACAAAGTCTATTGAAAAAATGCGTTTTGACAGCTCATAAAAAGTACGTCAATTGATAATGGTGTAAAGTACCGTATTGCCCCCTAAGGCCGTTTTTCCAACAACGTCGTCACCGTCATCACGTAATCGTTGTAGTGACGGCGGCGACGGTGCTGCGGCATTAACATTTAAAAAAGGTAGCAATATCTTACCGCTAAGATCCTGCACCGGTTTCGGGTACATGTTTGCCTCCCCGGTACGTTTGGTCTGGCCGAACAAAAACAGCCCACCTGAAATTGATGAAGAAGTTAATTAGTTTCAGTATTGACAAAGCATCTGATATTTATTACAACAATAAAGAAAGAATGTGTTCATTTTGAGAAACAAGGGTAAAATAATTTGGTACAAAATAAATAGAACATGTTTCGCCATCAGAGGCGTAAAAAATATAATAATTATTTAACAATAAATAATTTTATTTGTAATTATTTCAACTTCTAAAAATATTTACACTATCATATCACTTATCTATAGACATAACTTTAAACATTATTATTGTTAACTAGCTTTTCCCCGCGGCTTCGCTCGAGTTAAAAACAGACAAAAAGTAGCCTATGTTACTCTCCATCCCTTCAACTATCTCCACTTAAAAATCACGTCAATTCGTCGCTCCGTTTTGCCGTGAAAGAAAGACAAACATACAGACAGATAGCCCATTCATAATATTACTAGCTTTTGCCCGCGGCTTCGCTCGCGTTAAAAAGAGACAAAAAGTAGCCTATGTTACTCTCCATCCCTTTAACTATCTCCACTTAAAAAATCACGTCAATCCGTCGCTACGTTTTGCCTTGAAAGAAAGACAAACATACAGACAGACACACTTTCCCATTTATAATATTATAGTGTGGATGATCTTGTATGAACCGAACGTCAGTTAAGCTTTCCGCGTCTGTACTGGTCTTGTATAAGTAGCTGTTTTCTATGGACATAAGCTAAATAAAAGTGCGTAGTCCCTGTCTTATTTAGCTCGTTGACGTTCTAAGGACATAAGCTGAATAAAGGTCATAGCCTATTACAGCCACCCGGCACCCACTCCGCACCGACTCGCCTTATAACCGAGGCGATCCGGTGACGCTACGGAGTTGATATAGTGAGCGCATACAAGTCCATATAAAGAGTGCGGAGTGGCTGCCGGGTGGCTGTAATGAGCTATGAACTTAAATGTGCGTAGTTCCTATGGCTATCTTACCCAGCTCGTTGACGGCAAGGCTGTAAGTCCCGCCGCAGTGCACGGAGCGCACGCCTCGCGACATCGACTCGAAGTACTTGATCATGCGAGGCACGCTCTCGTCCTTCTGCTCAGCGTGGCCGAGGCGACCGAACCCGCCGAAACCCCAGCTGTAGGCGCGCTTGCGAGAGTCTATGGCGACCTGTAACGTCGTTTATTTATTTATTTGTAGGTGGACTTCAAAATTGGTAATTACTAATATCCACTGATCAATGACTGACTGACAAACTATACTTTTTTTCTCTACACGCCACAAAACCGATAATATATGATATACCGAAAGATAAGCAGACCAAGTTATCTTGATTATCTCTTAATGGGTTTATAATTTTAGATTAGTTTACTTTTACTTTTTTTCTCACTTATACAACCCATACTTAATGCATGCTAAGTTTACCTGTAGGTGATTGTTACACCACTGTACTCCTCCTATTACATGTTTCCTATAGCATAATACAAGTGTAAACAATTGTTGGTAAACCAAATAAAATATTCTTTTAACTCCAGTTCGTCGGCAAATAATAACGAAGCATCAGGAAGCTAATGGCGAAATCGCACTTGGTCGTTAAACCTTTTGGCCCCCGATGCATTCATTACATAGCTATTTCAGAGAGCAACACTTGTCATTGTGACTAGTAGTAAGAAGTATTAACCACAGGCAATCGAATTAGGGCTAATAATCGAGTATAACTGCGCCCAAAGGCCGTTTGACACCGCCGTCACCTCTTACTAACTCTGCTCGCCGTCATCTCGTTGACGTGACGTGACCGTTTGGACACGCGAATGCTTTTCGCACTGGCTTTTTCCCGTCTTATCTCATAAAAATGTAATATGTCGTGATGGCCCAGTGGATATGGCGCCCGCCTCTCGTGTAAGAGGTTGTGGGTTCGAATCCGGGCAAGTACCAATGTGACTTTTTCAATTCATATGTACTTTCTAAAGTTTATCTAAGACATCACTGACATCCGTGCCTGGGAAAGCGCGTAAAGCTGTTGGTCCCGGTTGTCATTCGTAGAACTTTGACAGTCGTTACTGGTTAGTCAGAAACTCAGACCAGTCTAACCAAGAGGTATTGTGTCGCCCAGTTACTGGGTTGTGGAGGTCAGATAGGCAGTCGCTCCACGTAAAACACCGGTACCGAGCTGAATCCTGTTAGGCTGGCAGCCGACCCCAACACGGTTGGGAAAAAAGGCTAGGGAGATGATCTCATAAAAATGTAAAAGAAGTTAAATAAATATACTGGGACAACTCACGCACGGTCATCTGATCTCAAGTTAAGCTGTGTTTAGAGCTTGTACTATGGTAACCAGACTATGGTATATATATATACTATGGTACTATGATATATATACTTATATAATTTATAAATACAAAAAAAAGTTAAATTCTAACTCTTACCGTATGATTATTCCCGCAAGAGAAGTCAACGATCTCGACATCCTTAACGATGTTAACGTGTCCCTCCTTTGTCTTCTCGAAGAAATGCGCCACGTGCTTCGGGATCGTCTCGAAGTGGAACGACAGCTTAGTGGACGTCACAAAGTACTTGCCGTCGGTGTTGTGGCCTGGAGAATAATATAGAAAGGTTAATTGTTACTGTTAGCTAACTGGGGTGGACTTTACGTTTAAATTATAATGAATCGCTTAAGACATTCCTTTGGTTGATTGAGAAAAGTGGCTATTTTCTTGCAAGCGGTACTTTACTTTGAAAATCTGTGAATGGGGATCGAATCCACATAAAAATATGCTTGATATCCTAAAACAGCCTAATACAGACTAGCCTATACACAATAAAAGCAGTTAAAACCAGTTGTGAAATATGTATTAAGAAGATTTACACAAGAAAACAGTTCTAATTGCTCACAGACATCTATAAATATAAAGCTGGATGTTGTTTGAAATCACGTAAAGTTTTGATAGACAGTCGTCATACCCAGCTGGCCGTACTCTGGCAACCCGAAGGAGTGCAGGGCTCCGTTACAGTCCAGGATCATGGAGAACTCGGCGCCGCAGCCCACCTTCACCACCGGGGCACCGCTGCAAGCAAAAACCCTTTATTAATCTGGCCATAGTATTCTAACAGTCAAATATTTTTGTTTCATTATAACGAAGCTAAGTAACGTTTTTATTGACAATCGCAACGAATTTCATTATTTGACAAAATGATGCATGATTCAAAAATTATATCAGTCAGTCACTTTACATAAAGGTCCAAGCATTACATTGTAATACAAAATTTCTGCGATGCTCAACGCTCTGTTCGGCGTAATGCTCACGCCGAGCGAGTATTATATAATTTCTTTCAAAAATCACTCATTCTCGTTCGCTCTTAGTTTAAATCTATATGAGCATGTCTGATTCGTCAGTTTGTGTAATCGCAAGTTTGACAAATAAAATGATCTTTATCTTTAAAGTCACCTGTCCTACTCAACCGCGCTCGTGCGTTTACTCGGTAAATGTTAAAAAAAACGCTTGTTGGTTCCTAAAATCATGTTATAAAAAAAAATTGCAAGTTCTAGGTTCTGATACAAGCGAATAGTCAAGTTTATCAGTACTTATAGACTAATGCGTTTTTATTGTCACCGTGCGGTACAGGTGGGCCTGTACCACACGATGTCGGCTAAGCATTTGATACAGGCTTTCAAAATATTTTCTTACTTGAGTAAGCCTTAACTTTCTATTAAAAGTTTTACCCATTATGTGACCTTTTTATCCTTCATACGAAAACCTTTTATGTAGCTTACGTATTTATTTTATTTAATATGTTTTTATTGTGGCTCACCTGTATCGCACACGTGTCGGCTTCAGTACTTGCGGCGAGGTGTTCCCGATGCCGCATTGGCCACACTTGTTGTCGCCGCACGCGTACACTGTGCCGGTGTCTGAAACAGAACAACATTGAATACAGCCTCGGCCTAAACTGGTGTTAATTATGCATAGCCGCAATAATTAAACCTTTAAAACGCTGTCAGGGATAAGTGACAAGCGAGCGCATGCCCGTTACTGGAATTTTAGAGCAAGATTTCACATTTAATCGAAATTGTCTGAGAGATTTTATAATGTTAAAACGAAAAATTTATTTATTAACATTTCTGCGCGAGATTTAAAAACATGTGCAGATATGGACTAAGGCATTTTCTACCAGTCTACCTTAGGTGCAAAATACAGTAAATTTTCAAGAACAATACAAAACCACTGTGAGATTTGGTGTCAATACCAAGCAACAGTAAAGTTTTAATAAATATGCATATAAAATGTTCTAGTAAAGAATGCAGAGAATAAAAGCTTTGAGTGTATTATGTCCAATTCGTAAAATGTCTAATTGTACAATTCTCAATTGGTCCAATTACAAACTACAATGTATTATTAATTATTGTTTATACATAAATAAGTAGATACCTGTGACGAAGAGAGTGTGGTGCCTGCCCACAGCCGCGTGGATGATGTTTTTTCCCTTGAGCGCGGGTACCGGTTCAGGCACGTTACGCGTCACCGTGTCGCCGAAACCGAGCTGACCGCAGCTATTACGGCCTGGAAACGAAGGGTGGTTCAAATAATACTAATATTATAAATGGGAAAGTGTGTCTGTCTGTCTGCATGTTTGTCTTTCTTTTACGGCAAAACGGTGCGACGAATTGACATGATTTTTTAAGTGGAGATAGTTGAAGGGATGGAGAGTAACATATGCTACTTTTTGTCTCTTTTTAACGCGAGCGAAGCCGCGGGCAAAAGCTAGTAATATTATGTATTGCTTGTTATTGTTCTATTGCAGGGTAAAGACAACTTTTTATTTTAGTTTGTCAAGTACCGCCTTAATGTGCATAAAAATGAACATTAGGGTTTTTGATTCTACTAGACTACAAGTCTTAGTCTCAGGTAGGTACAAACAGTTTTAAACAAGTAGGAAGTGTTCTTAATTATTTATTAGAAGAAAATAGACATACAAAATAGCACAGTCAGAATATTTATTTGTTAAACAAAGTTAGGCCGTATACAGAAAGAAAGCTGGAAACTTATAAGCGCTTACCGGCGCTTGTCAGCGCTGGTCCGTTCTACACAAAGGAAGCAGGTTGAAGCAGACTAAGCAAAATGTCGGAATGATTTGCTTGCAGTTTGTTATGGCAACGCCCAGCGCTGACCAGCGCGTGTTGAAGCTTGTCGATTACCAGCGCTGACAAACGCCGGCAAGCGCTTATAAGTTTCCAGCTTTATTTCTGTATACCGCCTTAAGTTAAGATTATTATATGGCAAGTTAATAGTTTTCTCGTACTACCGTTCGTTGGTGAACTATGCTTTCTGTAGACAGTAATATCCGTTCAAGGCTAATTCGATATACCGTACGGGACTCACGTAGGCACTAGGCACTATGCCTAGTGTCTTGTTACTAACTATTTTAAGGGTGTATTCAAACTACTACACGAATTTATCCATACTAATATTATAAATGCGAAAGTAACTCTGTCTGTCTGTCTGTCTCTTCTTCACGCCTAAACCACTGAACCGAACTGAATGAAATTTGGTGCAAATATAGTCTGGAAACCGAGAAAGGACATAGAATAGTTTTCATCCCGGAAATCCTCCGGGAACGGGAACTATTTCACGCGAACGAAGTCGCGGGCAAAAGCTAGGTAATAATAAAAAATACATTGAAATTTTTAACTTATGGTTAATTAATGGACCTAGCAGTGATTAAGCCACTTAGGGTCAATTTATACTAGCGCAGAGTCGATGCGCATCGAAGCGTCTATCACATAGCAAATTCAACCTTAACTCTACAGCATAACGCTCACATTACTTCAGTACTGATACTTTAAAAAGTCGCGCGCAATCGCGCGTATTCGCGCGTCTTTAAAAATCTCTGAAGTAATGTGAGCGTTAAGCTGTGGAGTTAAGGTTGAATTTGCTATGTTCAGTTTTGGATAGACGCTGCGATGCGCTTCGACTCTGCGCTAGTATAAATTGACCCTTAGTTCTCAATTTGTAGCAGCAGAGAACTTTAACAAACGTTATAATCTGTTTTCAGTAAGTTAACGCAGTGAGTGACCGCATATCACTCTTTAATTCATATTTAACGCAAAACAACTGATTTCTTGCATTCGCTCCATACAGCTTACAGTATATTTACATAGGCGTGACTCCGCGTGACGTCAAGCCGACGCCATGACACTTCGACCGTTCTGGACTGAATTTTAAACTTGGAATTGAATTACCATGTTATTCCATTTAAAGTTTGTTTTCTACAGGAATAATCTTTGCATCTTGTTGTTGTAGTGTGTTATTGACCTTTTACTGGATATCCATACTAATATTATAAATGGGAAAGTGTGCCTCTCTGTCTGTATGTTTGTCTGTCTTTCACGGCAAAACGGAGCGACGAATTGACGTGTTTTTTTAAGTGGAGATAGTTGAAGGGATGGAGAGTAACATAGGCTACCTTTTGTCTCTTTCAAACGCGGGCAGAAGCTAGTTGTGATTAAATAAGAATTTGAGTGATTTTTTTACTTCCTATATAAACCTTATAACGGTGCCGATTCTCTTATGCACAAACTAAACTTTTCTTAATTAAACGGAAAGATAAAGTGCACTAAACTTAAATTTACGTTAGTTTGTGCACAAGAGAATCGGCACCATTCTCTTAAAAATAAAATAGTCAAATCTGTCCAGACGTTATCTAGTTGTGCAGTTAGCAACACAATTAATAATTTATTTATTAGGGGTAAATTTATTTCATAATAAAACGATATTTTTGTAGATCTCGGGCCTTACGGTTAGATTACGGGTTTTTTTACAACATTTCTATTAGGATAGAATTTTGACACATTATATTAAGTGTGGACCTTGGCTTTCTATATCTAATCACGTAATCCGAAAATGGTCATTAGTTCCCCGGAAGGTTTGAGCACTATTGTTATGAGAAATTGATGTTTTGTGACTCGATTTCTTTGCAACCATTTGGATCTTATGACTTTTGAATGTTGTACAAAAATATGCTTGTACGGGCTGGACTGTTCCACTCCAATATGTGAATGACCAAGGTACTCTCTTGATTAGAATTAATCTATATAAGAAAACCTTGGTCATTAACCTAAATGGTCTTTGCATGATTTGACCAATACTATTGCATAGACTTCAAAGGAGACATCTTCTTTGAATTGTAAAAAACAATTCTGACGTTTAAATGTGTTAACATTAACCAATTTGTAAAATAAATATCATTGAATATGTTATTTATAATTTAAACGTTTTGTGGCTAAATGCCTGTTAGGCCCGCCGTGATACCTGGAGTTGAAAGGGATACTCACCGAAAGTGTAGGCCTCGCCGTTCTCGTCGATGAGCACGGAGTGGCCAGCCGAGCAGCTGCTGGCGATGAAGCGGTACTGAAAAGTATAACGATACTTCTGTTATAAACATATCTCACGAGAAGACTGACTTGAAAGAAAGAATGACTTCAGGATTTAGGGCCGGCCCACATTAGCCGGAGCGCAGCGCAGAGCATGCCCGCGAAGTTTTCTAAACGCGTGCCATTAAGGAAAGGTCTACTATCTATTACTTTATTATTCCATCCCACCAAAAACATTCCATATTTAGGGTGCAGTTTGAGGTGGAGCGGAGCAGAGCGGAGAAGAGCTGCGCCGCGATTCACCAATCACATGGCTTGAAATCCACATCTCTTTTCCTAAGAGCCATGTGATTGGTGAATCGCGGCACAGCTCTTCTCCGCTCCGACTCAATGGAACTGCACCCTAAATGCTGCCAAGACAACTATGTACATAAGGTTTGCCCTGTAAAAAATATATCAGATATCATGTAGAGCCAAGCTTCTGAATCTACCGACCCTAACATAACAAAATCTATGGTAAAACTACGCGCAAAAGCAATGTTATTTTTCTAGTTCTTGTTTTGATTAGAATTATTTGAGAAACAAGATATTGTATTGTTTTTTTGCGCCAATTATTATTTGTTTTGATTCAGTTACCTGATATTATATGGGCAGGTTATATACAACCTGTATAGGGTAATCCACCCGTATGGGTGGTTATTGCTTTTATGTTATTTCATGTACGCTGTATGTGTACATTTTTTTTTATATTGATAAAAAGTAATTACTACAACACTAACTTACTCACCTTTCATTTTAATCGTACTAACATTTTTTTTTGTATTTATTACTAGCTTCTGCCCGCGGCTTCGCTCGCGTTAGAAAGAGACAAAAAGTAACCTATGTTACTCGCCATCCCTTCAACTATCTCCACTTAAAAAATCACGTCAATTCGTCGCACAGACAGACAGACACACTTTCCCATTTATAATATTAGTATGGATAGTACTTTAGCGCTCTGACATGTAATGAAGTAGGTAGGTAAGGAAGGTAGTAAATATCTTCAGAAGACAGAGATAGATACATTAGAAAAAAAGAACTAACATAGAAGATAGTACAGTCAGCAAAATAGATATTTAGTAAACTAGTATTTTGCACTTTAATAAAAAAAATTGAATAATCGCCATTGCTTTTTCATCTACATTGCTGCCTGTACCTTATTTAATTGGACACTCGATCAGGAGCGCGCTCCACTAATGATGTTTTGTTTACTCTGAGTAACCTAATACACTGCATATTATGAATAGTTTCATAATATCCCCCCAGCTTTGCACGGCTGTTATAATTCTTTGAAAATCATGACTTTCCTGAATTTCCCTATTGAATAACTCTATTTAACCTTTCGACGACCAAACGACAGCCGGCTGTCGCCGTGCTATTGTCTTTCTATTGTGCCTCGAATCACGTGTGTTCGAAAAATTAAAACCGCATCAAAATTCATTTTTTCTCTAAGATTGAGCTGCCAAAGACTAAAAGAATTTTTCAACCCGGACTAGTAGTTCTAGAGATTAGCTTATTCAACCAAACAATCACTTCAGCTCAACAATTAGCACAGAGTACTGACAAATTATATGATCTTATGAACACAAAAAGTAGTTTTTTTTTTGGTGAGTGCGAAATCATCAAAGACTTCTCCCGTCCTCCGTGTCAGACTTTTACTGAATAAAACCTACTCATGTTCCTTCGGTTGCCCTTTATGTTCCGGGGCCACGGTAACTATTAGAACTATTCCGCAACCGGACTGATGAGTTGGACTTTTTGGAAGTTGTAAAATTTTGGTTGTGTTGGGAAAGTAGAAAAAATGGGAAATAGACAATTAAGGAATATCATTTTGAGAAGTCTTAGTAAGTTGTCGTTTCGAACCTAAAATGTAAGAAAGACGGTACGTACCTTGCGATCAGTGAACTTATGGAAAGTGTACAAGTTGGGATGGGTCCTCTTCTGTGGGTTGTTGTCCCGGCGCGCCACCAGGTCCCAGGACACCATGCCAGCTATCATCAGCACCCCGGGAGTCTTGTACAGAGCGCGCAACACTTCCTACAGGGTGGACAAATATGATTACTGGTCAGTGATGGTTTTAGAATTATCTATCTAACCGTGGATTTGGATACTGGAGATAGAATTTTGACATATGCATGTGGTTAGTGAAAAATATTTCAGTAACCAATCTATTCCACCGATAGATAGAATCATTGTTGAAGTAAGTCTTGTCATAGCGGTACACAAATCAGTTCCATATCTTTAGCTATGTATAGATCATCGTTAGTTTAAAACGGTCATTTATATGTAACCTTTTTTTAGTCGCTAATATACTTGCAATTGGTCAACACGTATTTCATTTATTCAAATCTCGGCTAAACAAAAGTGAACCTTATTACAACCAACATATGGTCGAATTCGAGCCGGATTCAATACTCAAGTGGTCGAGCCGAGAGAACAAAAGGCCGCATTCCTGAGCAGCGATAAGCGAACCTTTTTTTATGTGTGTCTATTCAATACCGTGAATTAGCAAGTTGTTTACTTCAAATACGATTATTGAGATATAATTACGACATCGCACATCGGGTATCAGCTGCATTCAAGGTTTTCGTGAAAAATGACTACGACCGAAGAACAACAACAACTTCTCTCCGTGTTGGAAGATACTGCTAACTTGTTACGGAAAACACAAAATAACCTTAGAAAATGCCCTAAAGCACGTTTAACAAAAGGATATATTGAAGCGCGTATAAAAATTATCGATGAATATTGGCAGTCATTTAAATGTGCGCATCAAGACTTAGTGAAAATAACGCCTAAGGCACTTAAAGGAACTTTGCCTTATTTCTTGAATGAAGATTTTTTTATCTACGAAGATTTGTACAATGTACTGCAAGGTGACTTGAAGGACATGGTTATTTCGTTATCGGAATCTTCTGCTATGGAATCGGAATCCGCGAGTTTTAACAGTCCAAGTCAACAAAATAATTTGATACATTTACCGAAGATTCAATTACCGAAATTCTCCGGAGGTTATGACTCGTGGCAATCCTTTCACGATTTATTTACTTCGTTAGTGCACAACGTTAAGTGATGTACAAAAACTTCATTTTTTGAAAACAAGTGTAACGCATGAAGCTGAGTTATTACTGAAGCACGTACAAGTTACCAGCAACAATTATGCCCACGCATGGGAAATTTTAAAGACAAGGTACGGAAATAAACGCTTAATTTTGAATCATTCTATTCGAAAGTTATTTAATCAAAAGAAGATGACCACTCAATCAGCTCCTCAACTAAAATTATTGTTGGATACAACGGCCGAGTGTTTACACAGTTTAAGCATTTTAGACGTCGACACGAGCTCTTGGGATCCAGTTCTTATATATCTTCTCGGGCAGAAGATGGACCCAGAGACTCACAAAAGCTGGGAAGAGTATGCATACAAAGAAGATTCGGATTACTTACCTACCTGGAATGATATCAAGAAGTTTTTAGAGTCGAAGTTCCGTACCCTTGAACTAATTAGTCAGAATAATAATACGAAAGAAATCAAGTCAACTAAAGAGCGTTCATTTCACGCTGCCACACCAGTTACGGAGAAAGTTTGTGCTATGTGCAAAGATAACCACACACTAAGTCATTGCAAGGAATTTGGCAAGCTGGAACCTACTAAAAGAAGTGAGTTTGTTCAAGAGAAACGCTTATGCTACAATTGTTTGGTACCAGGACATTCGGCTTTTAAGTGTAAAGTGCCGGTGTCTTGTCGTCTGTGTCACAGGCGCCATCATTCACTTTTACATGAAAAGAAGAACACGCCGCCCGGAGATGCATCGGTCGCTTCGCCCCCGGCTACAACACATGTAGAAGATGAGCAGACAATACAAGTTAACACAATGATGACGTCACAAATCAGTACTAAGCAACGAGTAGCCCTGTTAGCAACAGCAATAGTGGACGCATCAAGTGAACAAGGGCACACCATTTCACTGCGAGTGCTAATTGATCAAGGTTCCGAAGCAGCTTTCATCAGTGAGAAGGCGACTCAATTGTTAAAATTAGAAAGACAACCCATGAAGGGAAGCGTAATAGGAGTGGGATCCACTAAGACCGAAATGAAACATGTGGTTCAGCTACATATTAGATCGCGATGGGACCGAAACTATTGTTTACCTATCAAGGCATATGTAATGCCCAAGCAACTGACCACAAGGATACCCATAAAGACAATCAATACACAAGAATGGTCACATATCCAAGGGCTCAACCTGGCTGATCCAACCTACTTCAGACCAGGGTCTATCGATCTACTCTTGGGTGTAAAGGAATATGCTGAAATTTTACAAAGCAACTTAGTCAAAGGTCCTCCAGGCACACCAAGTGCACAAGAAACAAGCCTTGGTTGGATACTTTTTGGAGAAATTTATACAACACAACCAGACAAGTATGTTGTCATGCATCACTCAGTCGACGTAGAAGACATGCTCAAATCTATTTGGGAAATAGATTCCGATACTAAAAGACACTTAACTAAAGAAGAACGTCTGTGTGAAGAACTATACAAGAAAACAACTACTCGAACTAAAGAAGGAAGGTACGTGGTAAAATTGCCATTTAAAACAAACAGTCCACAAGCACCCGACGGAAATACAAAGTCGATAGCCGAACATCGATTTGCACAACTGGAAAAGAAATATAGAAAATCGCCAGACCTGAAAAAGGAATATACAAAAGTCATTAGTGATTACATGGAGCAAGGTCACTTAGAAAAAGTACCTGAAAAGGAAAAGGATAAAATATCTCTGTACTTACCTCACCATGCTGTTATCCGTGATGATAAAGAGTCCACCCGAACACGCGTTGTGTTTGATGCGTCTTGCAAGGGATCAAACAATATATCTCTGAACGACGAGTTGCTCGTGGGTCCGCAGCTGCAAGAAGACTTAAGAAATATATTAATGAGATGGCGAATGAAACGTGTCTGCTTAGTTGCTGATATAACACAAATGTATCGTCAAATATTAGTGAGTCCAGATGACGTAGACTATCAGCGAATTGTGTGGAGGCACCATGAATCCGATATCCTAGAACAATATCGATTGCTCAGAGTTACTTTTGGTACAGCTTCTGCACCTTACTTGGCGGTAAAAACACTCCAACAAATAGCTACTGACGAAGCTAATGACAACGCCTTAGTTGCGCAAACAATTAATGAAGATTTTTACATGGATGACCTATTATCAGGGACAGATACCATAGAAGAGGCTATATTACTTTCTGAAGAATTAGCACAAACATTGAAAAAAGGAGGTTTCATACTTACCAAGTGGGCATCCAATAGTATTGAAGTTATGAAATCGATAGACGAAAATAAACGGTCAACCAATGCAAATATTGATTTAAATCTAGATGGAACAATCAAAGCCCTAGGAATAACATGGAATTTAAAAACCGACCAGTTTCAATACAACTGTAAATTTACAGCCCATAACAAACCCATAACAAAACGCAATATATTATCAGATATACAAAAGCTATTCGATCCTCTTGGCTGGATTGCGCCTAGTACTATTATGGCTAAAATGTTGATACAAAAGCTTTGGCTTGAGAGATTGCAATGGGATGATGAAGTTAGTACAACATTAGAAGACGAATGGAGACAAATCAAATCTGATCTCAGTAACATCCATGAAATAAATGTTAAGAGATGGCTGGGCACAATGTCTGTTAACAATAACAAAATACAAATTCACGGATTCAGCGATGCGTCAATGCGTGCATATGCAGCAGTAGTCTATGTTCGAATTGAAACCTTAAATGAAACTGTAGAAACAAGACTAATCGCTGCTAGGACAAGAGTAGCACCACTGAAGACTGTCTCGTTGCCTCGTTTGGAGCTTAGTGGAGCCCTACTACTCTCAAAACTGATGAGACAAGTTGGAGAAGCAATGAGGATACCCACCTCAAAAATGTATGCATGGACCGACTCTTCAATTGTCATTGCATGGCTTTGTGGCGAACCTAATAGATGGAAGCCTTTCGTCGCAAACCGCGTCGTGGAAATCGTCGAAAACATTAATAACAAACACTGGCACCACGTTCAGTCACATGAAAACCCCGCGGACTTGGCGTCCCGAGGAATGTTTTTATCCGAATTAAAGGGAAATAAGTTGTGGTGGCACGGACCGAGCTGGCTATCTGAAACAGAAATAAATATTAAAAAACATGAATTAATAGAAACAGATTTAGAAATGAAAACAATAAAAGTTAATACTTACCTCAATACAGAAGACGTTAAAGAACAGGAAACTTCATTATTATCGCAATTTGAAAACTTTGAAACTATAACAGAACTAATAAAAGCGATTACTTACTGTAGAAGATTTCTAAACTATAAGAAATGGGTTAATGAAAATAATCTAAATTTAACACCGCAAGAGTTAGAAGATTCTTTAAACATTTGTATTATGAAAGCACAAGCAGAAGAATTTAAAGAAGAAATAGATAATTTAAGAATTAAGAAACAAGTAAAGAAAAGAAGTCAATTACAATCTCTAAATCCATATCTAGACGAGAAAAATATACTGAGGGTGGGCGGTCGTTTAAGACACGCAAACTTACCACATGACACGAAGAATCCTATAATTTTAGGAAAGGGAAACCCGCTGACCAAGTTAATTGTCGCTGAAGCACACATTAAAACATTGCATGGTGGAGTTCAGCTTATGCTTTGTTACTTACGTTTTAAATATTGGATAATAAGAGCAAAATCACTGGTGAAACAACATGTGCACAAATGCATGAAGTGTGCTCGAATGAATGCCACAACCAGAGCACAAATAATGGGTGACTTACCTGCGGAGAGAGTGACACCAACAAGGCCATTTCTGCACAGCGGTGTAGATTTTGCAGGGCCGTTTAAAACACTAGTGTCTAAAGGAAGAGGAAACAAAATAACCAAAACATACGTTGCGATATTTATATGCATGTCGACAAAGGCAATCCACATAGAACTGGTTGGAGACCTCACTTCAGAGGCATTTATCGCCGCGTTTAGACGTTTTGTTGCCAGGAGAGGTAAATGTAGCCACCTGTGGAGTGACCGAGGTAGAAACTTCGTGGGTGCCGATAGAGAACTTCATGAGTTATGGAATGAAGCACAGATGACAACACAAGTAGCGAACGCACTCACAGAAGATGGTACACAGTTCCATTTCATCCCACCATATAGCCCAAATTTTGGAGGGTTATGGGAAGCTGGCGTAAAGTCAATTAAATACCACCTAAAACGAATAATTACATCTAACTTTACATTCGAAGAATTTACGACGATATTATGCCAGATAGAAGCTTGCCTTAATTCGCGCCCGTTATGCCCTATAGATGACACAGACCCAGAAAATGTGAATCCATTAACTCCTGGACATTTTTTAATAGGAGAACCACCTATTGTGGTACCGTCACCTAATTTGCAAAACACAAAAATACATAATTTGTCGCGCTGGCAACATGCACAGAAGCTCCTTAATGATTTTTGGAGTCGATGGCAAGAGGAGTATTTAACCAGGCTCCAGCAGCGTCCTAAATGGATGAAGAAGGAAAAAGAATTTTCAATAGGAGATATTGTATTGATAAAAATGGAAAATCTGCCACCTGGTAAATGGGCCTTAGGGCGGGTCATAGAGAAACACCCAGGTGCAGATGGTCATACCAGAGTATACAGTGTGAAAAGTGGCAATTCTGTTACTAAGAGAACGGTAACAAGGTTATGTGCATTGCCGGTTGAGTTATCTTCTTAATCTTTAACTATTGAAATGTTTGATTTATAAATTGTTAGTTTAGCATAACATTCATTAAGTTGATTTTTGTGTTGATCCAAGATTAATTAGTCGAACCTTGTTTTGTATAAGTTTGCATGTAGTCCACAAATTGCTTGACTTAAACATTATTGTAAAAGAACTAGTAGTCCTTTTGGTGGGCGGTATGTTGAAGTAAGTCTTGTCATAGCGGTACACAAATCAGTTCCATATCTTTAGCTATGTATAGATCATCGTTAGTTTAAAACGGTCATTTATATGTAACCTTTTTTTAGTCGCTAATATACTTGCAATTGGTCAACACGTATTTCATTTATTCAAATCTCGGCTAAACAAAAGTGAACCTTATTACAACCAACAATCATTATTCTGTTGTTAATATTTTTTAGGTTTAGTTTTATGTACCTACATTTTGTAAATTGGCTATATACTACTGTTTGTTTTCCCTAAATATCCATATATATAAAAAAATATGTGCATCTGGATTGAGAGCCCAAATTTTAAATCTTCTCAGAAGAAAATAAGATTTACAGGGCATTTAGTTAAAATTTAGTAAAACTTAGGGCAATATGCCATGAATTTCTTAAATATGAAATAAAACTGTTATGATGAAATAAGTAGGGCTCTCAATCCAGACGCCTGCATAAAGTGGCATAACCTGAATCTCAAAAAGTCCTACCTCGAGGCTCATAATTTTTATTTAAGGATTTAGTTAAGAATTTCTTACAACTTTTAATAAATTCCCAAATATGTAGAATACTATATTACAGAGTTATAGCGGTTTATCTAGGGCCCTCAGTTCATAAATGTTTGTACTGAGGAATCATCAAACTTATGGATTTATTCAAAGAAATACTTAGATGTGACCGTTATATATTATACTTAAACGCGTCTGTGAATTAGTAAAAAAGAAATAATGACAAAAAAGTTAATAGTTAAAATGTAAATGAAGATTGAATTATCCTAAAACGTCTGTACTGAGAGCCCAATATTTTTGGCAGTATTGACTAGGATAAGCCTTCTACACCATCTCACATAAGGGTGAGTTTTTAACTAATTCTTAATTAAAATCTAGCAAAGCGTCCATTACTCTAAATTCCATACTTTTAGAGATAATTGAATAATATTATTTTTATAGGAGAAAATTCTGTAGGGTAGATATAGTTTTGTTACTTTTTGAGACTAATCAGCATGTACTCTCACACAAGCTGTTTCTTAAACGAATAGTTGTTGCTTTAACTGTCGAAAGCGGTTACGTTTTGTGTGGTGCAATAATTAAATAGTGCAGTTAATAATATTATTATTATACATGACATGTTATTTTTAACTATAATAGATAATATCAAAGAGGTCTAGGTACTTACAAAACGGAACACTGATAATAATATTATTAACTGCACTATTTAATTATTGCACCACACAAAACGTAACCGCTTCCGACAGTCAAGCAACAACTATTCGTTTAAGAAACAGCTTGTGTGAGAGTACATGCTGATTAGTCTCAAAAAGTAACAAAACTATATCTACCCTACAGAATTATCTCCTATAAAAATAATATTATTCAATTATCTCTAAAAGTATGGAATTTAGAGTAATGGACGCTTTGCTAGATTTTAATTAAGAATTAGTTAAAATACTCACCCTTATGTGAGATAGTGTAGAAGGCTTATCCTAGTCAATACTGCCAAAAATATTGGGCCCTCAGTACAGACGTTTTAGGAAAATTCAATCTCCATTTACATTTTAACTATTAACTTTTTTGTCATTATTTCTTTTTTACTAATTCACAGATTCGTTTAAGTATAATATATAACGGTCACATTTAAGTATTTCTTTGAATAAATCCATGAGTTTGATGATTCCTCAGTACAAACATTTATGAACTGAGGGCCCTAGATAAACCGCTATAACTCTGTAATATAGTATTCTACATATTTGGGAATTTCTCAAAAGTTGTAAGAAATTCTTAACTAAATCCTTAAATAAAAATTATGAGCCTCGAGGTAGTACTTTCTGAGATTCAGGTTATGCCACTTTATGCAGGCGTCTGGATTGAGAGCCCTACTTATTTCATCATAACAGTTTTATTTCACGTTTAAGAAATTCATGGCATATTGCCCTAAGTTTTACTAAATTTTAACTAAATGCCCTGTAAATCTTATTTTCTTTTGAGAAGATTTAAAAGAGATTGCTCAAAATAGCCTATGAATTGGCTGGCATGAAACCTTTACAGTAATTACTAATTTTTTTTATAAAGTGCATTACGACTATTACAATATAATGGACAGGTTCTAATTTCAGAAACATTATAAAAAGTAACTCAATTTCGTTTTAATCTCCGGTGTCAGACATTTTGGTTTAATTTGAAGTTAGTAGTAGACTAAGGCCACGTTCACACGGCGACCATTCGAGTCGATTTTTTAAATTCGGTGAATGAGCGAGTCGTGTGAAAGAGACAACATGAACATAAGCGCCACTGCGTGTCGTATTCGATAAAATCGTTTCGAGACGTGGCGTTCCGGTGACAACTTCGCACGGTATACGTTAAAATATATTTCTCGAACACGGGATTTACCCGTATGAACGCCGTGTAAACAATTTTTAAGTTTTCATATATATGCTGTTGTCACTACTCTATTCGATAAAATCTCGTATACGGTATACGGGAAAATAATCGCCGTGTGAACGTGGCCTAAGGTATCGTAGCTCATGCAGCCAAGTATTTAAAATAAGTATGTATACCGAATTAAAAAAAATTAAATATTCTCAGCGCTTGATCTATGAATAAGGTTTTAATACGAATATATAATGCCCATTTCACACGAGGGCAGAACAGTGAGGCAGAACAGTTATAATAATAATAAGTATTTATTTCATAAAAACATGGAACAGTGCACTGTATACATAAAGGCTTACACTAAACAGTTTAGAATGATATTATATAATTATGTAGAACTACATTATTGGACTCTATCCCTTAAACTAGGTCTAGCCTGTATCTTAAGAGACTGGGTTCAGCCATTGGTTTAAACTAAATTGATTATATAATAAGATTTAGCAAGTGAGAACAGTGTCGATTTGAATTATTATTCATAAATAAACTCTCGAGTCATGAGTGCGTGCATGTGTGTGTGTATGTATGTTGTGTGCGTGTTTGTGATTGTCAGTGTGTGTATATTAGGTGTAAAAATTGGTAAGTAACAGTAATCCATTGTATGTGTACAGCTTAAGAGCCATATGTGAGAAGGTTTTCTGTAGAAAGGTAGGAGGATCAAGAGTTGTCTCAGGGTTAAAACTTTACATTCGTCATATAGTTTGGTTGTGGGCAACATATAATATTTACGAGTCATCGTTTTAAGAAGCTGGCACAGAACAGTACTGTTCTGTGCGTTCAAATAGAAACAGTACTGAAGGCCTACGATAAACTCTTATAGCAGGTCAATTTTCGACGATAAATAACCTGCCGTGTATTTTTGTAGCTGTTCTGCCCATTGTTCTGCCTGATGCCCATTTCACACGAGGGCAGAACAGTGAACAGAACAGTACTGCTACTGTGTGAACGTCCAGTTACTGTCAAGACATTACTGTTTTGTGCGTTCACACAGTAGCAGTACTGCTCTGCCCACTGTTCTGCCCTCGTGTGAAATGGGCATTAAAGCAATTGAAAGCGCTGTGTGAAATGAACAAGCCATTTGTTTAGAAAAAAAGATCAAGATATTAGTCTATGGTTTTTCGTCAATTGAATTGACAGATGCCAACATTTGACCAGGTTCTGTGTAATCTGGTTGTTTACATTTTATTATTATTCCTTTCCGATTTTATCTACCCACTTGGCTTAAACTACGGACTGTGATTTCCTCTTGAAATATCGACCTCCGGCTGTGATTGACTGATGTACGGACCTACTAAGAACGACGACCTGGCATGGCGGTGGGTGTCAAGAGATTAAACGGACATTGCAGATTTAACATGGAATCCCAAAATTATTCTATATTTTGTGTAAATTGCGGATCAGCTTCTGGCTCCCTGTCACTAAAAGAGAAAGGGAACATCAATAAGTGTCTTGGAAAGACTTCTGCCGCTGCAAATGTGTATATTGGTCGAAAATATAGATGATACTTTTGATGTGACATGATGTTGTTATTAAAGTATTTTGCTGGCTTTTAGAAATCTGAAGTGTCCGTAGTTTCAATTTAGTTTCAATCAAATACATATATTATTTAGAACCAAAAATGAAAAAACACCTCCCTGTCGGTTCTTAGGCAAACAATGTATGGACGAATAGCAATGTCCTTTGGGCTCTCAATCCAGATGCACATAAAAAAATGTAGTGGCCGGAAGCGGAATTTATTTCCCGATTCTAAAAACTTCTCCCTTCACTAGGATTTATTATCTGGAGAAAAATTTTTTCGCACTCAATTACTGCTCCATGTAACAGACTAGTGTAACAGAATTCCAATAGTGTTGCCTGTAAGCCTTGCGCGCACGAGCCGTGCTCACAATGCGCTCCAACAGAGCATCAATCGGGATGACAAAATCTTTCGTAACATTTCGTAAGTTAGTACACGCCTTTAGGTTGTAGGTATACTTGAAGAAATTGCCCCTGTTTTCTGCTAAAACAATCGAAATAAGAACCTCCTCCGTTTTAAAAAGACGTAGAAGTTTTACTTACCTCGGGCAGTCGAACGGTGGGTTCCTCGAGCATAGGCGAGGGGCTGCGCTGCTGTTCCTCTTGGGGCGTGTCCTCCACAGGCGAGTCGTCACTCTCCTCGTCTTCCGACACGTGCTTCTTGGGCTTGCGATGCTTGTTGTGGCGGCTGTTGCGAGGCGCAGTGTGCCGGTAAGGCAGCAGCTTACCATCCTTCGTCATACTGCCTCTGGGTACTGAAGAAAGTCTGGTTATTGCGAGGTTGGAGCTGGTACTTGCATGGCCCGGTTTTCACCAAAGCGAAGAGGAGAGGAGAGATATCATACAACCAAACAACTTGCGTAATTTCAGAGTTTCAGGCGCGGTTTAATTCTACCAAAGCGTAGATAACTCGTCATCAACAAATAGGATATTTGTGCTGAAGCTAAGCGCTGAACTGTCAAAATGGCGCAAGCTGATTGATTGGACGACACATCTCTCCTGACTGCTTCGGTGGAGGCCTGACAGTATTTCAACTCATATAGAGACGAGCTTATTCTATTAACGACGCGATGCTTAGGGGTTGTATGGTCCTAAACGTATGAGTCGTCTTTCCGTAAAGAGGTGGAAGTAGCATGAGTTAGCGCTTGAAAAATGAGTAACTAGTAAATAAGTTACTGAAAAAATAGCACATGAAAGTCAATAGTAAATAAGTAATGTGGGCACAAAATCAGAGTAGCTGCACTCCATTAACTGACTAGATATCATTAATCTCAGCATTAGCTTTGTTCAAACGTTTGGACATCATCAAAAGTGGTTAAAAGCAATAGGTCGGATACTGCGCGCACTGTGACAGAATGTATGATGGCTCCGTTCTCACAAAAGCTACCAGACACGGAGTATTTCCTTAAAGCACCAAATTTAAACCATATTTCTACTGGAGAATATTAGTCCACAAAAACTAGATACTCAAACGGGAACACTCCTACACTCTATTACAAGTAAATGTAAAAAAGCACTAACTCATTTCCGAGATCCAAGCTTCAAAAGCGCCTCAAGAAAGTCAGCTAACAACGCTACCAAGATGTTACCGCCACAACCACTCACAACAGAATGATTCCGAAGAGTGAACAGGGTGAAGGCACCACACCCAATCCTTGGGCTTCTAAAAATAACCACATCCTATTGTGAAGGAACGTGGGCACGTGCCTGTTGCCTGGTAACTACCCCACGGTACTTACTAGGCAAGTTTTCCTCCTTCTTACCGTATCGTTAAGATTCTAACAAGGCTAAGTACCAAACCCAATCAATAGCGCTGATTTTCTTGCTCACTTTCTGAGCTAAATTAAACCTTCGAACACACGTGATTCGAGACACAATAGAAAGACAATAGCAGCGCGACAGCCGGCAGTCGCTTGGTCGTTGAAAGGTTAAAGTTAAGTTCATTTTTCTCTTCACATTTCACTAAGATCTGTCAAATTAGCTAGCGCCTGAAGTAAATCCAGTATTTCTAGTGGCCATGTTTTTAATCGCGTCTAAATTTTAGAGCATCTTAATTTGACAGGACTAAACAAAAATTTTGTCTTCTGTCCTTTTCTTATGAAATGGAAAGAAAAAGATACGCTGAACATACATTTAGTTTAGTTTGTGAACAAGCGAATCCGCACCTTTATCTATAAAAGGAGAAACTGACAGACTGATTCTCATATTGTCAACGCTCAGCTGAAACCGCTGGATCTAGTAGAGATTTGTGTAAATGTTCCTTAGGTGAAGTAAACACAGAAAGGATTTTAAAAAACCGGTGCAAAATGGGAGTCGGAAATTAATTCTTCTCCATACGAAACTAGATTTCGGAATGAGCAACTAGAATCACTTTTGTAAATGACGTTTCAAAGTGCCTTTTTTTGGCCTAATGAAAATAAACGATTTGACTATTGACTATAATATGTAACATCGTAACTATTGGTGGTGTTTACAAACTCACAATAAATCGCGGGTGAAACCGCAGGGAACAGCACACAAATAAGTTAGTTACATACATAACAACAAAGTGTCTCAAAACATAATTTACATTGATTCCCGAAGGAATATTTTAACATACATGAATAAGAATGTACAATGAACTTGAATGTCTAAAGTACCTAAGTATTCAGATATATTGACCTACATTTTATACGATAGATGAGTAGATCCTTCCAATGACCAATACAGTTGAAAACAACTATTTTTACACCGTCGCGACTAATAAAGTAGCTTTTCACGTTAGTGCATTCAATAATTCAGTTGCTAGCGAGAACGATGTCGTGATATACAGGGTGAAACCTTTCCTGTTAATATCGATCGGTATTCTAGGAACTTTTAGTACACCTACCACTAACGATGTGTAGCAAAAGCTTTAGCTCTCGTGAACCGTGCCGAATCCATACTTACTAATATTATAAATGGGAAAGTGTGTCTGTCTGTCTGTTTGTCTTTCTTTCACGGCAAAACGGAGCGACGAATTGACGTGATTTTTTAGGTGGAGATAGTTGAAGGGATGGAGAGTAACATAGGCTACTTTTTGTCTCTTTTTAACGCGAGCGAAGCCGCGGGCAAAAGCTAGTCTGTATATAAGTGTTACAAGGACTGGTTTCATAGGTTACACAGATATACACACATCAAAAGTGTCTAGGGATATTTCAATTAAACCTAAATTACTAAAATTCTATTAACTTTTTGTTAAAACATGTACACATTAAAATAAACCTTGTTTAATAGACTATTTAATCTGATAATAAACTTTTAGATAAAGTTAAATTAAAAAAAAAACTTAGAAGAAGAGGAAAAACTCAAACAAAATTTCAATCTTAACTTTATTTTTGAAACATCAAAACTTAAACAAAACAACAATTTTTTTTATAAAAATTCTTGAAAACTTAAAATTAATATTCCGTGGTTCCACCTAAGACTCTCCTGACACATCTGCAGCGGTTCTGCATACTCAAAACAAGGGTGTCAATATCCTGTTGTGGAATACTGTCCCATAATTGCCGTTTCTGAAGCCATGAAGACCAGTCAGAGCGTTATATCCAGGCTTTGGTCATGTTATCGTGTCACGGAGGAAGTGGTGGAACGGCACCGAGGACCTCAACGCATTACAACACATGTACAGGACCGATTCATAGTAAATGCTGCACGAAGTCAACTAAATGCAGCGGCGATGCAATTGGTTCAAAGGCTACAGAGAGAGTATGGTTTGCTGGTAAGCGGTCAAACTTTGAGAAGGCGACTGCATGAAGTCAATCTACGTGCTCGTAGGCCATTTTGGGTATCAGCACTAAGGAGAGGTAATCGAGGAAGAAGATTACAATGGGCTATTGCACACGAAAACTGGAACCATTCTCAATGGTCACTTGTGCTTTTCACTGATGAATCTAGGTTTGGATTTCATCCTGATTCGCGAAGAGTACACGTTTGGAGAAAACCTGGACGTTGGAATCGACTGCAGCACCCACAACAAGTTCATGCATATTAAGGTGGCACGATTATGGTTTGGGCAGGAATTCGTCTCGGCGGTAGAACGGACCTCGTTTGGATACAAGGCAATATGACTGCTCGAAAATACCGAGATGAGGTGCTAGAGCCTGTAATCTTGCCCCACAAACAGCAAATGGGACTAAATTTCCAGCTAATGCACGACAATGCCCGTCCACATACGGCGCGTATCGTTACAAGTTGGTTACAACAGCATGTTATCCAAGCTTTAGACCGGCCTGCACAATCCCCTGACTTAAATCCTATTGAGCATGCCTGGAATATGCTTCAGAGAAGAGCTCGTAGGAATTTCCCTGTTGATATTGTGCATCAAAACCAGCTTTTCTTGCATCTTAGCAGGATTTGGGACAGTACTCCACAACAGGATATTGACAGGAGAGTCAGGAGAGTCTTAGGTGGATCCACGAATTATTAATTTTAAGTTTTCAACAATTTTTATAAAAAAAAAATTGTTTTGTTGTTTAGGTTTTGAAATTTCAAAAATAAAGTTAAATTGAAATTTTGTTGAGTTTTTCCTCTTCTTCTAAGTTTTTTTTTTTAATTTAACTTTATCTAAAAGTTTATTATCAGATTAGATAGGCAATTAAACAAGGTTTATTTTAAAGTGTAGGTGTCTTAACAAAAAGTTAATAGAATTTTAGTAATTTAGGTTTAATTAAAATATCCCTAGACACTTTTGATGTGTGTATATTTAGATGATATAATTTTGTAGCCTAAGTTGGGGGGTTAAGGGAGAACTTGTTCCTAGAAATCTTTACCAGCTTTTGATACCAGGAAAATAACAAACAAAACGCGAGAGTATTCCATCCTAATTAATATAATGTACATAAATGTCGAGACAACGTAGACACAAAGTTACGCGAATAAAAATGCGCTACGCTGTTTTTTTTACAGCAGTTAGTGCTTCAAGTATTACAAATATTGTTACTTTAAAGGAGTTTTTTTTTTTAATTTTGCCATCTTTTGAAACTCTTCGTCAGTTATGAGTGAAAAAACAGTAAAAAGACAAAAAGGCTCGAGGTTTTCAAGCATCATTCACTGTGCAAGCTTTTTAAGTTGCAAACTCGGTTAGACTTCTGAACGTATGAGGAACAGAGTGTAAAGACCCTCATTCACCGTTGAATAGGGAGGATCCTCCGACTAGGTTGTTGTGTCGGGTGGGCTACTGCCCGATGGTTAAGTCGGGATTGTGTACATATGCTAATCTCGCGGTAAACTCTAATGCCCTTACTAATAATCACTGTGTAAAGTTATGCAATGAATAAAGCCTGTGTAACCATACATTTTTTGACGTATAAACCTGTCATAACTTTATGCAGCGTTTATTAGTAAGGCGCTAATATTGCAATGTAGAATCGTCTACACTTTTTAAACTATCTCAACCTTAACTACATCTATATATGCCAGCCTGTAATGATGGTCTTATAGAATTGGCCTAATTGTTGTTGTAATAAAGGTCCTAACTTTCGTCCCAACTGGCCAACGACTTATGCTAGTAAACTCAAAAAATCGTTACACTACAACTAGGACCTATATCTTAACTTCACCTTTCAATGACCAACCGACAGCCGGTTGTCGGGCTGCTATTGTATTTCTATTGTGTCTCAAATCACGTGTGTTTGAAGGATTAATTGTCATACCTAAAATCGCTCTGGTGTCATTTCTTTAAAAGTGGAATCAAGGTCCACTGTCTAACAGCTAGTGCAAACACACTTGAAGACAGTAAAATAAACTCCCGGTAAGCAATCAAAGCGATTGCTTACCGGGAGTTTGATTTTTCTCATAAATTTGTCGTTTGAGATTCCCGTTAATTCTTGGAATCCCAGATAAGTCGCTTATTTTGATATCGTTACCGCTGGCATTTCGCTCACCTTAATTTCAAGTCGGTTTTCGGAAAAAGATCAAAGCGTACTAACAATTTAAGGAGAGAACGGTCTAGGAACTAGATTCTGTAGTTCATCTGTGGAAGCGTTCTTCTTTATCAGTTTATTAGCGAAGTACCCAAGTCTTTTTACAAAGAAGTCAGTGCAGCAATACAAATATTAGTGTACGTTACCCCAGCAAGAAAGTATCTCCTATAGTTATATGAGTAGTACGTATAGATGGTGCCTTTTCTGCTGTAAATGTGCCCCCACATAAAAAATGTGTGCCTCCTGGCGTTTTGGAAAAAAAACGGAAAAACGATTCTTGCTGGGGTAACGTTTTCCTAGCAGGAAAATTCTAAACGAGTGACCGGAGAGAGAAAAATTGTGCATGGCGAGAGAGCTTAAGTGTGTGCCAAAATGGGGCACATTTTGTATTTTGCCGTCAAAATTATGACACCATCGTTTTAACTTTTAGCAAGATTATTCAAAAACGCATGCATAAACAGTTTTGAAACTTTGTATGGTTTTTACTAGCGTAAAGAAGGACCGATTACATTATACAGTTCTACTCGTTCTACTCATATAACTCTAGGAGATACTCTCTTGCTGGAGTAACGTACACCAAATATTAGACTGGCGACGTAAACTCAGTAATCGGTTGTCTTGCGGTAATCCTATTTTTTAGTTCATTGAATTGCCTAGCAACTAATATCATAATAAATCACAAGTGCATTGCACTGCTTGACACCGATCTATTAGCAAAGTGTTCGGCCAATTGGCCACAATTGCCTATAACTGACAAGTTGTTAAACTAACTATTATATGCACTGTGCACCCCACTTCCGTTAGTCGTGTGCACATAGTAATCTGCTTCAACAAGCCATGGCGAAGCCAGAACTGATTGCCGAGGCACTAGCATTTTCCTTTTGACAGTTAACAATTGAGATGCTTAGGGTTATTTTTATAATACCAAGTGGTCTATTTATGGATGGAAAATCATCAAATGGCTTTTCGCCCTGGGCAGGGCGGAAGGGAGAGTCAGACTTTTACTGACTAAAACCCATCTTTGTTCCTTCGGTTGCCCTTGAGCTTGAATTTTTTCAATTTATATTCCGGGGCCGCGGTAAGTTTTAGAAGTATTCCGCAAAAACCAATTGGTCTTAATTTTTACAATACTGCAAAGTATTGCAAAAATTATCCATAATAATATTATAAATGGGAAAGTGTGTCTGTCTGTCTGTCTGTATGTTTGTCTTTCATTCACGGCAAAACGGAGCGACGAATTGACGTGATTTTTTAAGTGGAGATAGTTGAAGCGATGGAGAGTAACATAGGCTACTTTTTGTCTCCTTCTAACGCGAGCGAAGCCGCGGGCAGAAGCTAGTAATATTATAACGGGTTGTTTTAGAGAGCTGAAATGTTTAGCACATCTTATGTTTGCAGTTCCGACACTATCGAACAACTGTCAAATTACTAGAGCAAGATATAGACAGGACATAGCAAAGCCTAAAGTCTTTTAAATGCTCAAATTATAAGCCCTAATGCATGACTAAGTCACGTTGAAGAACTGTTCGCTTGCGTAACTGGATGGGGCTTTTAACCTATGGTACTTCCAGTGGTACTTACATAAAAGATTTGTTTCGAAATGTAACAACAAAGGAATGTTGGCTAACAGGAAACATATAGAACAAATTGCTTAGGAAAATTTTGAGCAGCCTTGTAAGTAAAACTTTTGCACTTCCGAATTCTACTGAAATTGTGAAACACAAAACTAAACTTCACTAAAGTTGTGCAAAAATTTTGTTTTTGTTTATATAATACTATCGCTAGTTTTTATGAAGGCAGGGAGCATTACGTAGTTTTGCAACGTGACTGCCAATTTCTGGAAACTTTCGCACGAGGTTACTAATACCTCATTTGCGCTTATGATTTATGATCACTAAGCTTCACGCAATTTCGAAATATATGTAGCCAACCCTTCAGGCCATTCTACCGATAGATTTCATTCATTAGTATTGATAAGTAATTAGCTGTAGCCTGCGGGTCGGTGGGTCGCTTGGTATTGTATTGTGCCCTTAGGGCGGACACAAAATACGGTGCGAATGCACTAGGCGTACGTCCGCTCAGCACGTATGACGTATGTACATTTAAAATGTCGTCGCACATGTACCGGCCAGTTATTAAGGTCATAGCTCATTATAGCCACCCGGCAGCCACTCCGCACCGACTCGCCTTATAACCGAGGCGATCCGGCGACGCTACGGAGTTGATGTAGTGAGCGCATGCCCATACAAGTCTATAAAGAATACTAGCCGCAGGAGGCGAGTCGGTGCGGAGTGGCTGCCGGGTGGCTGTAATGAGCTATGACCTTTACTGCTGATTCTTTTTAAACGGTCACGTGTCGTTTTTAGAGTTAGCCGTTATAATTTCGAAAAATCATTACTGCTTACTACATTACCTGTTATTAACTGTTAAAATTTCTAGTAAATGAATCAGTCAGCCATTGTACGTATTAAGTGAACAAATTCATTGAAAAATTTTACTGTACGTACGTTTAAATACGTATACCAGTTCGATTTTAGATTATCATCAATATGTATATGAAAACTGGTAGCTTTTTAATGGCAAACTTTTACTGATATACTTATGATCAATATAATTATTAATCCTTAAACCTTGGAACACACGTGATTCGCGAAATAATAGAAACAGAATAGCAGCGAGACAGCCGGCAGTCGCTTTGACGTCGAAAGGTTAAAAGGCTTCAAAATTAAACATCAAAACCGTTCTGTGCAACAAATAAAATGCAAAAAGTATTATCGTTCGATCGATCTTTCAAAATGGTATAGGGCTGACTGACGCAATTCTACGACGGATCAATTAATTTAACTAGATTTTAGACTAACTAAACACGACTTATTTTTATTAACCCAAGGACAAGTTTCCTGCCCACATTATTTTACACAACGAGACGAAAATTAGTGTTATAAAGAACGCACGCAATGCCGGCTGCATATTAAATTTGGGGGATTACATTGATGCAAAAGGGGTGCATAGATTAATTATAATTACTATTTGAGGTTGTGGTTACAGCTACTGAAGATGAACTACCTATATTTTTTGATTTATTTAGCAGCGCACAGCACTTATATATGTATTTTTAAGCTACCATTTATTAGCTTTTTCTCTAACACACTTATAAGTGCCCTGGCGGTTGTACGGGGCAAATAACTTGCTTAATCAGCCGTTTAATTATCTACGGCAACGGTCAACTAACGTTCTGGATATCTAGCCATTAAATCAAACAGATAGGGTCATGACTTGGATCGATAAGGTGCAAGTATATGCTTAGGCTATTAATTTTAATTTAGTATTATTGTTGTAGATTTTATTCTACCTAACCTATAATTCTGGATTCAAGCCAGATTGATCTGATACGGGGCGTTAATCATATTTATTGATGGTATACAATAAAACAACTTAGGAAACAATTTTTAATGTCAATTATTTTTGTTTGTATGAACAGCCTAAGCATCAGCTTGCCAGTTCAATAAATATTATATTGCTAAATGATATTTAGGCCGCATAAATTTAAAATGTCCTAGGGAAATACTTATAGCTAGCTGTTTGATTAAAAGGCTGGATATCATTCAGGACGCTAGTTAACTGGCGCCGTATAGGTAAGAGCCTAGGCTATTAATTGAAAGGCTGATTAAGCTGGTTGGCTGCGACAAGCATATGCTCACTCAAATATCTCGCTGATGGTGACGTAATAGCGCATGTGTCAGCAAAATGCCTAGCTTCCTTACTTTTGAATTGTTTTTAACATTAATTACATTACATACGTTTCACTCTATCCTATAATTGATCAGGGGCGTAGCTACCGCCGTATCTGCCGTATCAATTATACGGGGCCAAGTGTGTAAGGAAAAATAAAATAAACTACCTAATTTATTTTATTTTACAAATGACAAAATTCTATAAGCATTACTTTTTGAATTAGATTTCAAAAGAATAAGATTTCTATTTGTAAAATGGCTAAATCATGTTATGATAAATGAATATTTTTTTTTATCCAAATATTTTTTCTTTTGTGAAAAATCTTTACCCCTGTATAAGGGCCCCTAAACAAATTTTTTATACGGGGCCCCGCCAAGGCACGCTACGCCACTGTAATTGATACTCTGTTTTCACATTGTACTCTAAATACAGTGTGAATAATGAAAACTAATATTTCCTATTAATTTAAAAAGTGTGAATGGAGTTCTTGACCATAAGAAGCTACTGTTTTAGATTCTCTTTTACTATGATGATCATAGACAAATCTCAACAAGTACTTTTAGATTTTAGAACAATACCGACTATTGATTAGATATGAAATAATACGGTAGTTTCCACCAATTGATAATTCAATTGACGTACTTTTTATGAGCTGTCAAAACGCCATTCTCCAATAGATTTTGTATGGTAATGGCGACTTATGACGTCACTAAAATAACAACTCAGTTGACTATCTATTTATTGATTTCAAAACAACTAAAAATCAAATTTTATAGCAAATTGAAAATGAACCGAATTTATTAGGCTGAAATTAATAGAGGTTTTATAGGAATTGTGTCTAACATTTATTGATTAATGGTGGAAACTACCCAATTGGCGCTTATATAACGCTTATTCAGCAGAATCATTAATTAAGTATATAGGGCGACTGGTAATTTATTGACCAATACATAAATACTCGACTACTGATGAAAACCAAATACTTTTCCAAAGAAAATGATTATTTTTTAATAATTTTAATGTAGCAATCAATCAGTGTTTAGTACTATTTAAAATGCAGTGTTTAATAAAATAAAATTCAAGTAAATATTTTTAAATTAAAATCTTAATTTTAAAAATTAAAAAAAAAAGTTGTTTAGTACAGTTTAAATAAAACACTTTTCTTTGGAAAAATTGCAATAATAAGTATATTTATTAATTTAAGAATTGATTACTCTACCAGTCACCAGAATAATGGCAGGTATCTAAGGAGACCTTTACTGGAGCTGTAAAAGTATCCTTACATATTATAGATTTAAAGGAAATTTATTCGCCCAGGATCGCACAGCAATTGCCCTAAGAAAAAGATAGATTACCGAATGGATAAAATATTAAAATCATCTATTCTCCAGGACAAATTCAGATCAGCTGTTAGGCTGAGGCTACACAAGGCTGCGCCGCGAACTGCGACGCACGAGCGATTGAAACAAATACATGGATTCTCACTAAATGGCTACACCGTTCATCAAATATTACTAGCGATCTTTGATTATTTCTGCGACAGGAACTACATTACTGTAATCGCGGCACCGGCTACATCGACGTATCAGCGAAATTGAATAGAATATACGCCAGATTTTCGGTTATAATGTAGCCATTCCATGTTTATCTCGTTTCGCTCTTCCAGTCGCATCGCAAATCGCTGCCTACTGTAGCCTCAGCCTTAGTCTCAATAGAGATTAAAAAGAATAGAGAAGAAGTGTTCAGAACCCGAATGGATAAAATATTAAAATCATATATTCTCCAGGTCAAATTCTGATCAGCTGTTAATCTCAAAAGAGATTAAAAAGAATAGAGAAGTAGTGTTCAGAAACTGGTGCCGTCCCTCTAGCCAGTCCCTTCATAGAGCCGATGCCAGACCATCGGTTGGATGGCGCTTTAAAAAGCACAGATGTGTTATTTTCAAACTACCGCACCTCTAGACCAGAGGTGTGGTAGAATTGAAGGTAGAACAAATAAATATCTTAAGACAATCACACATGGCCCTCTAAATCCAAGCTAAGTAGAGCTTGTGTTATGGCAACCAGACAACTGATATACATACTTATATAATTTATAAATAAATACATATAATAGATAAATTACGCCCAGAAACAGAACAAACAATCATGCTCTTCACACAAAGTTTGTAAATGGGAATCGAACCCACAACTTCAGGCTTAGCAGCCAGGTTCACTAATAGAATAGATTGTTAAATGTATGGGAACATACGCTTAATATTTTACCTCATTTTGAACTCTATTTTACAATGTCACTTAGGCCCGTATTAATAGACGTCACTCAACTCTAATACGCTCTCAAGTCTCTTTCTGTCCTTGTCATTCTAAGGAGAAAAAATAAGGACAGCAATAGATTTGAGAGCGTTTCAGAATTGAGTGACGTCTATTAATACGGGCCTTAAGGATTTGTCATACTGGATGCGTTCTGCGGCCTGCGGTCAGGTCAAAGTGAATGCAGCCCGCATCATGTATGAACAACGCTGCCCGCAGCCCACCGGTCAGTACGCGTCCTTCCCTCCGCACCGCCCGCCCCGTCGGCCCAACATGCGTTCTTTGGTTGTGCCCGCACGGTCAGATCGCATTCTATACAAAATATATTGATACCGACAATGTTGTTCATACATGATGCGGGCTGCGTTCACTTTGACCTGACAGCAGGCCGCAGAACGCATCCAGTGTGACAAATCCTTTAGACAAGTGACATTGTAAAATAGTTGGTAGAAGTGCCCTTTATCGCTCAGCCACCCTTATAACTATGACACCAACAGAGCCTCAAATAGAGTAACTGTAATACAGGTGTACAACCATAATCACTGTTTGTTGTCCTTAATAAAATATAAACAAAATCAATTGTAATTTTTTGACACACGCAATCTCAAAAACATTTTGTGAAGCCAAATATGATCTGAAAAGTGAGTGTGAGGCAATGGAATAGTAAAAACTAATATAAAAAAGATAAGTCTTCAAAATCTCTTTAGAATTAGAGTGTATTTTAATTTTATTTATTTTTATTAAAAGGGCCCTGTAATATCATATATGACATAGGTAAATAATTTGGATTTTTTTGGGGTATCATTTGATGACACCCTTACAAAAAAAAATTGTGTATAATAATTGTTTATTGATAATGCAGCACAGTTTTGACAATATTTGTGATATTTGTGTATGAATAGTCAGACCTTATATTTATTTTCAAGTAAATTAAAACCTAATTTTAAATTTACATTTCGACGAGCAAGCGACAGCCGGCTGTCGCACTGCTATTGTCTTTCTATTGTATCTCGAATCACGTGTGTCGAAGGTTTAATCAGGTTTTAAGAGATGTTTTTGAAAATTTCAGTCTTGGATTATTGACTAATAAATTACCTGTATTCCAAAGTTATAATTGTGAACAGATAATAAAAAAATGTAATGCAATCTTTAACTATACTCTATATTTAATAGAGTTAATGGCAACACAGTTCATTGGTTAACAAATCATCAGCACCATCTCAGTATTTACTGAAATCTATGTTTGTATCTAAGTGAATAGATGTATAAGATTAATTAGTGAATAAGTCATTTGTGACCCAATAAATAAATGGGTAAAACCTTTACATATATTTTTTTTATTTTTATTTAATTACATAATTACTTTGCCATGACCTTAAAACAAAATTTGAAATGTAAGAATTTGTCACACTAGATACATTCTACGGTATTGAGTCAGGTCAAGATAGGGGTAATGTGCATTGTGACCTCAACTCAGAATTGAGAATGTTCTGAGTATGTGTGTATTGAGTATGTATGTGTGAGTGTCTGATAGTTACTGTCTTTACGTTATAAGTTTCTTTTTATAAAGCTTAAGAAAGAAACTTCTTCTAATTTCTGTTCTAAAAGTATGGATTTAAGGAATAAACAGTTGATTGGAAAAAAGTGGAGTGCCCACCATACAAGCTAAAGTTAAAGCTTGCAGAGATGATTTATTTGAACTAATCAGTAAAATGACAGTAAATATCATATTTAACAGTTCAAAGCTATTGGTGGAGTGTCTAAACCTTTGAACACACCTGGGGCCCTAGCCTGCTATTACAATTGTGTCTCAATGACCAGTCATCGGCCGGATATTTGACAACTTTGACAGTTTTTGTATGGGAAATGTGTCAAAAGCTTAACATTGCACGTCAAAAATCGGTCATTGAGACACGATGGTAATAGCAGACTAGGGCCCCTGGTTGGAGACACAATAGAAAGATAATAGCAGCCCGACAGTCGGCTGTTGCTTTGTCATTGGATAGGATACAACTGGTTTTTTTAAATTGACAAATATTGTCTTATCTATCCTAACTTTTTTTAGTCTTACTTCTAAGTATAACTATGCAAGCAAAGCTGCTTTCAATAGCTAGTCTATCAAACTATTAGTATCAAAATAGTAAATAGTTACTTAGTATTGTATGATGCAGTAGTATTTGTTATCTATTATACCTATAAAAGATGTCAATTCATATATCAACGCACAGCCCAAACCGTTGGTCCTAGAAACATGTAACTTGGAAGGTGTGTTGTTCGTGAAGAGTAGGTACTTTTGGAGATTCGACCCTTAGGGCTGATTTTTCAATCATCAGTTAACTTCTATCTGAGGAATAAATATGACAGTTTGACATATTTTCTATACAAAAGCTGTCAAAACGTCATACTCTTCAGATAAAACTTATCTGGCGATTGAAAAATCAGCCCTTTAGGGGGTTAAAATAGGGAATGGAAGTCCAACATCTATGCAGGCTAAGGTAGGGGCGAAAGCTGTAGCGAAAGCTAACAGTAAATAAGTGTGGCACACAATATTTGTAAGTTGTATCAAGTACTCAAATGAATTGAAACATTATTCTACATTGAGCAGACATGATGGTTGATGTTTTTTGCCTTCTCTGTATGAGAAGAGATCTTTGTCTGGCATTGAGGCATTGTTAGGCTGTAATTATGAATCTTTACTTTTTTTTTTTGGTGAGTGGGAAATCATTCAATGACTGCTCCCGTCCTGGGTGCGGCGGGAGTGCGTGTCAGACTCTTACTGACTAAAACCCACTCATGTTCCTTCGATTGCCTATATTATAAACATTCCGCAACATGAATCTTTACTTGATGAACTTATTGAGGATATAAGTATTAAATACTCTTTAAACTAAATGTAAGTGTCTAGTAGTGGTTTGTGACAAAAAGTTTTGGTTTTACACAAAAATCTTACATCTAATGAACACCTGATAAATAACTATCTGTCAATAGTTTAAGTTTTATTTTTAGAGCCAAGTAGAAACTGAAGCCAGGTAGCTTTTGACAGCTCAATACATGGATGCCTCTTACTTCATAAAGGTGTTATAACTATAAAGCTATTTCAAGTTGTAAACAGAATTTGTTTGTACTTATAATGTCAAAATTAAAATCAATGTTGTGTTGCACATGTACTATCAGTATTTTAAACCCTCATAGGTACGTTATAATAGTAATATTGAAAAAACAATAACACGACGGTAAACTTTTAATTTGCGAAAATGTAGGTCTAAGAATTTCAAGTAAGTATGTTGGTAAGTGAAGCAAGCAGCAGTGACATTTTTATCTCGATACCATAATGATAGGTAATTATAAGTACCTACAAATAACACTCCGAAAAGTCGCGCGCGATTATCGGCGTTTTTATTTTGAATCCAAGATCATATTAATCCTGTTCAATTTGTTTTCCCTAAGCCAAAGGATATAAATTTCAAAAGCGTCATGAACGGGTACGTCGGCATTATGAGGCATCTTCGGTAGATACAACAATGAAAAAGAAAACCGTTATGTTACATTATAAAAAATAAGCTCTCGCGAATCTAATGAAAAAAACAACCGGTTTGCAATAAAACAACCACATTAACCATAAGATATTAGAAAATTAAGTACAGAATTACTTGTTGATGTGAATAAAACATTTTTACAACTTCAGTGAAAAAAAATACGTGCCGACACGTGCAATGTTATCATTTTTTTTAATGTTTACATATAACAAATGTAGGATAACATAACGGTCACACAAAAGACATATTAATTCAACAATTTGTTATACTTACTCATATTGTAGGAGAAACAAATGTTTAAAAATAATATTCAAAAATGTCTGTCACACAAGCTCTGCACGACAAAGTTATTAGTTACTAGTGCTGAGCACGCTGTTTAGTCACTTGTCTACTTACTAACTTGTAGTGATGTGACAAGAAGAAAATACTATTCGAGTTTTGTTTTGAGTTGTGCTTTGTTGTTTTTTTTTTTCTGAACAGGATTTTTATTGTGAATAAAGAAAATTAATTGTATTTAAACAGGTAAGCGATTGCAAAATTCACGATTACTTTTGAAAATTGTCCATCAAAGCTTTTACATTTCTTTCCATAGGGCATTGTTTAATGATAGGGTCTAAAATGCCTGCGCACTTAGGCATTTATAAATTGTTTTGCGTAATCAAGCCTTAAAAAACTTAAAGAATCTTTTAAGTCATTTATAATCAATGCAAAATTTATTGACGAAGAAAGTGTAAGTCATCCCAAAAACCAATTCTTTTTAAAATTGGAAGAGACATAATTGGTAGAAAACGTCATCTAAATAGAAGTTATAAGTCAAACTTTTTTACAACTTCATCTTATTCCTTTGCAACATAATACAAAACTCCCCTTACAAAACTTGTCAAAACCATTATCATCAAATTTAGTTTCACTATTAAACTACTAACAAAGATATAAGTATATCAACTATCCGTATAGACTATCCGATTTTGAAATTCTACTAAAAACCACTATTTTCATAAAAATGTATTACATTCTATCTGCATAATTATATTTCTGTTTATTATAAATCAATTTATATTTCGGACTATAAACCCTAATATTTTTATTTAATAAGTGGAATGGCAAAATGTCATTACACGACTCAGTATTTGCTCGTATTGAATTGAATTAATTACGACTTAATACTTTATTATGCCGATTTCTACAAATCGTAATATAATAATCTGTGTATGGCGGCGGCTTGACAGCGGAGTACAAAGCCCGCGAAATTCAAAATTAACATTTTTGGAACATAGTTCGCATGGCGATAAAGTGAGTTTGGGGCCAATCCATACTTTACTATACTAATATTATAAATGCGAAAGTAACTCTGTCTGTCTGTCTTTCTGTCTGTCTGTCTGTCTCTTCTTCACGCCTAAACTACTGAACCGATTTGAATGAAATTTGGTACAGATATTGTCTGAGACCCGAAAAAGGACATAGGATAGTTTTCATCCCGGAAATCCCGCGGGAACGGGAACTATTCCATGCGGACGAAGTCGCGGGCAGAAGCTAGTAGATTAAATAAATTAAAAGAACTTTAATTTGCTGTGTTAATTATAATAGGAAATTGCTGTTCCCGCGACCCGCGACCCTGCGATTTTGTACGCGTGGAATAGTGATTTTTGCACAGAATTTTCTTAGGTTATAATTATAATGTAGTTATTTTGCAAATAAAAGCACATTACACACATTTTATAAAGTTACTTATGGGAAAAAATATATTTTATATGGACACCTGCTACTTTAATCCTCCGAACCCACGTGATTTGAGACACAATAGAAAGACAATAGCAGCCCGACAGCCGGCTGTCGGTTGGTCGTTGTAAGGTAGCATCTATCCTTGAGATCTGTTTGTTATTATTTCTGATATTGAAAGAAAGAGTGCGGTATGAATCGAAACAATTTCATTTAACATTCCAGACATGATTTTTCTTGGCGCCCCTAAAGAACATTTTTTTTGTTAACCTACACTCCAACTGCTTGGCAACACATATGCAAGGGTTCTCCAAGTCCTATTAAGTAATTTGAACTAGTGTTAGTACGCATAATGCGCGTCGCAGTACGCCACCATAACTGAAGCAGGTTTCGGTGCTTTCTATCTTCTGGAAATTATGTACGTGCGTTGTGACCACAGAACAAAATAATTTATACCCTTTCGGGTAAAAACTTTTGCGAGCAGATGGATGACAATCCATACTAATATTATAAATGGGAAAGTGTGTCTGTCTGTCTGCCTGTATGTTTATCTTTCTTTCACGGCAAAACGGAGAGACCGATTGACGTGATTTTTTAAGTGGAGATAGTTGAAGGGATGGAGAGTAACATAGGCTACTTTTTGTCACTTTCTAACACGAGCGAAGCCGCGGCCAAAAGCTAGTTTTAAATAATTAAAGGTTTTGTATGGCACGTTAGTACCGAAAATGCAACTAGATGGCGTTGGCGTCAAATTAGATCACGCTATGGTTTCGTTACTATTGCCATTTATAAGCTGAGGGGAACTTTTGTTGGCGTTCCCGGTTGCAAGGTGGCTAACCAAGAGTTATTGAAATTTTTGAAAGCTGGATATCGCTTGCCGCGATAATACAGCTTAGTATCCCTTGAACAAATTACTGTTGATGTGCTATTTTGTATATCGTATTGATTTACCAGGTCATCTTAGGTATTGTTTTTTTTATTAAATAAAATTTTATGTGGTTCTTAAAATTATTAGCTAATAATAAAAAAAGATTTGCCGTATAATGTAAGCCTCATTATAACAAGTTATTTCAAACATTTCCATGTGTACTGACTTCTTATTTAATCTTTTAATTGTTATGTTTCAGAATATTTATGTGTACCTGTACTTGGACTGTACATTGTTTTGTCATTAAATAGTCAGGTAACAATGACTTTTCGTACTTCATTGTAAAACCTTAATTTATATTAAGTACTAGCTTCTGCCCGCGGCTTCGCTCGCGTTAGAAAGAGACAAAAAGTAGCCTATGTTACTCACCATTCCTTCAACTATCTCCACTTAAAAAATCACGTCATTTCGTCGCTCCGTTTTTGCCGTGAAAGAAAGACAAACATACAGACAGACAGACAGACACACTTTCCCATCGGCTTCGCTCGCGTTAGAAAGAGACAAAAAGTAGCCTATGTTACTCTCCATCCCTTCAACTATCTCCACTTAAAAAATCACGTCAATTCGTCCCTCCGTTTTGCCGTGAAAGAAAGACAAACATACAGGCAGACACACTTTCCCATTTATAATATTAGTATGGATATGGATTTAAATATTAGTATGGATATAAAATGGTAACTGACTGACTGCCTTCGGCTAATCCGTAGTAGGCAGTAATTGTTGTGTGTGTGTTGAGAATCCAAAGCTGTTGCAGAGAGCAGGCTGTACTTATATAAGTGCCTCTATTTTAAGTGTCCAATTCAATTAGAATCTAATATTATTGTCAGATATCGTGATTGCCCAGTGTTAAGGCGCCCGCTTCTCGGGTAAGAGGTTGTGGGTTCAAATTCGGGCAAGTACCAATGTGTCATTTTCATTTCATAATAATTATGTACTTACATTTTAGAGATGATTTTGGGTATAGTATCGTTTTTTGTTGGGATTGGAGCGCCAAGGGTTAATTTTTTTAATGAATCTAATTAGAAGGCATGTCAAATAACAAAAATTATCAACTTAAAATGAACCTTCTACTAACAAACATTGTTGAGAAGAGTTCTCGGTAACGGTTAGTTAACTGTCGTTACGAACACCCGTGTGCACGTAAGGAAAACTTCAAAAAAAGGCTACAACTGTCGCGCGAACACACGGGTGCTCGTAACAGATCGCTCACCATACACCAAATCTTAAAAAAATGACGACAGTTAGGGGATTTATTGAAGAATGTTCCGACTGGCGTAGGGGATTTATTGAAGAATGTTCCGACTGGCAAGAGGTTAAAGAATATGATATACCTACTTAGAATCTTAGAATGCTTAAAGATTCTGTGTCCACTGTAACTGTGCTTTATGTGGACGGAGCCACTTATTATTATTAGTTTGGATTATTAATAAGCAAATCATTGAATGAAAGGGTAAACGGTCATGCCGCATGCCGTTTAGATTTTGACGATCAAAAGTCTCCTCTGCATCCATACTAATATTATCAATGGGAAACTGTGTCTGTCTGTCTGTTTGTCTTTCTTTCACGGCAAAACGGAGCGACGGATTGACGTGATTTTTTAAGTGGAGATAGTTGAAGGGATGGAGAGTAACATAGGCTACTTTTTGTCTCTTTCTAACGCGAGCGAAGCCGCGGGCAGAAGCTAGTTTTTAATAAATTGCGTGATAATTCGCTCACAAATTCACGTATTCATAAAAGGTTACCGTTATATTTTTGAAAGGAGTTCAGCGATTGGTTCAATATTATCGATTGCTTTCTCCTCCTTGCGTCGTATTCCTCAGTGCTGAGGGTCGTGACCTGCCTTCTTCATCACTTTCTCTCGGATGATTTTCTTCCATCTTACTCTGTCTCTGGCGGTGTGAAGGGCATCGTGGACTGTGGAGTCAAGGGTGGTGCGGATCTGGTCAGACCAGCGTATTGGGCTGCGTCCACAAGGTCTTTTCCCCTCTACTTTCCCGGTCACAATGAGTTTCTCGAGGTTATCACCATCTTTCCTTGCAATGTGACCGAAGTATTGTAAGATTTTGCGTAGACACTCGGACGACAGCCGCGACGTGATGTTGAGTTCTCGCAGTATGGAGACGTTGGTCAGAAATGCTGTCCAGGGGATACGGAGCATCTTTCTCCAGCTCCACATCTCAAAGGCTTCAATGCGTTGAACGATCGATTGCTTAGGCCCGTTATTAATAGACGTTATCGTTACTCAGATCAAGACTCGTACTTAATACCAAGCTTAAGATTCTGTTCGAATTAATAAACGAGATTGTTTATGAGCTCAAGCTTCAGATTAGGTGTACGCCTGTGTTGACTGGTTAATAAACGAAACTCGACAGTTAAGAATACAAAACTTTTAAACTTTCGCGTTTCATTTTAACAACGTAATATTATTAATTCCACCGACCGCAAATTCTCTCCACTGATCGCCACTATTATACAAGACTTGTGCGTGAAGCGGTGGAAATAAAGAAATATCCAAACAATTTCAACCAGGAGGACGGCTTTAAATTGTCACCGGCGTGGAATCCAGTGATTCGTATAACACAACCTCGCTTTTCTGCAAAGTCGGTTAACTCATCTGTGGATTCGGTCAGCGTAGTGTGTAGACGGCCTAATATGGTGGAAAATAAAAATATGGGGTAGATGAAGATTCATCGCCCGAATGCAGGGAGCTGTGACATCGCATCCTCAGTCTGCTTGCGACCACGACCTGTGCAACCAGGTCGAAACGTCAAGCCTTCCAAGGTATTTAAATAAATATTATTCGCGTTAATACCCGATTTAATAATATTATGTTGTTAAGTTTACAAAAATCGGTGTACTCAGGATGACAAATCTTGAGTGTAGACCGACCGGGACTTGAGATCGTTTTAGCACAGCGCGAAACATGGAATTTGAAAATAGTTATTGTAAAATTAATTATTACCTTCTAATTTCTCCAGAACTAGCGGATCCACTAGAACTAAGTTAGAACTCTGGTCTGCCCAAGAAGGATATCTGCTCTCTCTGTACCATAGGCTAAGTAAACCAGTACCAGCCAATCCGAGACTGACAAAACACTTGACACTATTGTCATGACAATTTTAAAGTAGCATTTTTAGGAGATTTTCAAACATTCGGCTATGTAAATATTTTTTTTAAATTTTCCAATCATAATATATTTCAAACATACCTCGATTTTAAAGTATTACTGAATAAATGTTGCAAGATACTTCAATTGAATTTAAGGATATAAGAGGTACGTAATTTATTAAATGTAAGATTTTATATTGTCGTAGCTAATGTTCTGCACAGAATATCCGTGTATTGTAGTGTACATAGCAGACCCTTAATCATATTAGCACATATTAACATTTGGGCATTTTGGTACTTGTTCGAATGAATGAATTAATAAATATCTTGGTACAAATCACACACGGTCATCTGATCCCAAACTAAGTAGGCTTGTACTATGGTAACCAGACAACTGATATACACACTTATATACTCATAAAATATACATTCATACATTCATATTATCTAGATAAATTACACCCAGACACAGAGCAAACGATCGTGCTCATCATACAAAGTTTGTTCTGAGTGGGAATCGAATTCACGACCTCTGGTTTGGCAGTCAGGGTCACTACCCACTAGACCAACAGGCTCGTCGTTTATTGCGTACATTTATACTACGACGACCATGCACAATTCAGGTTTCATAGTCACATCACAAGGTGCACACAGAATGCATTGAGCTTTAAATTTTATATATCTAATTCTTGTGATTCGAACGATTTTTACATAATCCCCCATCTGATGAAATTGATTTTAATGAAAAACAGACAATGTTAATATGCGTTTGTGTTAATTTCAGCCTAAATACATACTGAGAACCATAATGAAATATTTACTTTTGGCCCGCCTTACAAATTAAATGCAAAATTTTGTATGATGCATACTTATTTGAAAGAAAAAAGCATTTAATGATAAATAAATAAAGCACATTATATAAGAAAATACAAAAATCTTTACTAGTCCCAAAAATAGAAAAAAAAATGGGTGATTCGGACACTATTTATTCATGTAATGAACAGTTGAAAGATGATGGTAGTAGTCCATGCCAGGGTATCGAAAACGTAAGCATAATTGTTAATAAGAGATGGAAAAAACTTAAGAAGCGCAAAGCAAAAGACCATGCTAAACAACCTACACTTATTTTTCACCTGACAAGATGCACGAACCAAGGCTTGGGCATCAGTCGATCGAGTATGCCCGAACTGAGCAAACGTAACAGGTCAGCACGGGCAAGGAACAGAGGCAGGCATGGAATGGATAAAAGAAACAAATTTAAACAAAGCCCTTTTCAATCAAAGTATATTGCCAATATAGTTTCTGAGCATCGTTTTGATAGTTGCTTCTTTACATCATTTAATTTTCCCAGTCAGACAAAATGGAAAATCTACAGGTGTCAATTAAGCACTGCAGAAGAAAGTTGTTGTTGTTCTTGTAATTCTGATGCCATGTTTGAAGTGATGAAGGGTTTGTACGATTGTTACAAAAAGAAAAATTGTGACAATTGTCACTGTATACTTTGTAGTCATTTACCACGAGATGAGAGAATGCTCGGTGAGATAAGAAAATCTATGGCTTCTGTGGCAAGAGAAAATATATTAGATGGTAAAACGGCAGAAGACAAAGAGAAAATTTTGGATGAAATGGCTAAGAAAGGCATACCCTTGCCTGAAGGAAAAACTGCTTCGGATAAAGCTTTGATAGCAAAAAAAAGAAAACAGCTTGGTTTACCACCAGCACCCAAAACTGCAGCTGAAAAGGAAAAAATGAGAAAGGCTGCACTCGCAGGTCTTCTCACACCGTTAGAAGGGAAAACTGCAGCGCAAAAAGAAAAAAAATTAAGAGCGCAAGCTGCTCTTGGTTTGCCACTTCCTGAAGGACGAACTGACTCTGAGAAAGCTATGATAGCCAAAATAGGTGCTCTTCCAGCTTCACTTAAAGCATCTGGTTTGCTAAGTCCGCTGAAAGGAAAACCACCAGAAGAAAAAGAGAGAATTCTAAGAGGACTTGCTGCAAAGGGTGTGCCCCTCCCAGAAGGTAAAACTGAATCAGAGAAAAAACTTATAGACAAGGTTCGCACCGATCTTGGTCTACCTCCGGAACCCAAAACGAAAGCTATGCGAGACAAACACCAAAAAGCAGCTAAAGCAGGATTACTTCAGCCATTGGAAGGCAAAACACCCGCAGAGAAAGAAAAGATATTAAAAGGTTTACATGATATGGGAATTGACTTACCAGAGGGTCGGACGGCATCAGAAAAATCTCTTATAGCAAAAATAAGTGCAATGCCTCCTGAGCCTTCGATTAAAACAGCTGGTTTAAAAACTCCCCTCAAGGGAAAATCTCCTGAACAAAAAGAGAAAATCTTAAGAGGACTTGCAAAGAGAGGTTTACCATTTCCAGAAGCTCAAACTCCATCAGAAAAAAAACTTAGTGACAAGGTTCGCGCTGAACTTGGGCTGCCTCCAGAACCTAAATCGAAATCTATAAGAGACAAACATGAGAAAGCAGCTAAAGCTGGCTTACTGCAGCCATTAGAAGGCAAAACACCTGCAGAGAAGGAAAGAATATTAAAGGGTTTACATGATATGGGAATTCCTTTGCCTGAAGGACGGACGCCATCAGAGAAATCACTTATAAATAAAGTAATGGCAATGCCTCGTGAGCCTGCAGAAGTTATTACTTCGCTTAAAGGAAAAACACCTAAAGAAAAAGAAAAAATTCTAAGAGGATTAGCTGAGTCAGGCTTGCCTCTGCCAGAACCTCTAACACCTTCAGAAAAGAAACTTAATGACAAGGTTCGCGCTGATCTTGGTTTACCTCCGGAACCTAAAACGAAATCTATAAGAAGTAGACATGAGAAAGCAGCAAAAGCTGGCTTACTGCAGCCATTGGAAGGCAAGTCGCCTGCAGAAAAGGAAAAGATATTAAAAGGTTTACACGATATGGGAATCCCATTACCTGAAGGACGGACTCCATCAGAGAAATCTCTTATAAACAAAGTGATGGCAATGCCTCGTGAACCTGTAGAAGTAATAACCCCGCTTAAAGGAAAAACACCTGAAGAAAAGGAGAAAATTCTAAGAGGACTAGCTGAGTCAGGTTTGCCTCTGCCAGAAGGTGACACAGCTTCTGAAAAAAAACTTATTAACAAAGTTCGTGCCGACCTTGGTCTACCTCCAGAACCCGCAACAAAATCTATAAGAGGTAGACATGAGCAAGCAGCCAAAATGGGTTTGCTGCAACCACTGGAAGGTAAGACACCAGAAGAGAAAGAAAAGATATTAAAAGGTCTACATGATATGGGAATACCGTTACCAGAAGGAAGAACACCATCAGAGAAAGCAATTGTAGCCAAAGTAAAGGCTATGCCAAGAGCACCTTCGATTAAAACAGCTGGTTTACTAACTCCTCTTAAAGGTAAAACTCCTGAACAAAAAGAGACAATTTTAAGAGGATTAGCTGCGAAAAATTTACCACTCCCAGAAGCTCAAACACCATCAGAAAAAAAACTTATTGACAAGGTTCGGACCGACCTTGGTCTACCTCCAGATCCTACAACAAAATCTATGAGAGACAAACATGAAAAAGCTGCTAAAGCTGGATTACTTCAACCTTTAGAAGGCAAAACACCTGAAGAGAAAGAAATAATATTAAAAGGTCTACATGACATGGGAATACCGCTACCAGAAGGGCGAACACCATCAGAGAAAGCAATTGTAGCTAAAGTAAAGGGTATGCCTAAAGCACTTTCGATTAAAACAGCGGGTTTGTTAACGCCTCTCAGAGGAAAAACTCCTGAACAAAAAGAGAAAATTTTAAGAGGACTAGCTGCGAAAAATTTACCTCTCCCAGAAGCTCAAACACCATCAGAAAAAAAACTGATTGAAAAGATACGCACCGACCTTGGTCTACCTCCAGATCCTACAACGAAATCTATGAGAGATAAACATGAAAAAGCAGCTAAAGCTGGCTTACTTCAGCCATTAGAAGGCAAGTCACCCGCAGAGAAGGAAAGAATATTAAACGGTTTACAAGATATGGGAATACCTTTACCTGAAGGACGGACACCATCAGAAAAAGCTCTTATAGCTAAAGTCAGTGCAAAGCCACGTGAACCTTCACTTAAAACAGTTGGTTTACAAACTCCTCTCAAAGGCAAACCTCCTGAACAAAAAGAGAAAATTCTTAGAGGACTTGCTAAGAGAGGATTACCACTCCCAGAAGCTCAAACTCCATCAGATAAAAAACTTACAGACAAGATTCGCGCCGAACTTGGTCTGCCTCCCGAACCAAAAACAAAATCTATACGAGACAAACATGAAAAAGCAGCTAAAGCTGGTTTACTACAGCCTTTGGAAGGCAAAACTCCTGCAGAGAAAGAAAGAATATTAAGAGGCTTACAAGATATGGGCATTCCTTTACCTGAAGGACGAACACCGTCAGAGAAATCTCTAATAGCCAAAATTAGTGGAAAGCCTCGTGAACCTACGATTAAAACAGCGAGTTTACTGACTCCTCTTGAAGGAAAAACACCAGAACAAAAAGAAAAGATTTTAAGAGGACTTGCTAAGAGAGGTTTACCACTCCCAGAAGCTATAACACCATCAGAAAAAAAACTTATTGACAAAGTTCGAGCCAACCTTGGCTTACCTCCAGATCCTACAACAAAATCTATGAGAGATAAACATGAAAAGGCAGCTAAAACTGGCTTACTCCAGCCATTAGAAGGCAAAACACCTGCAGAAAAGGAAAAGATTTTAAAAGGATTACATGATATGGGAATTCTTTTACCTGAAGGACGGACACCATCGGAGAAAGCTCTTATAGCTAGTATAGCCGCAATGCCTCGTGAGCCTTCGATTAAAACGGCAGGTTTAACTACTCCTCTCAAAGGGAAAACTCCTAAACAAAAAGACAAAATTCTTAGAGGACTTGCTAAGAGAGGACTACCCCTCCCAGAAGCTCAAACTCCATCAGATAAAAAACTTACAGATAAGATTCGCGCCGAACTTGGGCTACCTCCCGAACCTAAAACAAAATCTATACGAGACAAACATGAAAAAGCAGCTAAAGCTGGTTTGCTACAGCCTTTGGAAGGCAAAACTCCTGCAGAGAAAGAGAAAATATTAAGAGGTTTACAAGAAATGGGCATTCCTTTACCTGAAGGACGAACGCCGTCAGAGAAATCTCTAATAGCCAAAATTAGTGGAAAGCCTCGTGAACCTACGATTAAAACAGCGAGTTTACTGACTCCTCTTGAAGGGAAAACACCAGAACAAAAAGAGAAGATTTTAAGAGGGCTTGCTAAGAGAGGTTTACCACTCCCAGAAGCTATAACACCATCAGAAAAAAAACTTATTGACAAAGTTCGAGCCAACCTTGGCTTACCTCCAGATCCTACAACAAAATCAATGAGGGACAAACATGAAAAAGCAGCTAAAACTGGCCTACTGCAGCCATTGGAAGGCAAGACACCTGCAGAGAAGGAAAAGATATTAAAAGGATTACATGATATGGGAATTCCTTTACCTGAAGGACGGACGCCGTCGGAGAAAGCTCTTATAGCTAGTATAGGGGCAATGCCTCGTGAGGTTTCTATTAAAACTGCGGGACTACTAACTCCTCTCCAAGGAAAAACTCCAGAACAAAAAGAAAAGATTCTTAGAGGACTTGCTAAGAGAGGATTACCACTCCCAGAAGCTCAAACTCCATCAGATAAAAAACTTACAGACAAGATTCGCGCTGAACTTGGTCTGCCTCCCGAACCTAAAACAAAATCTATACGAGACAAACATGAAAAAGCAGCTAAAGCTGGTTTACTACAGCCTTTGGAAGGTAAAACTCCTGCAGAGAAAGAAAGAATATTAAGAGGCTTACAAGATATGGGCATTCCTTTACCTGAAGGACGAACATCGTCAGAGAAAGCTCTTATTGCCAACATAAGTGGAAAGCCTCGTGAACCGACGATTAAAACAGCGGGTTTACTAACTCCTCTTGAAGGAAAAACACCAGAACGGAAGGAAAAGATTTTAAGAGGACTTGCTAAGAGAGGTTTGCCACTGCCTGAAGCGCAAACTTCATCGGATAAAAAACTTACAGACAAGATTCGCGCCGAACTTGGTCTGCCACCCGAACCTAAAACGAAATCTATACGAGACAAACATGAGAAAGCGGCTAAAGCTGGTTTACTACAACCATTAGAAGGAAAAACACCTGCAGAGAAGGAAAAGATATTAAAAGGTTTACGTGATTTGGGAATTCCTTTACCTGAAGGACGAACGCCGTCGGAGAAAGCTCTTATAGCTAGTATAGGGGCAATGCCTCGTGAGGTTTCTATTAAAACAGCGGGACTACTAACTCCTCTCCAAGGAAAAACTCCAGAACAAAAAGAGAAGATTCTAAGAGGACTTGCTAAGAAAGGTTTGCCACTCCCTGAAGCTCAAACTCCATCAGATAAAAAACTTACAGACAAGATTCGCGCCGAACTTGGTCTACCTCCCGAACCTGAAACAAAATCTATACGAGACAAACATGAAAAAGCAGCTAAAGCTGGTTTACTACAGCCTTTGGAAGGCAAGACTCCTGCAGAGAAGGAGAGAATATTAAATGGTCTACAAGATATGGGAATACCTTTACCTGAAGGACGAACACCATCGGAGAAAGCTCTCATAGCCAAAATTAGTGGAAAGCCTCGTGAACCTACGATTAAAACAGCGGGCTTGCTAACTCCTCTTGAAGGGAAAACTCCAGAACAAAAAGAGAAGATTCTAAGGGGACTTGCTAAGAAAGGTTTGCCACTCCCTGAAGCTCAAACTCCATCAGATAAAAAACTTACAGACAAGATTCGCGCCGAACTTGGTCTACCTCCCGAACCTAAAACAAAATCTATACGAGAAAAACATGAAAAAGCAGCTAAAGCTGGTTTACTACAGCCTTTGGAAGGCAAGACACCTGCAGAGAAGGAGAGAATATTAAATGGTCTACAAGATATGGGAATACCTTTACCTGAAGGACGGACACCATCGGAGAAAGCTCTCATAGCCAAAATTAGTGGAAAGCCTCGTGAACCTACGATTAAAACAGCGGGTTTGCTAACTCCTCTTGAAGGAAAAACACCAGAACAAAAAGAAAAGATTTTAAGAGGACTTGCTAAGAAAGGGTTACCACTCCCAGAAGCTATAACACCATCAGAAAAAAAACTTGCAGACAAGGTTCGCGCCGAACTTGGTCTACCTCCAGAACCTAAAACAAAATCTATAAGAGACAAACATGAGAAAGCAGCAAAAGCAGGTCTTCTTCAGCCTTTGGAAGGCAAAACACCAGCAGAAAAGGAAAAAATATTAAAAGGTTTACATGATATGGGAATTCCTTTACCTGAAGGACGGACGCCATCAGAGAAAGCTTTGATAGCCCAAATAGAAGCAAGTCCTAAAGCAGCAAAATCACTACCATCCATCACTACAGAAAAATTGCGGAAAGCTAAAGCAGCTGGATTATTGACACCATTAGCAGGTAAAACACCTGAAGAAAAAGAAAAAATATTAAGGGGTCTAGTTGACACTGGCTTACCATTACCCGATGGGAAAACTCCATCCGAAAAAGCATTAATAAATAAAATTAAAAAAGAATCGGGATTAGCTGAGAAAACGCCATCAGAAAAACTGCGAAGAGCGAAAGCAGCTGGTTTATTAACACCTCTAGAAGGCAAAACTCCAGCTCAAAGAGAAAAAATACTAAGGGGCCGAGCAGCCGCAGGTTTGCCGCTACCGGTGGGTAAAACACCGTCAGAAAGAGCGCTGGTCCAGAAGATTAAAGATGATACTGGTTTTGTAACACCATCACCATCAGAAAGATTACGAAAAGCAAAAGCTGCTGGTTTGATTACTCCTTTGAAGGGGAAGTCACCATCGATGAAAGAAAAGATACTTAAAGATATGAAAGCTGCTGGTGTACCGATTCCAGAGGGCGAAACACCGTCTGAAAAGTCACTTATACGCAAATTAATTACTAGACCGCCGAGTTTGGAGGTAACACCAACAGAGAAATTAAAAGCAGCTAAAACTGCTGGATTAATGACACCCCTCGAAGGAAAAACACCTGCTGAAAAAGAAAAAATCCTTGAAGGATTAGCACAGGCTGGTCTACCACTGCCGGAAGGTAAGACAAAATCGGAAAAATCAATGATAGCTAGAATTAAAGCGCGAACACCACCAATTGCCACAACTCCATCGGAGAAATCGGTTGTTCGCAAAGCAAAAGTAGCAGGGCTATTTACACCAATAACCGGAAAAACGCCAGAGCAGAAAGAAAAAATACTGAGAGGACTTGCAGAAGCTGGGTTACCTTTACCTGAAGGGAGAACACCATCTGAAAAAGCTTTAGTGCAGAAAATTAGGGCAGAGCAGGGTTTGCCGCTTGAGGCCACACCATCTGAAAAAAAGGGGAAAATTAGAAAAAAAGCGAAAAAGGTCGGAGTCTCAGCATCAAAGAAAGGAGAAGGAATAGAGGCTGAAGAATTTGAAGATATTATAAAAAAAGATAAATGTGACCGCGGCTGCGGTTGCGACAAAAAGAAAATCAGATTTAAACACAGTTACGTTAAAATTAGAGTAACATCTCCAGATATGTCTTCTTTGTGCGATTGCGATTACGAATGTCTCCCAGGCATTAAGACTGGTGCATTCATTGACAACGAGGGAATAAAAGTTACCGTTGGAAGCGCTATAGGTATACCGTCGTATTCAACGGAGTCTCTTAACAGAAAATTACTTAACAAAAGTTTATCAAATATCTTCAGCAAATCACAAACCAACTATCTTAACGGCACTAGAAACTTATTGTTTAAAGTTGATAGCCTTGATTTAGGCCTTAATGATATTCACAAAGATAATTACGTCCTAAACACCAACAGTTCTAACATAAGTTGCAGCACAAAACTACGAAGCCCTAAAAGCGAAAATATTGACGTGCCGAGAAGTACACATTTTCAAGACAGAACCAGTAAATATGGCAGAGTTGTGAGAAATTTAAGAGGTTTTCAATCATTGGATAACTTTTATAAAGGTCCATCATCAAGAAATTCATCTGCAAGCAGCTTTGATACTATTATCATTATAAAAAATGACATGTCGTTAAGCACGAGCACAACTAATAGCATGGACACGATTAGTTTGTTGTCGTTTGTGGACAGTAATATCACGTGTAGCTCCGCACAGTACTCTGGCTACCAATCTACTAACGACCTACCGAGCATTAACTCACTTGATGGACCATATACAAGGTAAATCACACCCTGACATTGTATCGTTTTATTTAAATTTTCTTGTTCTTCCCTGTTTTAGGGTATACTTCCAGTTCAGTAATTTTTTAAGACTTATGTCATCTAAATAGTCAAAGTAATGCCATTCCAATATCTATTATTTATTAATTTAAAGCAATGAAGAAGTGTATGAATTAGTAGACCAAAAACCGTTATCTGGACGCTGAAGCACTCTCTGATATTGGGCAAATGTTGCAACTATGTCTTTGGCTTATAATTCTGTAAGGATTAAAGAATAAACTTCTTTTGGTGCTAAAACATAACAACATTCTTATTTTGAACAGTGACGACTTGATCAGTAATTTCACATCAATTGGGGAACGCAAGATAGATAGAAATATCGGAGCTGTTATTCCACAATATTATACAGTTTTTGACATGTCTCCATTAGAGCTTAACTTTGGATATAACAAGATTGGAAATATTAAAGAAAACGGTGAAAATGAAGATTCCGTAGTGTTTTTTAAACACTTGCCTAGTAACGTCGATGTATCAAAATTGATGTTGAAAATTATGTCAAAGAAGCGGTTTTCGAACGCTTCCTCTATATTTATAGTAGTTCCAACATCTGGTGATGAAGCAGAAGCTTCTTCAAACTGTATCTCCGTTACTAGTGTTCAATCCAGTGAATGTAATTCAACAACGAACACAATTGCTCGAGAGGATCCGGGTATGTGTGACTTAATTTTTGGTTTTCAGAGACACAAACACATACATACATTTCTAGATATTCTTGGGTACAAAAACCCTAGGTTAAAAAAAGGAATTTAAAAATGTTTATTTTTAAAAGATTATAGTTAGGGTTCGGATTTCTTAGGTTTTACTCACTAAGATTATTTATTAAAAAATAAGAAAGTTTGCAGTATCTGTATTTTGCTTAATATAACTAAAATCTATCTATCTAGCTAACGTAAATAATTATAAATACGTGTAAATAACTTAAACAGATTAATCTTTTAAGATGCTGTATTGAGAACATCTTCATTTGTCAGACACGACGTGCAGGTTTGCGGAAAAGGAGAAAAGTTTTACATGGAAGAAATACTGTCCGATGAAACAGAATCGGTGATCCAGAATGAATGCCTAGGAATTTTACAACGTGGTGAAAGACCGCAGAATAAGTATTGCCAAATCAACACACCAAATGAAGTAGTGCAAATTTTAGAAAAGGCAGTCCAAGGCGTTGATATTGACGTAAACTTTGTATGCTCTCCTAAAGAATCGTCTAACATTCAAAGTATTGAGAACGGCTCCAAGAATGACTGTCCATTGGGTGTTATATCTAGACTACTAGCGCCACTTTTTTCAAAAGGTAATGTCTATTATTTTTGAAAATGTAACCCAGTGTACGCGCATCCACCAACGATGACGTTCTGCATGTGACGTTCCGAGTCATATGTAGGGATGAGATATTCTTGCAAATATTAATACCAGGGCTTGCAAGTACGAGTTTGAACAAATACCAGGGTCAGAAACCAGGTATTAAAATACTAGAAAGTATTTTAAACCGGTAGCGGCATTAGCGGTCGGCAACGCCAACACACTTGCCACGGGAAATTGATTCGTATTTTAATAGAAATTAGAATTATAACCTTATCCTCAAAAATAGTATACTTAGATACGAAAGTATTTTTATTCGCAAATGCAACTATGCTCTTTATAGTAAAGAATAACATGGATCAATTTCCTATGAAAGTATTTTCTAGCTCTGCCGGTGCCCGATAGCTAAGGAAATACTTTTATATATAATAGTTACCGTGACCCTAGAACATAAAGGGCAATCGAAGGAACATGAGTGGGTTTAGTCAGTAAGAGTCTGACACGCCCTCCCGCCGCACCCAGGACGGGAGCAGTCATTGGATGATTTCCCACACACCAAAAAAAAAAAGACCCGTTTCAACAACTAAGTAAACATTTTGATATCCTTAGGCTGTTTTTTTTTGTATTTCAGATAAAAGTGATAGTCGGATAAGCATAAACAGCGCTCCAACATCAGTGCCCACGTGCGACGTTGCACTAAGTGTTTACCCACATCGGAATAAGGAAAACCAAACTCAAGAGAATCTGTCAGCATCACAAGTCAATAAGAAAGTAGCAAAGGAACAATCAGCCGTTAAGCAACCGCTACAGAAGGAATTTATGGAGTTAATAGGTAGAAGAGCCAAGAAAACGGGCAAGTATAACTACAGTTTTCAGCCAATTGTTTAAAATGCTGTTTGTGGAATTTTAGAAAGGTTTTTTGAGACTAGATAATATCTAAATAATGTAAAATGGTAACCTAACTGACTGATGAACAAACCGCTGAACCGCACACATGAAATTCGGAGGGTGTATTCTTCGTGAAGAGTAATCACGAAAAAAATATTTTTCTTAATTCCAACCCTAAAGAGGTAAATAAGAGATGGAAGTGTCTATTCACGCGGGCGAAAACTAGTCGTTTCAATAAAACCTGTCTAAACAGGTTATATTTTGAATCTCTAAAAAAATTTCATAGCTTGCAAACTATTTATATTTAGTAATTAGTGACATTTCACAATTTGAGAATTTAATAGAGAAAATTTTAGATTAAATTTAAAGGCTGCAGATAAAATTCTAGAATCGTTCCGGTCTTGTGTCTGTCCAAAACCTGGTGATACACAAACACAAGTGACCAAGAAGCGATCTCCAGTAAATAGATCAATTGGACACAAAAAACGTGGTAACAAAAATTTATTCATTAACTAGTCAGTCATCTATACGAAAGAAACAAAACTAAAAAAACACAGATGCAATTTCATTATATTAATATTAATTAATAAATTGGACGCCAGAAAATGGTAAATAAAAATTTTGTAAGAATAAAATTAAATAACCTTTAGCTTTGAATGTTTCAGATGAAGCATTATTAGTAAGCCAAACTTCAGAATCTTCCCAGCCTTTTGGTGACGACGATGATAATGGTGATGGTAATGATGATAAAGATATAACAATTACAAAAACATCTACTGAAGTGCATAAATCTATACAGCTAGCAAATGACAAGCGTAAAACAAAACTACTACCACACACAAAAGTTGGCAAGTATTTTATGTAAATGGTCTAAATAAAAGTAGTGATTCTATAATAGATAGAAAATTCTCAGATTTATTAAATAATCCACACTAATGTTTATTATATATGCGAAAGTAACTCTTTCTATCTTGCTTTCACGTAATAACTATCGAACCGATTTAAATGAAAGATATGGCACAGTTTTGAGAAGACTCTAAAAATCTCTCGAAAACGGAAACTACGCGGGTAAAAGACCTATAAGATCATCAGCAGCTGTGGTAGATGCAGCTGCGTGCTTTGACCCTAGTTTCAGTGATATGTCTAGATATTATTACCACCAACGTCATGATCCACAACCCCCAACTCCAGAATTGCTATTTGGTTGTCCACGTGAAGGTTTGAGAACAACAAGGAATCCATCAGTTCAAATACAGAAGCCATCTATGACGTCGTTGGGAAGTGCAGTTTTTTCTAAACTTGCAAATGTTGGTAAGTAGTAAGTTTTTAAATAAAGCTAATGTTAAATATAAAACCTTGCCTTATGCACAGTTGTACTGAATTCTTCCTCTTCCTTCTGCCCTTCTCATCTTACTTTTATATTCGGATGTTAGGAGCGCAGTTGCCGCATGATCGCAATAATAGGGATGACGACAACATTAAAAAAATGGCATTCTGTTTAGTCCGTCTGATAGATGGGCCAAAAATACAGGACACGTATTTTTTGCTTGATCAAATTAATATAAAAGTACAAAGATAAAGAGCAATAAAGTTCCGGAGTGGGGGCTTTTGACGTCACTGTCCTGCAAATATTGTAACAGATCGTGACGTCATAAATGCAACTTGAATGCACTGTATCGTTGTCATTCTTCGTTTACGAAAAGAAAAGAAAAAATACATGTCCAAAATTTTTTGATCTTCTATCTGACGGTTTAACTACTTTTTTTTGTCCTCTCTGAAGATTTAGTTTTATGATAACTTAACAAATAAAACAAATTAACTCGCAAACCATCTGATCGCAGACTAGGGATGGCCTGTGCTATGGTAACCACACAATAGAAATGCATGCTTATATAATTTTACACATAAGTCAATAGTTTCCTTATTTAAATCATTAATATATGTTTTTTTCAGCCAGGCGTTCCGGTAGGTCCCATGTACGAGGTACGGGGTCTTCATTTGCAACTAATATTCGGTCATGTGGCACCTCTGCATGCTTTGACTACATGTCTGACACATCGTCGTCCGAATATAGATCTAAGTCCAAAATATACGGTGATGAGAAATGTAATGTAGCATGTGAAACGGTAAAGAAAAAAAAAGGTAATAAAGAGAAGGAAATGTGCACAAAGTCAGAGTGTCAAAAAGGCAAGTAAAATTGGCTCATTTATTACATAGATTATCTACCATATAGTACTATATAAATAAATTAATAAATATAAATAAATATACTGGGACAACTATTTGATACTACATATCAACATATACAATACATAATTATAATACTATAATCAACATATACCTTAGTTATTTCTGGAACACTAATTTCTAACATCGTTCACAACAACCCCAGCAATTTTGTGGTTTTTTTAACGAGTGCACCTAAAATTGTTCAGAAATTCGTTTATTATTTTTGCTTTTGAGACAAATAAAATTGATGTTGCCAAAATAAGACGTGTTTTTATAATTACTTTCCTAATCGCATTTATGTATATATAACTAATATAAATATTAAGATAATTATGTCTCCTCTTATGGAATGAGGTATAAATTAGCTGCTATCAGAAAAATGGGCATTCTTTTGGGCTAATCCACATAGTGGAAATACTGTCAAATGTCTTGTAAACGTAAAAGTGTTCTTTTAGATGCTAAAGGCAAACACAAACGCAAAACCCGAACTAAATGCCCATGTCCAACACCCTCAAACATGTCGCAAATAGGAGCAACTTCAACCGCGAAACATAAGAAAGAGAAAGGAGGAAAAGCCGTTTGTGATTGTAACGAATCCTGCAAAGGGATCAATGAAGGTGACTCGTGTTGTGTGTGCAATGAGCCGAAACCTGCAACTACTACTAAAACAAAAGAAGGAACGATAACAGAAGGTATGATAGAAATCCTGCACATTTGAAACACAATTGTAGCTTTTGTAATATTTTCCATGAGTCATCTTAGAAATCACCTAAGAACTACGCATATGAAGATCTAACCATAGGCAAAAACCCAAATTCATGTAAACCATAAAGCAAAATGTATAACAAATAAAAAGTATTGGTTTGCTCTACCATTCGTAATGCTTGCGTAATTCCTCTTTGAAAATATGTCATTATTTCAGATCCTGGAAAATGTTTCTCAGTAGGAACTGATTCGACAGTCCCCGAAACTGAAAAGCGCAAAGAATACAAAAGCAAAAAGAAATTCCGGGTAAAATGTCCATGTCCGAAATCACAACTAGAAATATCCGAAAATGAAATAAAGAAAGAGAAAGGACACGATGACGACGTTGAGGTAGTATGTGAATGTAAAAAATCCAGCAAGAAAACGAAAGGAAACCCCAAATGTGATTGTAACAAGAACTCAGAAACTAAAACGCAAGGTACGATAACAGAGTTAAAGTGTTCTGACATACAAATCCGAGACCGTAAAAAATCAAGCGAAACATTGGAATGCAAAAAAGAAACGAAGAGAAAAAAAGCAAACATGAAAGTTATTGATAAACCCTGTAAATTAACTACCAACGTTAGCAAAACTAAAAAGAAAAAAATGGAAGTGTGCGAGTGTAAAGATGACCGTTTAAATAGTCAGGAGGCTAGCTGTTGGGATTTGATGACGACAGAAGACAAATGCGGTTGTGAAAAAGGCAATCCCATATGCCTAAAAATTTTACGGAGCGATACAGGTATAATTAACCGTAAAAGTTGTCTACCAGCCGAGAAAAACAACGAAGGAAAAACTGATAAAATAATTTCCACTGATCAGCTTACTCATGGCCAGCAGTTTCCGAGTTGTCATGAATATAGCACAGTCGACCGTAAAAACGATAAGCTGATTGGAGCCACTGTAACTTGTAAACAAACTTGTGGTGACGCTGATGAAATAAAACTTGATGCGGAGACACAGAACGATCAACAATTTCCTCCAATGCAATTAAAGCTGCAGTCAAAATACATTTACAAAGAATTAGATCCAGAGGAAATAAAGCAGAAAAGGGAACAAATTTCAAAGTTGGCAACGTCGACATCAGGATTTAAAGTAAGTAAGAGAAAACAAGTCGGCGATAAAAATGATTTAAATTACGAGACTCAATTAAGCTTTGGAGAAGCTATCAGATACTTTGCAAGTATGAATCCAGAGCTTTTTCGAAATCTCATGCAGGATGAAATAGAGAGGCAGCTCAATGCCGAGGAAATTAAATGTAAAGGTAAAGGAAGTAAAAAACTAAGAAAAAAGATTAAAAAGGAGAAAAAAGAAAAAGAGAAAGCACAGAAAATAGCTGTAAAAGAAGCGAAAAAAGGGAAAATAACGAATGATAATAGAAAAGATGACTTTCTCTGTCCTTCAATTCCTGATGACGAAACGGAGTACACTTGTGATCCAGCAAGTGATTATCCTATAGGATTTAAATTTAAAAAATCTGCTAAACCTAGCATGGACTGTTGTGTAATGACTCGAAAATCCTCGTGTAGTGAACCGTCTTGTTGTTTGCGCTTTTTCTGAATTTATACATGTTATATATTTATATTTCAGCACTAACCATCCTGGTTCCAAAAACTTGTGTAAATTCTTTTTAAAATTAAAAGTTGAAATTGATTTTTTTTATTAGTTTTTTAACTGTCTGTCTGTGATGAACAAGGGTCTGTAATGACTCAAAATCCTCGTGTAATTGAACCGTCTTGTTGTTTACGCTATTCCTGAATTTATACATGTTAATATTCATATTTCAGCACTAACCATCCTAGTTCCAAAAACTTGTGTAAATTCTTTTTAAAATTAAAAGTTGAAATAGATTTTTTTTATTAGTTTTTTAACTGTCTGTCTGTGATGAACAAGGGCCAGTTAAGTAACAATGTTTAACTGTTATAATACTTGTATTATAGATTTTTGTACGAAAGTTAATCATGTTTCATTGACTTATAACGTTATTTGTATAATTAAATGTATATCATATCAGTCATTTAGTTTTATTTTGTTTTTTTATGACTTGGTTCTATATCGGAACGATGGCCTTTGTTATTTAGGTATAACTTAAATTGACTGCTCTGACTTGATTGCAGGGTATAAGTCTTCAGAAACATCGTTATTTTTGGTAACTAACAGTAAAGAGCGGGTGAAGCCGCGGGCGATAACTTGTGATCAATAAGAAATTTTCCACAGAAAGTTGCATGCTTACGTATAGTATGCATATACCACTGCAAAACTTTTTTTTTTAATTATTACCCGCTGGAGGGCGAGGAAAATCTCAAAATATCGATAGTATCGCATTTGTTATTACATCCCGAGTCCTTTAAAATAACTGCGATAATTATCGCAGCAGTGTGACTTTTTGGTCGTACGAACACATAATGTACTAAAACTGCAGGGTCTCAAGGGATGGATAGGATCCGGCAACTGGGACTTGAGGTGGCCCTGCACAAGTCCGAGGCCATGTGTTTTCATGGCCCTCGGCACCGGCCACCTCCGGGGTCTCAGATAACGGTAGGAGGGGTTCACATCGGTGTCGAGTCGACGATAAAGTACCTGGGACTTGTCCTCGACAACCGATGGAACTTTACGGAGCACTTCCGACGTTTGGGCCCCAAACTGGCGAAGGCCGGAGCTGCCCTCAAGCGGCTCCTGCCCAATCTCGGTGGCCCAAACGCCTCCTGCCGGAGGCTCTACACGGGGATCGTGCGGTCCATGGCCCTCTACGGGGCTCCGGTGTGGGCGCCCAATCTAGCCGCGGCTCCGGCCCGACTTCTGAGGGCGTCCCAGAGGGTCATGGCCATTCGCATGGTGCGGGGATACCGCACGGTCTCCTGTGAGGCGGCATGCCTCCTTGCCGGCGTCCCGCCGTGGGATCTGGAGGCAACAGTCCTTGCACACACGTACGAGTGGCGCGTGGAAGTGCAACGCCGGGGTGAAGTCCCGATGCCGCGGGTTATCGCGGTACGGCTCACGGAGCTCCGGCGAGATCTCATGGCGGAATGGAGACAACGACTGTCGCAACCTAGTGCTGGGCACGCCGTTATAGCGGCGGTAAGACCCCTCTTTGAGGAGTGGCTGGAGAGGCGTCATGGCACTCTCACGTTTCGCTTGACACAGGTCCTCACCGGACATGGTCAGTTCGGGAGGTTCCTGTGTCGGATTCGGGCGGAAGCGACGCCTGGGTGTCACCACTGCAGTAACGGTCGCCTGGAGGACACGGTCGAGCACACAGTAGAGGTGTGCCGCGCATGGGCGGAGCATCGACGTGTCCTCGTAGAGGCGATCGGCGGCGGTGACCTCTCGCGCCCGGCGCTGGTTCAGGCCATGCTCCGGGGCGAGACGGAATGGGATGCCGTCGCCTCCTTCTGCGAAGCGGTTATGCTAGTGAAGGAAGCGGCGGCGCGCGAGAGGCAACGACGAGCCTCTCGCCCCGGACTAAGACCCAGGCGAAGACGTCGAGAGTCGCAAGACGTCTACCGGCCACCGTAGGCGCGGTTCTGCGGATGGCGAGCGATGGGTAGCTCGCCACCCGGCTGGGACCAGGACCGCGTAGACGGCGCGTTTTGTTCCACGCGCGCCTCAAAGAGAAGGAGTCAGCACAGGAAGGGGCCCAACAGGGCCAACGCCTGCCGGGGTTGCGGAATGATTATAGTGGTTACCGTGACCCTGGAACATAAAGGGCAATCGAAGGAACATGAGTGGGTTTTAGTCAGTAAGAGTCTGACACGCCCTCCCGTCGCACCTAGGACGGGAGCAGTCATTGGATGATTTCCCACTCACCAAAAAAAAAAAAAAAAAAAAGGGTCTCAAGGGATTTCCAAAAAGTGTCAGTTTTTATCTCATCATCAAAGATCACAAAATGTCGATAGTATCGCATGTGACATCCAAAGTCCTTAAAAATAACAGCGATAGAAAAAAAATCTTCTCGAAAAAGGCGTGAGTAGAACGATCAGACATCTAACATTTGGCTGTTTATACCTACCAACCAAGTAGTTAGTCAGGAAAAATATACAATCCAACGTTAAGTTTTTGTTTTGCAGCCAGCAACTATTGCCAACAGATAAACTTTGTTATTCACTCATCATTTTAACATATTAAGTGACCTCATATGTATATATCATTTTTTGACTCCTTTCTACTCCTGGCCACTTAAAAGATGCAGCAAACATTTTTCATTCATCATTACTTCCGAAACGACAACCCGACAACCCAAAAGGATGATTCCTGAAATGTCTATTTCGCTTTTCGTCGACTTTCCCAAAATTACAATTTTACAATTACCAAATAACGTCAACTCTCATAACATCAATTTTCGTTATTCCATTTTTTTCATTGTTGCAAGACTGGTTCAGTATCGAACGAGAAAAAAATTAAAAGCAAGATTACAGATTCGTCCATTCACGCAAAGGGTGGGCGCAAGTAAGTTTTGCAGAAATGTTCCACGCAAATATATTTACCATGACCCGATTTGTAAACTAGAAGTTATTGAGGGTCATTTTGAAAGTTGACGTTTTGTATAATCTGTTTCTTGAAATGTCTACTACATTTCAAGAAACTGATTATTTGGGAAGAAGTTTTCATATTGGGAAAATGGACAAAATGGGAAACACGCATTTTAGGAATTTTAATTTGTGTAGTGGACGTTTTGGGAAATTGTCGCCTTGAACTAAAGGATTGTAGGCCAGTTGTAGCAGTTTCAAATTCTTTTCCATTGCCGTGTCAACTGGCAAGATTTAGCACCGGCCAAGTCACACCAGAGCTGTTCGCCAGCCGTACGTTAAAAGTGATAACCTGTGAAAATAATGACAACACCTGGTTTTAATTTATTAATAAATATATTTAATAATACAAATAACGTTATCAAAACAACATAATTGATTTTCTTTAAAAAAGGTACCCGATACAAATACATTTCACAGTATAAATGCACTATAAACTATGGAGTATGGCCGCAAATATTTGTGCATTTAGATAATTTTTCTTTGATGTACAAGATTTTTGAGCCATAACGAAGATGTTTCTTACAGCTAGAGCAGATGTTAGGTAGAGCAGCTTTCCAAGACACGAGTTTTGTCAACGACGCTAAGTTTCATTCCTTCCATTGGATACAATTTTCCAAGCTCTTCGGGGGTCATTTCTTTCGGAATTACAACTTCTTGGAGTCTGGGTCCATAACAACATTTACAAGGGCCATATTTTAATAGAATATTTTTCTCGTCTTCATCACTTAAATTCTCTATATAGGTTTGATCCTCTATAGCTACATATCCCTTCCTTTTTTTGCACTTATTCATTTTGTTATGTTTCTTTATTTTTTCTCTTTCAAATTTTTCTTTTGCCAGTATCTTTTGGAGTAATTTTTTACCTTTTTTACTTTTATACTCTTCGGGGCTTAACTCGAGCGGCGGCAACAAATCTCGAAACTGTTCTAGATTCATACCCGCATAGTATTTAACAGCATCTTCAAAACTTAATATAATTTCTTTATTTGGCCATTTTTTCTTCTTGCATGCCTTGAATCCTGACGTACATTCACTCAAATCTGACCTCAATTTCATGAGTTTCCCTTTGTGTATCCATCCACAAGGATGTTGGTAGGGGTAGTCGTAATTTGGTGAAGTAGGCGAGTTTGGATTGACTACATACGGTGGCATTTGCTGTGGCTGATGCGTATTTTTATTGTCACAGACTTTTTGTGCCCTGGGTTGGTACCCCGAGCACAATCCGAGATCAGGCATCGTTTCGACACTACGGCTTGGTTTTAGACTTAACGACGTTTCATCTTCTTTTTTTCTCTTTTGAAACAGTTTTGTGAAAATAGATAATATTTTTTGGCATTTTCGTCGCTTTGCCGTTTCATACTGACACATGGCATCGTTTTCATTCTGTTTGACATCTTCATCAATAAATGTTGACTTATCTTGGGTGCAAGGACAGTCGTCTGAAAGTTTCGGCTTCATGGTCTTGTCATCACAACATTCATCGTTCAAGTTTTCCGTTTGGGAAGTGTCATCGCACTCTTGGTTTTCGGGATCCGTGCTTGCATCTATTTGGCTTAAGGTTGACTCCTGGTATTTCGGGGTACAATCAATTTTATCGCAATTTGCTGTATTGTGTAGCCGAGAGAGAGATGTCCCTTTTCCTATTTGTGGTGGCCGGCGAGAATTTGAAGCTATTAGGGCAATTACTGCTCGGTTTTGGTTTTTAATCCCTTTACTTTGGGGCATTAAATTATTTTGATTGTCCATGTATTCTTTTAGCCTTTTAGATACTTCTTGATAAAAGGGCTTCGTATTAGCAGATATATTTGGGTTTTTATTTATGTTTTGATCGAGGTGAGACTTTTTACATTTGTTGTGACCATGGCAAAACTCCTTACCATAGAGGACTTCTAGCTTTTTAGGTAAGTTTTTACACAAGCATGTCTTTTTTTTATTAGTGGGAGCTTTACAGTTTTCGGATATGTCTTGATCCCAACAAGACTTTTCATTATCAGGGACTGTTGTCTTTTTAGGTTTATTTAGACCTTGGCAAACTCCCTTACCACAGGGATTTTCTACATTATTAGATATCTTTTGGCATTTACAAGACTTTTTATTAGCACAGACTTTAATTTTATTCGATTTATTTTGATCAAAGCCAGGTTTCGCATTAGCAGGAATTTCTGGCATTTTCAATTTGTTTTTTGCCAAACAAGACTTCTCATTAGCGGGGGCTGATAGTTTTTTTTTGGATTTGTTTTGATCAAAACAAAACTCTTTGGGGTCTATAGTAGGCGCTTCTAGCCCTTCAGGTTTGTTTTTATACAAACAAGTCTCCTCATCAGCGGAGGCTTTTAGCTTATTATTATTAGTTTGATTCGAAGAATACTTCTTATTAGTTAAATTTTCTGGCTTCTTGGTTTTGTTTTTGTTCAAACAGGTCACCTTATTTACGGGGACTTTTAGTTTTTTAAATTCGTTTTGTTCAAAGTAAGGTTCTATACTATCAGAAATTTCAGGGTTAAGAGAGCTTTTTTGTTCAAAACAAGGCTCCTTGTTCTCGGGGCCTACTAGCTTTTTCGAATTATTTTTGTCTAAACAAGACAACTCATTAATGGGGGTTTTTAGTTTTTTAGATTTGTTTTTATCAAAGCAAGGCTCTGTATTATCGGGGGCTTCAAACTTTTCAGATTTGTTTTGATCGCAGTAAGGCGTCTTGTCATCGGGGCTTTTTATCTTTTTAGATTTGTTTTTGTCAAAAAACGACAACTCCTTAATGGGGATTTTTAGTTTTTTAGATTTGTTGTGATCAAAGCAAGGCTCTGTAATGTTGGGGTCTTCAAACTTTTCAGATTTGTTTTGATCATAGCAAGGCTCTTTGTTATCGGGACGTTCTAGCTTTTTAGACTTGTTTTGATTCAATGAATACTCTTTATTGGCCGAGTCTTCTCGTTCTTTAGATTTATTTTCATCAACTGAAAACTCCTCATCACAGAAGATTTCTAACTTTTTAGTTATGTCTTGAAAAAACTTAAGCTCCTTACTAACGGTTGCTTTTAATTTTTCATATATATTTCGACCAAAACACGTCTTCTTACCACAGGTACCATCTACCATATTAGATTTATTGTGACAATCGCAAGAATCCTCATTAGCGGGGTCTTCTAAATTTTTAGATTTGTTTTGATCATGGCAAAACTCTAAACCACAGGGGACTTCTTGACTTTTTGATTTGTTTGAATCAAAGCACAAATCCTTGCCACAAGAGTTTTCGAGTTCTTTAGATTTGTCTTGTGTCTCGGCTGTTACTTTTTTAGCGGGTATTTCTAGCTTTTTAGACCTGTTTTCACCAGGATAAGTCTTCTTCTTTTTAAATATGTTACGACAAAAGTAAGACTCTTGACTTCTCGACCTTTCAAAAGGCAAGTTTGCTTGATTTTGTTCTATGTATTTTGAGTTTGTTTGAGCTATTGGATATGTGACATCGTGCGAATCGTAAATTGCGAGTCTATTTGTGGAATCAAGTATTTTCTTTGTTAGTTCTGAATGCAGTAAAGTGTCCCCGTGTTGTTGATTCAGTATTTCTGATATAGATGTGGGTGTCGTCAATATATATGTTTCAGAACATTGTTTTCTGGGTGAACAGAGTTCAATATGTTCTTGTTCTCCTGCACATATTCTTGCATCAGGTTCGCAAGAGCGCATACTTGGATAATCTGAAATAACCACATCAAGTTTCAGAGTAAAAAGTAAAAACGATCAACAAGAAGCATTGTTTTTAGGTGGATAGACTTCAGTTTGTAGGGATAGTCGAATATTGTCAAAAAATATTTCTGTACTTTTGCCAAAAACTTGTGTTAAGAGTATGCGTTTTAGATTCGGGAACCATTAGAGATTTTGAGTCTACAGGGCCGGGCTAAAACAAATTGCTAAGGAATTTATCAGCCAGACAACTCACTTGTTGCCAAAAGTTTCTTGTAATTTGTTAATTTTGGTTGTTATGGGCACGATGTGCAACATGCAACACATAACAAGAGGTCGCAAAAGTTGAAAAATGTTCCAAATTGTTAAACACATATTTATCTGCTTTTGTATGTGTAGTTTCACTACACTCATTAAATAGTTTACGAACCTCCTTTACATGGACATATTTCTGTATTTGAAGTGACAGATGGGTGACAGCCGAGAAAAGGGTCGAAAAGCAGGTTGTGTCCATGGCGTCCGGGGTGGAAACAACCGCGCAACGGCACGTGACTCTTACAGAATGGCGTCGGCTTGTGTAAGAAATGTGATATATCTGTAAATACAAGAATAGTATTTGATTATGTGAAACCTGAATATAATTTGTACTATAATTATAAGAAACTGAATTGATTTCAATCATTTTTACATCATTTATTAATTTATTTATTTATAAACATACAATTACAGCACTACATCATCATGTTCATGTTCATGTTTTATTATGTCCAATAATATTTGAAAAGGTAACAAGTTGGAAACAAAGCTACTAATGCCCGAATACTCAAACGTCACTTAATTTTAAGACGCTCTCAAATTTGTCGCTATCTTTGTCACTCTTAAGGGATAAAGTAAGGGGAGCAACAGATTTAAGAGCGTTACAAAATTAAGTGACGTTTGAGTATCCGGGGGTTAATACCCCAATCAATGATGTTATAAGTAAAGAAGTGTAGATAGGTTACCCAAACGAAATTCTATCTTCAAAAACGGCACACTAACGCACACATACATTACACGTCAAAGTAGGATAACATGATTGAAGTAGTGCGAGTGAAAAAGAGATAAACGTCAAATGTCAACGCGATACTCAGTATCATGTTTGTCAATTGGCAAACTTTTAATGTGCCGCTTTTTGACTGCATATAATCTATCTACACTTTTTTACTTATAACATCATTGACCCCAATCAAACGTCTAACACTGGCCAAGGTCAAATGCGTACGCGCACTTCGAGGCAGCGGCAACACAACCCAACCCCAGAGTGGTGTTTTTGGACGGATAAACGGGTTATAAAACTAGCTTCGTTTCGTGATTTTCGTGACATAATAACTATTGAAATTTTGCACATACATAGGTTCTTTGCAGATACATAGGGTTTCGCATATAAAGTAAAAATAGTCAGTTAGATGCTATGGATGTTTACATCTTACATTGAAATTGACACCTTATGCAGAGCATTACGATGAAAATGTCATCAAACTTTTAACAATTATACTCATACGTCTTATTGTCTATGTAATGGTGGCATTGGACAGTATCGAACAACTGAAATACTGAAAAGAAAACCTTGAAATCAACTCAACAGACTTTTTCTAGCTGTTTAAGTTTCGTAAGACACTACACGTAGGTGACAGTATACGTACCAGGTACGCACGGGCATTCATCGTTTTGGTGACAGGCATCATACTGGTAGGGTTCAGGTTCGCAATGCATATCGTGACCAAGGCGGCCATGATCGTAATCATTATCCAACGGAACACGACTAAGGTACGGGTCTGTGCGTGTGCATTCCGAAGATTCTGGAGATACCGTTGGAAATCTGCACTCACAGCATGGTGGTGCTGAAATAAAAGAGAACTTGTTGTGATTTGGCCTGGCACCTGGTACTGCCGTAGGGTACTTTTTACACGGTAACATGATAGGTATACTTTCCCACTGCTGTGTAAAAACCTCTTCCAAGTCTTGACCTTTAAGGACTGCTATCGCACTCGAGGGCTACCTCGTGCTAAACGTCTAAGTCTACTATTTCTATTTCTTTCATCATCTACTGAGTGAAGAAAGACTCTTGCTTAGCGGTCGTTGTACCTATCGCGGGGTGCCCAATCCAATTCAAACGTGGCTGCTTTTCTGCTTACGTATGTTATGCCCATTTTGGAAAGCAGCGGTGTAAACCAGTACAATTCATTGCCAAGTCTACGAAAGGCTGTTACTAAAAATAAAATAAAATAAACAAATATCTTGGGACAGCTCACACACGGCCAATAGGCAGATATCACTAACAACGGAAAGCCTTTTCCAGAGAACCGCTACACAAACTTCGGCTGTGCAATTTCAAAACCTAGTATCTGACAAATTTTAAAAAAGCGTGTTTTTGCATTTTTCGACCTTATGGACCACTCTCCACATACTAAGATAGCAAAAACTCAAAAAATTTGTTAAAAACGAAGTTACTCAAAGTCAGAAACCTAGTATCTACAGTAAAAGTTTTCAAAATGCAAAAATTACAAGATTAAAACGTAGTATCTAACATCAACCATTTTAAAAACCTAGTAAGTGCTTGTAATTACTTGGTTATAAAATGGTTCATGTAGATACTAAGTCAATGAAATGGTTGTAATAAACGTCAAAACTCCCGCGCAACTTTAGTAAGTGAAGAGCAAAACGTCTTTTAGAGATATCTCTACAAGATGTTTGTTTCTTGCTTGGAGGAACGTCTTGCAAAATACACCGAAGTGTACCAACGGACCACCAGTCGAGCAACCAGGATTTAGAAGCACATTCTCAACCATGGACTACATCGACACACTAGATTTGATAATAGAAAATACGAAAAAATTAGATGCCCGCCCTATTTGGCATTCATAGATTTTGCTAAGGCATTCGACTCTATATCCCATAACAGTATGTGGAAAGCCTTATAATAATGTAATGTACCATCGGAGGCTATAGAGCTCATACACGATATATATAAGGAAAACAGAAGTAGGGTAATCTTAGACAAAACGGGCACTGAAATTGATATTATGCAGAGGAGTACGTCAAGGCGACCCACTCTTGTCTAGAATTTTTATTACTGTTCTACAGAATGTCAAGAAATCACTTAACTGGACAAACAGAGGCAGGCATACTCATCAATGACCAATTTTTAAGTAATCTTAGGTTCGCGGATGACATCGTCCTCTTTGCAGTAAATTCATCACAATTGCAGCCAATGATAAATGAAATTAATATCATTAGTAACGAAATCGGGCTCGACCTCGAACCATCGAAAACAAAAATCATGACCAACAGCATTAAAATACCAATGCAAGTTAACGGTGTACTATTACAATATGTTCAAGAATACACTTACCTAGGCAAACAAGTATCATTTAAAAAATCTAGACACCAAGATGAGCTAAAGAGACGTGTAAACAAGGCTTGCAATAAATTCTGGAGCTTCAAAGAAATTTTAAAATCGAATACTTCAATTAAGCTAAAGAAAATTGTTATAGATTCTTGTATCCTGCCTTCACTTACCTATGCGTCTCAGACATCGATATTCAGTAATCAAACTAGTAACAAAATATTAAACAACCCAAAAAGCATTCTGAACCAAAAACTTAGCCCCAAAAAAACACGGATATAAGAAAAACAACAAATCTGATTGACGCTCTGAAACACTGCAAAAAACTAAAATGGAAGTAGGTTGGTCATATTGCACGAATGAAGTAGGACAGATGGGCCCAAAAGGTGACTGCATGGAAGGTAGCAAGAGATGCTCGATGAAATTTTAAAATCAATAGGAAAAGACTGGATGGAAAAAGCGAAAAACAGAGACTTGTGAAGAAAACTTGAGGAGGCCTTTACTCTATAGAGAGGTCCTGAACAAATGAATATACACATAGATACTTAATATACAAATATAAAACAAAAACAATAATACCATTAAGTATCTAATTGAATATAAATCCAAATAATTGAAATTAATGATTAAAAATAATAAAATTTTAATTTAATAAAAATTAGAAATTGCTATTTTTTTTTTTGGTAGTGGGAAATCATCAAATGACGGCTCCCGTCCTGGCCTGGGCGCGGCGGGTAAGCGTGTCAGACTTTTACTGACAAAAACCCACCCAATGTTGTAAATTAAATTGAATTTTTTGTTATGTTGTTAAGGAAAAAAAGGCTTTTATATTATTATTATTATAAATTCAGACCTTAATAAAAACAAAGCAAGTGATCTTACTAGGTCTATTAATTTGCGTTTAGTCCCCCCTCAGTATATTTTAGAACTAGATGAAAACAAAGCAAGTGATGTTACTAGGTTTTGAAATTGTCACACTCAAAAAGTTAGGTCTAAGAAAACAATGTTTTTATTAGTAACTGCTCCTCTACGTACATATTTTGTGATAGACGCATTAAAACACTTTTTTTTTAAAGCCTGTTATGTACCTCAAATTTTGCAATCACTCCCAGGAAGATACGACTAATATTATTGAAACGGCAAGCTGTCAAAGATATGAAACCGTTTTTCGGCTCTCCTGTAAAATTTGGTTTTATGCAGTTACTGGGTTTTGATATTTCGCAGCCGACTTATATATTTTATAAATACATGCACATAAATAAAGTACACCAGACACAGGACAAATAATCATGCTTATCACACAAAAGGATCGTCCTGGGTGGGAATCGAACGACCTTCGGCTTAGTAGTCAGGGTCACTAACCACTAGACCAACAGGCCAGTTAGACTTGCCAACTAACCAGACCGATTGCCGTCGCCACTTTCAAGACGACTGGAATCACAATAACAATCTTCCGAGGGCTCGTAATCAGGGCACGTCGGTACGCACGATATATCAGATGGTTCCGTGGGTGAACATCCACAACTTGGTGTTTCACCTGAAATATTAAAAGTATCCATACTAATATTATAAATGGGAAAGTGTGTCTGTCTGTCTGTCTGTCTGTTTGTCTTTCTTTCACGGCAAAACGGAGCGACGGATTGACGTGATTTTTTAAGTGGAGATAGTTGAAGGGATGGAGAGTAACATAGGCTACTTTTTGTCTCTTTCTAACGCGAGCGAAGCCGCGGGCAGAAGCTAGTAGGTTATAAATTATACCATTAGGCATTTAAATTTATAGAGGTGAAGATGGCGAGACGAGCTTGATGCTTGAAGGCGAGATTGGCTTCCACTTGCCCAAGGTAGAGTTGGTTGGAAAAAAAGAGAGGCCTGTGTATTAGACTTATAATAAAATAATAATATTGATTACCTATTTTATTTATTGAAAACGACATTCGACACGTGGCTGTTAATAACTGCAGAATATGTTTCTCATGCATGTGGTCGGTTTACAGTCAACTTCTACGCGCAAATTTCAATGCTCTTGGTTTGCTTGGAAAAAATGAGGAAAACTATTGTTACTTACTGCAGTCGACACCATTTTCAAGACAGCAACAATCACTCAATTCGCTGGAATTAGGGCACTTAGCTGAGCTTGTGACTTCGTGTGGATCTGGCGCACAGTCGTCTAGTTCCTGGCAACCGCATTCGAGTGGATCTAAAATATTGAAAAGTATAGGTTATAAAGTACATCATTAGGCACACCATAGACATTTATCTGATTTATATCATTAGTTACTTTTCATTTCGGAAGTAAGGTACACCATGGCGACATAATATTTTCATGCCAATGGCTTTACATGCTTTCCGAGGCATTGCTGCAATTTCCAGACTAAGAGCTGATACTAAGCTGATTTCCGAGGCCGCATACTCGGGAATCGAGCCCAAATTAGATGATCACGCCTTAGTCTCCAAAAAATATTATCTTCGGAAAACCTCGAATACTGTGAATCTCAAAAATACTATTGTGCAGACCTTCAGATGATTTTCAAATTTAGAAATAATTGGAATAAAAATATTTATTTTCTTAGATGATCGACATATTGACATTTCCTCCCTCAAAATAAGGAAAGCAAAGCATTTATAACATAATAATTAATTAGAACACACCCAAACAATAAAATCGCGCATATATTTTTGAAGTCTACAGTGGTTTTTAAAGATTGCAATGTTTGGATAAAAGGCTGTGTAAGTTTCATTTCACTAAACAATATTTTTTCCCGAAGGTGCGGAAGACATAGTAACCTTCGTCAGATGGCTCGCCAGAGGGGTTTTTACTTGAGCGTGTGAATTGCGACGTCGCTGGAGACGGTGGAGGGGCGCCTGAGGGTTGAAAGCAATATTAAAACATAAGGCGCATCGGGCGGTATCTGGGATCAGCAGGCTGGCGGTATCTGGCAGGTTATTTATATTTGTACTAGCCTATACTGTCCACTATTGGGTAAAAGCGTCTCCCAAATTTTAAACCTCTAACCATTCCTCACATGCTATGCGTCTAGACTTTCTCACCATGTCTACATGGGACAGTACCGGCGATATCGTCCATCTTTCAGTCCACTGTGTAGAGGCTTGCCAAGTGATCGTTGTATATGCAGTTAACTGGACCTGCCTGATCAATTTGAGCCCATTTTAAACGCAAGATAAGAGGCAAGATGCTGGATCTCAGTATCTAAAACATGTGACTGAAAATGCTTACTTAGCTGTAGCGAAGGGCACTTTAGCTACAAAAATCATATTCACACACACGTGATTCGAGACACAATAGAAAGATAATAGCAGCGTGACAGCCGGCTGTCGTGCTTCGGATTCTCTATTTTCGTTTTACATTACTTTTACGACTCGATTACCACTGAGCTCCGAAAGTATGCATAACATAAAAATAAGTTTACTCTCCGGGGAGACTGACTGATCACCCTTGCACATACCAAAAGGCGCTTCCGATCCGGCTATCCATTTTATTCTCCTGTATGTTTTCGAAAGACACTAACTAGCCCAAGTAAATGTCAACGTTACGTTTAATGCTTCGTTACTCATCTAAGGAGAGCGTTGGTTACTAACCAGACACACAGCAACAATCACTCGTTTCGCTGGAATTAGGGCACTTAGCTGTGCCAGCACAGTCGTCTAATTCTTGACAACCGCATTCGAGTGGATCTTCTAAAACATTAAAAAATATAGGTTATTAATTACATCATAAGGCGACTGTTACAGATGTAACTGAAATAAGGATGACGACTTCATAAAAAATACAATCCGTTTGAACCGTCCGTTAGACTGTCCATAAATACTGGAAAAAAATTTTTGTTCGCGTTTGAAAAATACAAAAAAAAAACCGGCCAAGAGCGTGTTGGGCCACGCTCAATGTAGGGTACTTATAAGTTTAAAAAAAAGCTATTTGTTACGTTGACATACAAGTACGCAGAAATTATTTTGTACAACCTTTTTGTCTTTTTTGTACAAAAAACTGTTCTTTCTATCAAGTTCAAAATAATTTTCCTAGAAAGTCCTTATAACCTACCTATCCTATATACCTATATATCTATATATATCTTTATATCATATACCTATCTACTTTTCAGATTTTTTCATATTTTTTAAACCTACGGGTCAAAAGTTACGTAAGTTAAGGAACGCTTTGATTTTTCCTTTTGGAGCAATTATTTCCGAAATTATTTACATTATCAAAAAATTATTTTAGCAAACCCCTATTAATTTTTAAATACCCTTCAAACAGTATATAATTAAAAAAAATTACTTCCCTCTTTACATATAGGGGGGCTACCCTAATAAAACATTTTTTTAAGCGAGGACGGACAGACAGACATGGCGAAACTATAAGGGTTCCTAGTTGACTACGGAACCCTAAAAAGTAGCTTATGTCACCATTCCTTCAACTCTTCAAATTCGTCGCTCCGTTTTGCCGTGAAAGACAGGCAAACAGACAGAGATTCCCATTCGTATTATGAGTATGGATTTTGTACCCTCAGTTGGATAGGTACCGTATTTGTAATTTTTTTAATAAAGTAAATATGATTATTATACAAATACAATTATGACCGGCTAGATGGACGAAACGCCTGAATTATCCCGTATGTGCGTCGGACATTACGTCCTTCATCCGAACAATTACCTTCATCCGTTGGCTCGCAATAAGGGTTCCTACTAGAGCGAGTGAATTCTGACGTTGCTGGCGACGGTGGAGGTGCGCCTGCTGAACAGTAAAATATCCACATCTAAAGTAAATAATGATAAATAAATATCTTGGGACGACTCACACCCGCTAGAGTTTAGGGTACCAGACAACAGATAGACTTAGTTATATAATTTATACATAAAATATATACAATTTAATATAGATAAATTACACCTAATCACGGAACCAACAATCATGCCTGATCTCACAAAGATTTGCCTTGGGTGGGAATTTAACCCACAGCCGGCGGTTAAGCTCTAAACCAACAGGCCCGTCGAAAAAGATTACGAGAAACATCATGATGTACAATCGACAAAATGGAATCATGACTCACCATAAGCTTATTTTCCTACAGACATTCAAATACAATTAGGTCGACAATCGCGTAAACATGTTGTATTAAAAATGTCACACGTCTAGTCTTATTATTTTGACAGCTTCAAACGATTTGTCGTCGAAATGGGTCATGATTTAATTTTGTCGATAGTACATTAGTAGATTTCAACTTGCATGGATCGTAGGAAACTGTTTTCCTTCGTTTGTGGGCGTCATTTCTATTATTTATGAACTAGTGGCCAAAAAGTGGTCATCATTCCTTGAATAACCGTCATTTTTTATTAACCATGCCCACGTTTATAAATAAAATACAACTGCTACACCAAATACAGCTTTAATATAAGTCAAAATAAGTACTAATCGCATAATTTTATACACTGTCTTTAAACATTTCTTTATAGTAAGATTATCATAATCTACGTTAGGTTCAACAAGGAGGACTTTTATTACTAACCGGACACACAGCAACAATCACTCGTTTGGTCGGAATTAGGGCACTTAGTTGAACTAATTGTTTCATATGGATCTGGCGCGGAATCTTCTAGTTTTTGGCAGCCACAGCTGAGTTGTTCACCTAAAATGTTAAAAAGTTTTTGTTGTTAGCCTGTTTTGTCCCAATCCTGGGCAAAGACCTCCCTACATTCGTTCCAATGTTCGCGATGTTTTGAAGCAGACATCCAGCAGGTTCGTCCCACCATCTCCTTCGTGGCCTGCTGCGACCCCACCTCCCCGGTGATTAAAAAGTAAACGTTATGGATTATACAATAAAGCTACACCCGTTGGACTTGTACTATCGACAAATTGGGCCATTTTGACCATAAACAGTTTGAGACTGTCAAAATAACAAGACGTGACCAGTGTCATCTACTATATAAAAATAAGTCGGGTTTTGCTTCCTGACGCTATAACTCCAGAACGCACAAACCGATTTCCACGGTTTTGCATTCGTTGGAAAGGTCTCGGGCTCCGTTAGGTTTATAGCAAAGAAAATTCAGAAAAAAACAACGCGGGCGAAGTCGCGGGCCGAAGCTAGTTTTTAATAAATGTTTACGTGAATGTCGACCTAATTGTAATTGAATGCCTGTAGGAGAAAAAACCTAATTCGTCGATTATACCTGTAGATCATAGGATACATTTTATTTATATTATATCTATAGTCAGGTGCATTAGGGCGAGACATTTTTTTGTTATCCACACGCCGTTACGCTCTCTTTTAGGCACGAAAAAACCTTACCTCGAAATTTACAGAAGAATGGCTAAAAAAGTATAAGAAAAGCTTTTGTTACTAATAGAATTTTTTCTTATCATTAAGCCGAACTTCGGCTTTAGAGGTGGGTAGGGAATGCTTTAAACTTTATTTTTGTCAGCTAGATCTATATACTCATAAGTGCGGCATGCACCTTCATCAGATGGGTAACGCGGGTTCCTGGAAGAGCGTGTGATTTCTGAAGCTCTAGAAGGCGGAGGTCCACCTGGTGACTGGGGATAAGTGCTTCTGGGTACTTCACCTACAATATTAAAAAAAGTTTAATAATATCAGGACGAACTCACTGTTGGCCTTGGCACAAGGAATGTTTCAGAAAGAAGTAGATAGAAGACAGTACACGACAACTGCCATTCCATGCTCCTGCTCCATGTCGGGTATATGCTGAGCCTTTACACATGACACATATGCATGACATGACATGTATACATGACATATATGCTGAGTTGGACACCCATTTGGTAGGTCACTTTAAACTTGTAATATTGCTTTTTTGTTTACTTTATGTTTTCTGTGTTTTGTGTTAAACTTTGCACCAAATAAATGTTTTAATATCTATCTATTCCGACAAGAACTTTGTTACTTTGACATAAAGTTGTTTTTTTTAGTTGTTTCGTTGTTTTGAACTCTCTGGCTCAATTGTCACTAACCTGACGCTTGCCAATCGTTAATCCGTTCGTTATATTCTCCACGACTGGAATCACAGTAACAATCGTTCGACGGTTCGTTATTAGGGCTCTTTGGAGTGTACGAAAAGTCAGATGGTTTCGTACTTGTTGGATGTTTGTCTGGTATTCGGCAACCACAGCTGAGTGTTTCACCTAAAATATTGAAGGTATGCAATGTTTATGATATAATAATAATTATATCATTTTTAGCTGCCTCCCGCGGTTTCACCCGCGTTAAAAATGTTGATGGCGAACAACCCTTATCACTTATAGGTATGAAAAATAGATAGTAGCCGATTCTCAGACTGGCTGACCCGTATTGTTTCAAGTTGCTAGAAAATTATAGTGGAGGCAAAAAGTAACTTACTTATTATAAGTGAGTAAGGATGTGGTATATGCGTGAAAGGCATGAAGCGCTATGAACAGTAAGGGAATATAAAAATAACAAACGCCAAGCAATATTATTTTCAAATTATTATAGCTTATTTCTTAAAATTACATATCACATATTAATTACGACAGTAACATTGCAGCATGCTTACACGTGCATCAGCATTCAGCAATTTTAGATTTTTAATCGAAGTAAAGTTAAAAACATTATAATTAATCAGTCATCGAGCGGGATGAAAAATGATTAAGTTACTAAAATGGCTATAAAAAATAGGGGTTGGTGACAAAAAAATAAAAATTTAGAGTTGTATGTATTTTTAATAAATAAAATAAAATAAAATAAAATAGATGTTAGCCGATTCTCAGACCTACTGAATATGCATGTATGGTAAAAATTGGTAAAGCCGTTTCGGAGGAGTACGATAACTAACATTGTGACACCGGAACTTTATATATAAGATTTTATTATGTATCATGACAAACTTACTGACTGATTGAAATGGTATAAACTCACTGACTGATATCAACGCACTGCCCAAACCTCTGGTCCTAGAGACATGAAACTTGGAAGGTACCTGTGGTGTTCAGCGTCTTTGTTTAGGGCAGGTAAATAAAACTACTAGAAAATACTTTTACACACTGCAAGTCGCACGCGCTCGTCCGCTCAGCTCCACAGTCGGGCTACAACTGACCGCCGCCCGCCGCGCCGGTGGCGCCACGCGTGCTCATTGCTAACTTTAATTCTCAAACGTCACAGTACAGCTATGTTCTTTGTGAAGAGTAGGTATCCATTAGGAAAGAAACTTTGAGAATTGCTACCCTAAAGGTGTAAAATAGGTGATGGAAGTTTCGTCGCAAACGCGGGCTAAGCTGTGGCCAAATTCTAGAAGTTACATAAAAATAGTTCAGAATTAGATGCTTATTTCTAATTTCTTTAGACACCATACAGCGATGATGAAGATTAATTTAGGCCATTTAAGAATAATCTACTAGTTAGCATTTCTCTAGTTTTAGGCTATGATGAGCCAGGCATGATCCTGAGGTTGAAAGGTTTTTACATCTTATTTACCGGGAAACCGTTTTTAAAGCCAAAACTTTTATAAACACATTATAAATCAGGTTGTGTAGAATACAAAGAGGTAGTAGTTATACCTACATATTAAAGAGGAATGGAATACAACCACAGGGTCAAAACATTAACCAAAGAGACAATTGAAAGCAATTGAAACTACGAAGCACAGCAGGTGAATGGCTGAAGCCACTCAAGGAGGCTTTGTTACTAACTAGGCATATCTCTGGGCTGAGGGTCACGGCAGTTTTCGTATGGTTGGCCGCAATCAGGACAGGTATCTGTGCGAGTGGAGGCTGATGATCCTGCATACGGCGTGCTATCGACTGGTATACGGCAACCGCAGGCAAGTGGTTTACCTAAAACAATGAAAGGTACAAGACACAAAATACCAAGGCATATTTATTTGAGTTGGGTTGTATGATACTTTATATCCTGGTAATATGGGACACTGGCGGCTCGTACCTAAATTTTATCAGGATACTTTTTATTCCATTAGCAAAAGAGAATATCAAACCTTTGCTTTTAATAACACACTGCGTTCAAGATTCTACTTCAGTCCCTAGTTACTTTCTCACGATTCTTCTTTAAAATCAGTTGCTTCGCTTTGGAGTAAAAAAACTTTCATGCTTTTTAAATACTTGAACGCGAAAGTCATAAAGCACAACTGGTGGAAGAATAAAGCCTTCAAATCGGAGTCTTTGTTACTAACCAGGCTCTTGCTTTCTAGGCCGCTGGTCGCGGCAGTAATCATCCGTTTGGTCGCAAGTAGTAGGGCACGTGGCTGTGCTACTAGGGGCTGAAGTTTGTACACACGGCGCCGGCGTACGATCGGGTTTAGCACACGGCGTACGATCGACAGTTTTGCTCGCTCCGCAACCACACTGGAGTGGTGTACCTAGCATTCAAGAGTGCAGATAATTGAATAGTCTAACGAACTTACCTGTAAGTGAAGTTCGACGGTAATTATACTCGTTATTGCCTCTTCCGAAGATGATGAGTGACACTTGTTTTCTAACATCTTCGAGAAGGGGACAACAACGAATTAATTATACTGTAATTGTGGGACATCGGTAGCCTCTAAGCGCTGAAAATGTCGCAGATATACCGATATTAAGGTACTATTTTTTGTCGACAGTGGGTATGGGCCACCGGGTTGCGCCGGTGGGCTGTTTTGGCGGGTTGTGAGTCTTGGGGTGTATTGCACTTTATGATACTTTTTATCCCGCGTGTAGGTAGCTTTTATTTCCTGCTTCTGCTCCATCTAACGTGGCTCTGAGACCAAAGCGCTGCTTTTAAATAGGCACGAGCGAGTACCCATGCAACTTTAAACATTCACCTGGAGATTGTAGCCAGGAAAATATTTTCAAAGCCAAGGCTTCACGTGTTATCAGGGGGCCGGGTTTTGCCACATAGTAACTTCTTAAATCCTTACTTTAAAATGACTATGTAATTCTCCATGTAAAAACATAGCGTGACCCGGGAATGTATAACCATTTAATATTTGCGTCATTTTCTAATACATAGGTCTAATCTTTGAGTATATTAACTAATGTCATAAATTAAAGTACGATTGTACGAATTATGATTTTTCTCAATTTTCATTGTTTGCGCCGCGGATTATCATGGCGTAATTTTCAGATATTGTTTCAATTCACTTACACTGGTTAGGCTTCACGACTGAACTATCAGGTCTCGTAGAGCGTGTTTCTGGACATAACGGTGTCTTGACCGGTGAACGGCGACGGACTGGCCTGTCTGCTAAAACATACAGAAGGACCAGTTGTGGCGACCACTATAACACATTCTAAGTACAAGGGAAGTTTTCTATTGAAGTTCTAATAATAACATTTATTTTCTCTTCCACAAAGGTCTGTTAAAAATATGATGACACCATTATGTTATAAATCGTTTCTGGAAGATTCTGTTGTCTGTCTGTTTTTTTTAACAAACGGGTACCAACAATTTTGTCTGCGTTTCTATTTGTCCACATAATCAGCATAAGTGTTATTATTGGTTTTAAAAGCGTTGGCTCCGCCTCGACTTATTTCCCATCTCTCTCTGTCAATACCGGAAATGTGAAAGAGATAAACTCAGTACACGTTTGTTAAAAAAAAAATACTATAGAAAAAACTACTTTAGTCAAGCAGAACCCTCGGCCATTTACATACCATTTATAACTTCTGGTTTGTCGGAAAATCGTATTCTTTCACTGGAAGACGAGGAACTTCTTTTTCTGCGCTTCTTGCCTTTAAAAAGATAATATGTTTAATTAATTAAAACGCCAAGATTCGTTTTATTATAGTAACCTGCCGAAAATTCGGCGTGCAAAACTATGCCAATTTTCCGCAGATTTAAAATAATAATAATGACTCTTCATTTATAAAAAACAGATTGCATGTAACATTTTTACAATGTGAGTACATTATTTTTTTTAATTATCATGTGAGTGATGAGCTGTTCTCCTTGCTAGACTATGAATTAGCCTGTATTAAGGAGAATCAGTGCCTATCCCCTTTAATTGTATTACTAAATTAGGTATGTATTACTACAAGTAAAAAAAATGTTTGGTTTTTAAAGATACATTATGAAAGTGCGCAATACGCACCGAGACTACTTTTACTCGCGGGTTTGCTGCCCGTCTGCATTATTGACTTTGGAGATGGCGTACGCATGTCTGGTAAATGGCGTGGTGGTTTATCTAAAACGCAATGCAAATCATGAATAAAATAATCCATTCTAAAATTATAAATGCGATAGTAACTCTGTCTGTCTGCTTCACTTTCACTCCGAAACTACTGAATCGATCTAAATAAAGTATAATACTGAGAGAGAGAGGGTTTATTTAACCTAAGAAAGGGTATAAGATTTCTTATTCCGAAAATTCCACGAAAACGGGAACTATGATGGTAAAACCAGGAGGACAGCTAGTTAATTACATTTAAAAAAAATTTTTGAGTTGTTTACACATTAACCTTTCATCGACCAAGCGACAGCCGGCTGTCGGGCTGCTATTGTCTTTCTATTGTGACTCAAATCACGTGTGTTCGAAGGTTTAAACTCTGGTAATAGTCAAAAATATATAATACTAGGTTTTGCCCGCGGCTCCGCTCGCGGTAGAAAGAGACAAAAAGTAGCCTATGTTACTCTCCATCCCTTCAACTATCTCCACTCAAAAAATCACGTCAATTCATCGCTCCGTTTTGCCGTGAAAGAAAGACAAACATACAGACAGACAGACACACTTTCCCATTTATAATATTAGTATGGATAGCTTATAGAGAAAATAAGATATTTTTTTTTTTTAACTATAGTTTAATGACTAAATCTATTGCACACACGAGCCAAAAATTCGATGTGCTCACTAAACCAATAAGTTCGTCGAATTTTCGCTAAACTCAGGCCGTTATGTCTCTTCACTTACTTCGGAAATGACTGGTTCTCAGGTCGATGCCAGCATAAGCCTGGTTCTCAGAACTAGCATAATTATCGCACAGCATTACTATTGACTTTGCAGATGGCGACCGTGTATCAGTCAACCGGTAAAAACCGGGTGATTTATCTGAAAAATTTCCACAGACACAAATTATAACTTTAGTAACAATAAGTTAAAATTTCACAACATTGTAATCGCATTTATGGTCAGTTTGGCTGCTAAAATAAAATAATAATGATGTCCCTACCACTACTAACTTGGTCTTAACCTCGCAACGGATGAAATACTATTTTCTATCAATAATGTATTTTGCTTCATTTTTTATATGTGTAAAAAATATCACTACCACTAATGCAAAGAACACGTTGACTACATTGTGACATTTCGAGCAAAAGTTTCGCGTGCGAGTAAGCTGCCGGTTTTAACCAGGGGCCCTAGTCTGCTATTACAATCGTGTATAAATGAGAAGTCATCGGCCGGATATTTGACAACTTTGACAGTTTTTGTATGGGAAATGAGTCAAAAGTTTGACGTTACACGTCAAAAATCGATCATTGAGACACGATTATAATAGCAGACTAGGCCCCTGGTTTTAATACTTACGTCGAAAAATCCTGCGGTCACTGTAACTAGTAGTCGTAAGTGTGTTACTCAGAAGCATCTTAGTACCACCGAAGGAATCCGAAGATGGTGATGGCATACCCGTGCAGTAAATACCAGATCTTTTGTCTGAAACATTTTATGGACTAGTTATGTTAGCTCAACCATTTTAACCTTTTTAACAACGAAGCGACAGCCGGCTGTCGCGATGCTGTTGTCTTTCTATTGTGTCTCGAATCACGTGTGTTTGAAGGTTTAAAGGGACATACGTTTTAACATATTAAATTACGAATATGTAATGTGAATTATTTATAAATAAATCTATTTAAAATCTTTCCGCAAGTATATCTAACACTTGCGCAGTTAAACTGATATCAATGATAGGCGTGATTATTTTTAAAATTAAATATTTTAATCAAAAGATTTGAGGCATACCTCGACGAAATATCTCGGTCTAGTGATCTCCACTTTTACATACTAAGCTTGTGAATCATTATGAAATACAAAACCAAAAAGTGATGGCCCTATATTCGACGAACTTGGCATGCTTGAACATTAAGTTCGTCGAATTTCCGCACGTTTTCGGTAAAATATCAAAGCTTACGTCGGAAAAGTGTGCATCCCACATCACCGAAACTAGACCAGGAAGGTGCATCGCGCGGCACTGGTCTTGATACCGTAGAAGGTGGACCCACGACGGCTACACGGCCAAAGCTGGGTGTTTTACCTAAACCATAGAACAGATTATGAATAAGGGTTGCTGGTAGGTAAGTAAATTCATTTATTATATTATTTTAATTTCTTTTCATATCTTGGGACAACTCAAACACGGCCATCAGATCCTAAAGTAGGCAGAACGTGTACTACTCAGGTAATCAGACACCTGATGAACATACATACAGACAAGCAGTCGTTGTCAAGCATTGTCTTCCTGCGCACTTCCAAAATTGTATCTATTGTTAGAAAAAAAATAAGTTGAGGTACTAACGACAGAACTTTAACTGTTAATAACGTTTGTGGGCTATGTTTCTTCTTACCTCTGTTAATAGTAGCTCCGGTTTCATATAATTTCGTAATTGGAGTGTGTTTATCCGAAGGGAACCACATGGATTTTTTACCTAGCAATTAAAAGTGCAAGTTAGAAGTAATTATATTATCACAATTAATAATATATCAGTTTGGCCAAAGATGTTAGTAGCAAGATAACTTTAACTGGAACCACTAGTGCTAGCTCCAGCGTTGGACCAGGATTGGAACATAGCCTAACCAATAAATAATGTAATTTTGAAAAATTGTTGCGTGGGATGTATGTACAAAAAATAAATAATATAAACCTCACCAGAATTCTCGATAGGACAGTCTTTCTGTAACTGCCAATAGAAAGTATTACCGCTCCCACCTTTGAAACACAAAAAAAAAATTAATTAAAGGAACCATGATCAGCTTTAAATTCTCTATACCGAATGTCAGTCATAGCGGCGGCCATTCTCAATTGAAATTAAATTAGAAGAACAGATTTACTTCTTTTTCTTACTCCTATTCGGGATATATTAATATATAACTGGAAAGAAAACAGGAACAGAACCAACATCCGGGGACTGTCACAACATCGATTTTCAAACTTCGGGCTACTACAAAATAATACATAAAGAAAAAAAAAATTGCTCGGCCAGGAAAACGAAGCCAGAACCACACTTGTACTTGAAGATTGTAATCGCATTACTAATAGGGCAGACAAGATCAGGTATAATCGTTGTATAACGGAAACTAATTAATGATTTGTGCTGCAAGTAGGCTTTAATATTTTATACCTTTACTTTACCTTACCTTACTTATGAGGTCTTACCTTTTGGATAAAGCGGCGTGGTTTGCTTAGATATAACATCCAAGTCTGTGTAATATTCAGAGTTGAAGGATGAAGTAAAAATCGAAGTGGAATATTCTTTAACAACACAGTCACTTGATATGTCTGCCATTAGATCAGTTTTGATGCCTCCTGTCCGTTCTAGCATTACAATTTGTGTTTTTTCTTTCGGTATGCTGACTTCACAAATTTCTTCGTTATCCATCTCGATATGTTGAAGAACATTCAAAGGTTTGTTTTGGTACATCGATTCTGCATCACTGGACATTACTTCTTTCATGTAAAACTTTTTCCCTTGCCCACAAACCTGTTCGTCGTCTCTGGCTAATGAAGACAGGCTCAGCTCCAGAGCTTAAACGGATATTCTGTTTTATTGTTACTATTTGTTAAAAAAACATGTTACTGTACTGATTTGGAAAAAAACGATCACTCTTCTCAACAAATACAATGAGTACAAATATTCAAGGGTCATACAACAATCACCATACGATATAAAGATCGAGAAAAATGCCAAACACGTTCATTTTAACGGGTCTTGAATAAGGACCAATTTAAAACCTAACATATATATTACAGTTATTTCTATAGCTATTGTTATAATGACAATAGAAAAATACACTTTTAAATTTTTAACTATTTTATATATTAACAGTTAATCAGATTCAGGTACTGACAGACGAACCATTATTGGTAGTAGAAGTAGGAGTAGGGCTCTCACTAAGGGCATAATATTCTACTATCTAATCTATAAACACAAAGACATACATGCCGTCGAAGTCAGATTTGCCGATAAGAAATTAATTGGAACAATATAGGATACGCCACTAACCTACTTTCTACAAGATGACAAATATATTCTACCACAGTATGAAATAGATCCGCTTTATCTGACCGCGTAACTATGTGACTAACAAGGCAGAGGAGTTTTAGATTACTCACTTGAATCCACATAACTGGTATCTGACAGTATGTCTGTTGGAGTTACACTCGATTTGATGGAATCCACACAGATAGATGAGTCCTCGGCCTCTTCGTCAGACGTTGGAACTACTATGAATATCGAGGAGGCAGCCGAGAAACGTTTCGTCGCCATAATTTTGTCTATTATCCTAGATACACCAATTTTACTTGGCAAGTGGTTGAAAAGCACCACGGGATCATCGGTATCAGAATTTGGCAATTCGTTGGTCCTCATCTTTTTATTTTTAAAGTTAAGTTTTGTTTGAGACATTCTTAAGATTGTATATTCGCGTTGAGGTACCACTGTTCTTAATATATTGCGTTTCCCAATTGTTTTGTGATAGTCGATAGCATCGTCACTGTCGAGAATAAAAGTTGTTTTTTACTTTTATCTAAATAGAAGATCGATAATAAAACACAAGACCGAATTATGCCTTGTTTAGCAGATATTCAGGGCTTAAATGCTTGTTTATGGAGACGCAGCGCGCGGCGCTTCGACTGATGTTCTTTCATTCGCGTTGACTATTGATTGCTTAAGCTCATGAACAATGTTTTAATGCTTCCGTGTGTTACATTGATCAATACATCGAATTATCTACAATAAAATAAAACTATGTGAAAATATGCACAAGTTTTTCACTGATAACGTCTTTCTCATCAGCCTTAAGAAAATGGGTAATCTAGGAGAATTTCTATACAACCAAAGATTTTTTTAATAAAAGCACCTGTAAAATTGGTTTTCACCGAGATCTATCCTTATTTATTTCTTATAAATATAGTTAAAATAATGTAAGTCAAATAATCATAATTATAATATTGTTAATTCTAATAATTGCTGTGCAAATAACTGTTACCCTCGCTCGATGAAGGTAGACTATGTCATGTACTTATTACTTTATAACATCTTATGTCTACCATATTTCATTAATGCAAATAAAAGACAAATAAATAGATTCTACAGTATGTAAGATAATTAATAACTACTCCAAAAAGTCGCTTTCTGGAACACTTAAGTTTTGTTTGACAAGAAAGTTCATGCAAATCGACAACGATGCAATTTCTCCACGCAACACGTTGGTTTGAAACCCTTTGATGTAGCATAAAACTAAGTAAAACTTTAAGAACAATTTTGTTTTTACAAAAATAATATTCGCCTAGTTGGTAACAGTATAAAATATTATTAGGACATGTCGGATATAAGTTCAGAAGTCCTTGTGCGATAGTCGTGACGATCTGGTCTAGGACTGGCGAGGCTAACGCTAGGCAGTTGGATTAAGGGTCAAATTCAGAAACCTGCTTTCCTGGTCACGGCACGTATTGTCCGGAGGTTCCGGTGGACACTTTGGGCCCAGTTTTCAATACCCATGGGAATTTTTTTAATTGTTTAATCCTTTTACTAATATAATAACACTTTAAAATGTATGTGTTGTTATGTGGGCAATGGGGCTTGGGTGCTGAGGAATGTAAGATTACATGCATGTGAGATTTCTCGCCTGGGACCGAATCGTAAACGTGGTAGTAAAGTTTTTTTAGAAATATTATGTCACATTTTCTCAATTTATTTCTTTCAAAATTTTAATCAATACGTTTTTTGATTGTTATCCGCAAATAACGCAACATAATGAAACAATGCGATTTATCAAATGCACCACGCGGTGAACAGCGCGCTGCCTCTCCATAAAAAACTTAAGGTATCTTTGTTAACAAATATAAGCAAACTAAAATAATGTGTCAAATTTGTTACCTTATAGTTGGCTCTTCCAGTGAGCTACTACTCAAAAGGTCGGCGGTTGACTGAAAGCTCGATAATTGCGCGGAGCTGGGTGTCGCACTGCTGTCCACAAACGATATCAAACCGAGTGATTCCCTGCTGTAGCTTGAGCTCGTGTATAATGATATTTCACTTTTGATTACGAAAATTGAGTCCAAACTGCTCACAGAAGATCTAGTTCTTGATTCAAAGTCTTTGTAAGTATCCGATAATGATTTGAGCCGTCTTAAATCTTTCAGTATTTTGTCAGATTTACATATCCTGCCTTCAAAGGGCGGTGTACGATTCTGTAGATAGATGTTGCTATCAGAGCTACCTGGTCTTGTACTATAGCTATCAACAGAACTGCTGCTATTTTGTATGTGACGAACAATATTAGTGAACGGACCTGATTCAAAACTAGAAGCCCTATAACTTGAATGAACTGAATATTTGAAACCTTTATGCTCTCTGTGTGTAAAGCTGTGGCCTTTTGATATTTTTACCTTCACTGTATTTTGTCCATTGAAGTTCCTTGCATACAATGGTATGCCCACAGCACTCCCGACCGTAACTTTGATACCATCACTGTCAACAAAGACTCCGTTCTTCACCCCTGGAATACATTCGTAATCACAATCACATAGGGAGGATAAGTCTGGAGATGTCACTTTAATTTTGACGTAACTGTGTCTAAATTTGATTTTCTTTTTGTCACAACCACAGCCTCGATCACATTTCTCTGTTTTGACAATTTCTTCTAAATCTTGAGTAACTCCTGCTGGGCCGATTCCTATACCTTTCTTAGTTGATGAAACCGCAGATATTTTTCCTGCAGGAGTCGCTTTTATCTTGGCTATAAGTGACTTCTCCGATGCCGTCCTTCCTTCAGGTAGTGGAATTCCCATATTATGAAGATTTTTTAATATCTTTTCCTTCTCTGCAGGTGTCTTGCCTTCCAATGGTTGCAGTTTACCAGCTGCAGCTGCTTTTTCATGCTTGTCTCGTATAGATTTACTTTTGGGTTCTATAGGCAGGCCAAGGTCGGCGCGAACTTTCTCAATAAGTTTTTTCTCTGAGGGTGTTTGACCCTCAGGGAGAGGCATACCTTTCATAGCTAGTCCTTTTAGAATTTTTTCTCTTTGTTCAGGCGTTTTGCCTTGAAGCGGAGTCAGTAATCCTTCCGCTTTTGCTCTTCGCATTCGCTCTGAAGGCGCCAGTATGGTTGAAGCCCCTTTTGAAGGTGCTCGAGGACTTGCACGTATCTTAGCGATAAGAGATTTCTCCGATGGCGTCCGTCCTTCAGGCAATGGAATCCCCAAATTATGTAGACCTTTCAATATCTTTTCCTTTTCTGCTGGCGTTTTCCCCTCCAATGGCTTTAGTTTGCCTTGTTTAGCTGCTTTTTCATGTTTGTCTCGTATAGATTTAGATTTAGGTTCTGGTGGTAGCCCAAGATTGGCGCGGACTTTGTCAATAAGTTTTTTTTCTGATGGTGTTTGAGCTTCTGGAAGCGGCAAACCTGCCACAGCTAAACCTTTCAGTATTTTCTCTTTTTGTTCTGGTGGTTTGCCTTGAAGTGGAGTGAACAAGCCCTCAGCTTTTGCTCTTCGCATTTTTTCTGAATGAGCCAGCGATGGTGGGCGAGATCCAGCCATAATTTTGGCTATTAAAGATTTTTCCGACGGCGTTCGACCCACTGGCAATGGAATACCCATTTTATGTTGACCTCGTAATATATTTTCCTTCTGTTTGGGTGTTTTGCCTTCCAATGGCAATAGTATGCCAGCTACAGCAGCTTCTTCATGTTTGTCTCTTATCGCTTTAGTTTTGGGTTCAATAGGCAAACCAAGGTTGTTACGAACCTTATCAATAAGTTTTTTTTCTGAGGGAGTTTGACCTTCTGGAAGAGGTATGCCTCGCATGGCTAGTCCTCTAAGAATTTTTTCTCGTTGTTCAGGTGTTTTGCCTGTGAGTGGAGTCAGCAATCCTTCCGCTTTTGCTCTACGCATATGCTCCGAATGAGCCAATATAGATGACATTGCTTGTGATGGCGGATGAGAACTCGCCATTACGTTAGCTATAAGAGATTTTTCCGATGGCGTACGGCCCACGGGTAATGGGATGCCCATTTTATGCTGACCACGTAATATGTTTTCCTTTTGTTTAGGAGTTTTACCCTCCAAGGGTAATAATATACCAGCTACAGCTGCTTCTTCATGTTTGTCTCTTATTGCCTTTGTTTTGGGTTCAATAGGCAAGCCAAGGTCATTACGAACCTTATTAATAAGTTTTTTTTCTGAGGTTGATTGACCTTCTGGAAGAGGTACGCCTCGCATAGCTAGCCCTCTCAGAATTTTTTCACGCTGTTCAGGGGTTTTGCCTTTTAATGGAGTTAGTAATCCCTCTGCTTTTGCCCTACGCATTTGTTCCGAAGGCGTCAGCATCTCTGATACTGCCTTTGATGGTGGACGAGAACCTGCCCTTATTTTGGCTATAAGAGATTTTTCTGATGGTGTGCGCCCAACAGGTAACGGAATACCCATTTTATGTTGGCCTCGTAATATTTTTTCTTTCTGTTTAGGTGTTTTTCCTTCTAATGGCTGGAGTAAACCAGCTGCCGCTGCTTTTTCATGCTTGTCTCGTATTGATTTTGTTTTGGGTTCTTTAGGTAGACCAAGGTCAGCGCGAACCTTTGCAATGAGTTTTTTTTCTGAGGGTGTTTGACCTTCAGGCAGGGGTATACCTCGCATAGCTAGTCTTTTTAGAATTTTCTCCTTTTGTTCAGGTCCTTTACCAGTGAGTGGAGTCAGTAATCCTTCCGCTTTTGCTCTTCGCATTCGCTCCGAAGGCGCCAGGATTGTCGAAGCTGCCTTTGACAGTGCACGGGAACCTGCCTGTATTTTAGCTATAAGAGATTTCTCCGATGGCGTCCGTCCTTCAGGCAATGGGATTTCCATATTATGCAGACCTTTTAATATTTTTTCCTTCTCCGCTGGCGTTCTGCCTTCCAAAGGCAGTAGTTTACCAGCTGCCGCTGCTTTATCGTGCTTGTCTCGTATAGATTTCGTTTTAGGTTCTTTAGGTAAACCAAGATCAGCGCGAACCTTGTCGATGAGTTTTTTCTCTGAGGGCGTTTGCCCTTTAGGGAGAGGCATGCCTCGCATAGCCAGCCCTCTTAGAATTTTTTCTCTTTGTTCAGGCGTTTTTCCTTGAAGCGGAGTCAATAATCCTTCCGCTTTTGCTCTACGCATTCGCTCTGAAGGTGCTAAGATCGTTGAAGCTGCCTTTGAAGGTGCTCGAGGGCTTGCATGTATCTTAGATATAAGAGATTTCTCCGATGGCGTCCGTCCTTCAGGCAATGGGATTCCTAAATTATGTAAACCTTTTAATATTTTTTCCTTCTCAGCTGGTGTTTTGCCTTCCAATGGCTGTAGTTTGCCTTGTTTAGCCGCGTTTTTATGTTTCTCTCGTATAGATTTTGATTTAGGTTCTGGAGGTAGACCAAGATCGGCACGAACCTTGTCAACAAGTTTTTTATCTGATGGTGTCTTAGCTTCTGGAAGAGGTAACCCTCTTGCAGCTAAACCTCTTAAAATTTTCTCTTTTTGTCCTGGTGTTTTGCCTTCAAGCGGAGTTAATAACCCTTCCGCTTTTGCTCTACGCATTCGTTCCGAAGGTGCTAAGATCGTTGAAGCGGCCTTTGAAGGTGCTCGAGGACTTGCACGTATTTTAGCTATTAAAGATTTCTCCGATGGCGTCCGTCCTTCAGGCAATGGGATTTCCAAATTATGTAAACCTTTTAATATTTTTTCCTTCTCAGCTGGTGTTTTGCCTTCCAATGGCTGTAGTTTACCTTGTTTAGCTGCTTTTTTATGTTTGTCTCGTATAGATTTTGATTTAGGTTCTGGAGGTAGCCCAAGATCGGCACGAACCTTCTCTACAAGTTTTTTTTCTGATGGTGTCTTAGCTTCTGGGAGAGGCAATCCTTTCGCAGCTAGACCTCTTAGAATTTTCTCTTTTTGATCTGGTGTTTTTCCGTGAAGCGACGTCAGTAATCCTTCCGCTTTTGCTCTACGCATTCGCTCCGATGGGGTAAGGATGTCTGAAATCCCTTTTGATGGTGCACGAGGACTAGCACTTATTCTGGCTATAAGAGATTTCTCCGATGGTGTCCGTCCTGCAGGTAATGGAATTCCACTGTCATGCAGACTTTTTAATATCTTTTCCTTCTCAGCAGGTGTGTTGCCTTCTAATGGTTTTAACATACCAGCTGCAGCTGCTTTTTCATGTTTGTCTCGTATAGATTTTGATTTGGGTTCTGGAGGTAGTCCAAGGTCAGCGCGGACCTTGTCAATAATATTTTTTTCTGATGGTGTCTTAGCTTCTGGAAGCGGCAAACCAGCCATAGCGATTCCTTTCAGAATTTTCTCTTTTTGTTCTGGTGTTTTTCCTTTGAGCGGGGTCAATAATCCTTCCGCTTTGGCTCTACGCAAACGCTCAGAAGGCGCCAGGACGGTTGAGGCCACCGATGAAGGTGCGCGAGGGCTTTCACTTATTCTGTCTATAAGAGATTTCTCCGATGGTGTCCGTCCTATGGGTAATGGAACTCCTAAATCATGTAAACCTTTTAATATCTTTTCCTTCTGTGCGGGTGTTTTGCCTTCTAACGGTTTCAGCAAACCAGCTGCAGCTGCTTTATCATGTTTGTCTCGTATAGATTTTGATTTAGGTTCGGGAGGTAGACCGAGATCGGCACGAACCTTGGCAACAAGTTTTCTATCTGATGGTGTTTTAGCTTCTGGGAGCGGCAAACCAGCCGCAGCTAGTCCTTTTAGAATTTTTTCTTTCTGTTCTAGTGTTTTACCTTCTAGCGGAGTCATCAACCCTTCTGCTTTTGCTCTACGTATTCGCTCTGAAGGCGCCAGGATGGTTGAAGCCCCTTTTGAAGGTGCTCGAGGACTTGCACGTATCTTAGCGATAAGAGCTTTCTCCGATGGCGTCCGTCCTTCAGGCAATGGAATCCCCAAATTATGTAGACCTTTCAATATCTTTTCCTTTTCTGCTGGCGTTTTCCCCTCCAATGGCTTTAGTTTGCCTTGTTTAGCTGCTTTTTCATGTCTGTCTCGTATAGATTTTGATTTAGGTTCCGGAGGTAACCCAAGTTCAGCGCGAACCTTGTCAACAAGTTTTTTTTCTGATGGTGTTTTTGCTTCTGGGAGTGGTAAGCCTTTCGCAGCTAAACCCCTTAGAATTTTTTCTTTTTGTTCTGGTGTTTTTCCTTTGAGTGGAGTCAACAGCCCTTCTGCTTTTGCACTACGCATTTGCTCCGAAGGCGCTAGCGAAGGGGGCGAACCTGCCTTTATTTTAGCTATAAGAGATTTCTCCGATGGCGTCCGCCCTTTAGGTAATGGAATCCCCATTCTCTGTTGGCCTCGCAATATTTTTTCTTTCTGTTTTGGTGTTTTCCCTTCTAATGGTAGTAAAAAACCAGCATCAGCTGCTTTTTGGTGTTTATCTCTGATAGATTTTGTTTTAGGTTCTTTAGGTAGACCAAGGTCAGCGCGAACCTTGTCAATAAGTTTATTTTCTGAAAGCGATTGACCTTCAGGGAGCGGTATACCTCGCATAGCTAGTCCTTTTAGAATTTTTTCTTTCTCTTCTGGTGTTTTACCTTCGAGCGGAGTCAGTAATCCTTCCAGTTCTGCTCTACGTACTCGTTCTGAAGGCGCTAAGACGGATGAGACCACCTTTGAAGGTGCCTGAGGAACTCCAGTAATTCTGGCTATAAGAGATTTTTCCGATGGAGTTCGCCCTAAAGGCAATGGGATTTCCATATCATGTAGATCTGTTAATATCTTTTCCTTCTCCGCTGGTGTTTTGCCTTCAAGGGGCAGTAACCTACCAGATGCAGCTGCTTTTTCATGTTTATCTCTTATAGCTTTTGTTTTAGGTTCTATTGGCAGGCCAAGATCGCCGCGAACCTTATTAATAAGTTTTTTTGCTGAAGGTGTTTGGCCCTCAGGGAGGGGCATACCTCGCATAGCTAGTCCTCTTAGAATTTTTTCTCTTTCTTCAGGTGTTTTGCCTTTGAGTGGAGCCAATAACCCTTCTGCTTTTGCTCTTCGCAATTGTTCTGAAGGACTCACAGTACTTAAAGTTGCCTTTGAAGGTGCACGAGTACTTGCACTTATTTTTTCTATAAGAGCTTTCTCCGATGGTGTCCGTCCAACGGGTAATGGAATTCCCATATCATGAAGACCTTTTAATATCTTTTCTTTCTCAGCAGGTGTTTTGCCTTCTAACGGCTGCAGCAAGCCACGTTTAGCTGCTTTTTTATGCTTATCTCTTATAGCTTTAGTTTTAGGTTCAACAGGTAGGCCAAGATCACCACGAACTTTATCAATAAGACTTTTTTCTGATGCTGTTTTACCTTCAGGGAGGGGTTTACCTCTTAAAGCTAAATCTCTTAGAATTTTTTCTCTTTCTTCTGGTGTTTTGCCTTTGAGTGAAGTAATATAGCCTTCCTCGCCTTTTTTCTTTTCACCAAGCTTATCCTCTTTTTGTAAATGACCACATAGTATACAATTACATTTATCGCAATTTTTCTTTTTATAGCAATCATACAAACCCTTCATTACTTCAAACATGGCATCAGAATTACAAGAACAACAACAACCTTCATTTGCAGAGCCTACCTGACACCTGTAAATTTTAAAATTTGTTTGTTTGGGGTAGCCAGACGGGTTCAAACTTTTGTCAAACCTATGCTCAGATACTCTATGGACAATATATTTTGATCGAAAGGGGCTCCCGTTGATTTGTTTTTGTTTTTCCATTCCATGTCTGCTTATGCACCGCGACTGGGAACACCTCGTACATTTGTTTAGTTCAGGCATACTTAAGTGACTGGCAATAGATCCTAGCTTCTTGGATTTGCTTAATTTCGATAAACGACAAGCGGCTGTATCCTGAGCATATTCAAGCACATAATGCTTTTTGTAGGTTTTTAATCTTTTTTTAGTAACAATTATTATGTTCTCATTGCCTTGACTGAAATATACATTTTGTAAATGTTGATTTGAATTAAAGTAGTCCAATTCCCCCATATTGAGTTTTGCTACTTTTAGAATTTCAGGATTGACAAACGACTCAAATTTTAAGCATGTGCATAAATTATCATAAATCTTAATTATTTGAGATCAGCATGTGTCATAATTCATGCTACAGCATTTTCTTTGAAAAGTAATCATAGGGGATCATTATTATTATGCTCTCAGAATATTGGATTTTTGTCTTGTATGAAGTAATACTTATATCCGAGCTGAAAAAAACATACCAAAAAACTAATCAATTTCATACGAGTTGATAAGATATAATCCTAATGAACCGAAGGATATTATCAAATCACTTCTCACGCCCTTACTATGAGACTTTTACTCACTAAAACACTAAACTATACATGCTCCTTCGGTTGCCTTTTATGTTCCGAGGCCACGTTTACTCTTCCGAACAATACCGCAACTCAATTTCTAAACTTTTAAGAGGTTGAATTTTGAAAGGTCACTCTTTATTTCAATGGCTCATTATTTTACCATCTCTGGGGACTCAATTAACAACACCGTATTGAAAAAAAATAGGGTGTTTAAATGCGAGGGCGATGCTGAAAGTGTGGGTTCTAAAATGATGGAAAATATTAATGGAAGCCAGAGACTGTATAAATCTAGTTTTGTGGTAAACATAAGGGCTCCCACACAAAACTGCGATGCGATGCCGCATCGCAGGAACTTGCGATGCGAATTTCTGCGATACGATTTTGGGCGGCAAACTGTTTGGTAGGGCAACCGTGCTTTCAAGTGTAGTCAGCCGTATTAGACGTGTTTTTAGGAAGCGTAAGATGGATCGCAAAAATATAATAAAATTGCACTGCTGTTATTGTTAAATAGATATAAAAGAAAACAAAGTTTCACAGACGCTCTTCCGCGCATCTTGCTTAATAAATTTATATTTATGATGTTCATCACTTGTGTCCCAAAGGACGGGGCGTTTCTTAATTAAAGATATTAAAAAATCCACATCATATTAGGCCAGTCTATAAACAAAGAAAGCGGCGCAGGCGCCGCCCCTGTTTTTCTAAAACTGTCTCAGAGCGGACTAAAAGTCTTTTAAAAGGGGTGTCACCAAGTATGACGTAATATCGCAGGAATGCGCGATGCGATAGAGATCGGACGTTCTTGCGGTGAATTTATGAGAGTTCGCAGATATTTTCTATGCGATGCGAATTCGCAGTTTTGTGTGGGAGCCCTTACACCTTATTATACAACGCACTGAAGATCAAAAGACTATTTTGACGCAAACAAGACATGAAGGTGCTATTGCTTAAAGTTGATTATCGAGTTCAGATTAATATTAATTATAACTTCAGGTTTCCTTACGATTTTTGTCTATACCGATGTCAGTGTTTACGAAAGACAGGCGCGAGACTTACTCTTAAAAGGCGGCGGTTTTGGTACACCTCCCACCACCGACGATAAATCGACTACCAACTATTTTCAGACTTAAGAAATGTGGAATAAAGAAAAGTGACGTTCAAAAGAAAATTTTGTATGCCTTTTGTGGGCTTGTACTTGTGGCGATTAATAACTTTAATGTGTAACTATATTGTGTATAATGATTTAACAATAAAAAATTATTTATTTATTATTTTTGTTTTTTGTCTCATATTTTTTAATTAATTCCGAAAGTGTTGTCAAAATAATGTAGTGGCTAGCTAAAACTAGGTATAGGTCAAAAGGAAAAGTTTATTATCAGTCGCTTAACAGGAAATAAAAGAAGGGAGAAGTGACCAAGAAATGATTGTTATAGACAATACTTATTTTGACAATCTTAATTTGATGACAAACAGGTGGTGGCGCCGGTGAAAAGAAATACTTGTAGTTTGAGCTCGACTCAACTGCTGACGACGCGACGATGACTCAGCGTTTACAGTGGAGCGAAACATAGATCCTAAGATAGCACGAGCACTTCTCGTCCCTAATCATCAAAATCTACATAATTTTTCATATTCTTTGTGTTTTTCTCACTCCGTATTTTGTTTATACCTTTGCTAGCTTTTTCATACCATGACCCATTTTATTAAGCTTCATTCGATTTAAAAAATAAGTAATAGATATACTTTTTTCTGTGATTTTTATTACTTTGTAAGTGTTAATGTGTATCAATATTTAAAAATGTATTTAATGCTCAGTGTTTCCATAACATTTTATTATTGTTACATTTTAGTAATCCTATAAAAATATACATTTAAAACAGGGCCCAAACCATCGGCGGTAAAGGCTCCTGTCAGACGAACTTTCGAACTAATTTATTATCCAACTGCCTATTACTATGTATTGTCAAAGCTTTTAAATAATATGATACTTGCCGCCATGGCTATCATCACAATGACTGCTGAGCTCACTTCCCACATGACAACAACCTCGCGAGCTAAGGCAAGATACGTAGCATGCTTAACCTTTTGACCGCCAGAGACATTGTATAGATGACAAACCAAAAATATGCCACGCGCGCCACGTCACGACCCCGTGACAAATTTATAATCGAGTGTCATTTTATTAAATCTTGGTGCTCTGGGCACAGCTTTTCTGCTTTAACGTGGCGGTCAACGTTCTCGTTAATACTCCCAAATAAGGATACTTGTTTGGCTGAGAGAGCAGCCGGCAAGAGACCAACCAGTGATAGACACTCACACTTCGTACTTTTTTATAGCTAGCTATATAATGACTAAACTATCAGAACTACAAATTCGCTTATCGTTACTCGCCAACTCGTAACTAGTTTCTAGCTCTACTTGGTTCTCGTTCATCGCCGGCGGTGGGACAAGTGCCTTAACCACTGGCCAACTCGTCGCGATACATCTCGGAGATGCGAGTGTACTACGTGAGCTCGACAAATGGATGGGCGTTTAACGCTTGTGCGACAAAACTGTACAGCGACGCACCATAGTTCGAATGCACGCTAGTGCGACACACTGAAGATCGACATCACGCTAGTACGACATGAAGACACATTTGTATTCAATACTAGCTTTCGGCCACATGGATGTCGAACTTCTATCCACTATTTTAACCCTTTAGGGGTTAAATTTAAAAAATACTTTCTTAGTGGTTATTTCATCTTCACAAAGAATAAACACTCCAAGTTTCATGTCTCTAGTTAGTTAAATAACAACAAACAGTGATATCAGTCAGTGAGTTTTATAAAATGACTTCAAATGACTTCTCATGCATGAGGGAGTGTCAGACTTTTACTGACTAAAACCCACTCATGTTCCTTCGGTTACCCTTTATTATTTATTGTAACAATTAAAATCATTCCGCAACCCCGGCGCGTGCCGGAGGGCCCCGTCACGTGCTGACTGCTCTTTGAGTCGCGCGTGGAACAAACGCGCCATTAACACAGGCCTGGTCCTTATCGCTCGCTGTACGCAGTTCCGCACCTACGGCGGCCGGTAGTCGACTTGCGACTTTCGACGCCTACGCCTGTGGCTCTGTCCGCGGCGTGAGGCTGGACGCTGCCTTACCCGCCTCACCGCCTCCTTCTCCAGCATGACTGCTTCGCAAAAGGAGGCGACGGCTTCCCATTCAGTCTCGCCACGGAGCATGGCCCAAACCAGCGCCGGGTGCGAGAGGTCAGCACCGCCGATCGCGTCTGCAAGGACACGGCGGTGGTCCGTCCAAACGGGCATACCTCTACCGTATCACTCAGGCGTCGCTTACGCCAGAATACGACACATTAACCTTCCAAACTGACCGTGTCAGGCGACAAGTAAGAGCGCCGAGGCGCCTCTCCAACCAATTATACCTAATATTTTTCGAACACACATAGTGTGTTTTTTTTACTACTACTACTACTACAATTACACATTTTGGCGATTCCTTTTTATTTATTTAGATGAAGATAATGCTTTCTTATATCTACAGACTGCAGTGTCGCATAATCGTTTCACTTAGCATAATCACTTGGGCAGTGTCAAACTACTGTAATACCGTAATACTACACCAACGTACTATCGAATCAGAGTACTGTTGTACTACCGTAGTGTCGCACTACCGTAGTGTCGAACTACTGTCGCGAAATCGTTTGTCACACTTGCGTGATGTCGATCTTCAGTGTGTCGCACTAGCATGCATTCGAACTATGGTGAGTCGCTGTACAGTTTTGTTGCACAAGCGTTAAACGCCCATCCATTTGTCGAGCTCACGTAGTACACTCCGGAGATGCCTTAGCAGTTCAGTCATTGACTTAACCTTTCGACGACCAAGCGACAGCCGGCTGTTTCGCTGCTATCGTCTTTGTATTGTGTCTCGAATCACGTGTGTTCGAAGGAATAAAGGAATAAACAGTAAACATACGCGAGTAGACGAAACCTTGAAAGGGTGACAGTTGACTGACCACATAGTAGAACTAGAAGTACTGTTCAGGCAGTGTGGCAAAACTATACATTGACATTTAGGATAAAATTCAAGCTAGGTGCTTCGCTGTAGGAAGCAACATTTTGTAGTGTTGCATCATTACAGTGATGTAGCAAAAACAAAGCGGTGTGGTGCGACGCCAGCGAGCCTTAACTCGTTGAATTGGCATAGAAAGTTGACGACACCATTGGGCATCCCACAAGAATTAGATTATCAGGTCAAAATATCTTCATCATCCCTAGCCTTCGTCCCTATGTTAAAGGTTAGGGCTAGCTTCTAGTAAAACCGGATTCCGCTGAAAACCGACGTTTAACGTGGATCGACTGCGTGTAAAACCGTCCTACCCAGATACTGGGTAACACGTTTCGTGTGGGTTACATTGACTGTCAGCCTTTCTGGCTCTTGACTACTTGAATGGTCAACTTCAACTGTTTATTAATGGCATTTGTGGAAAAGACTCGGCTAAACTGTACAAGACAGGGCATCGATTTTTGCACCACAGTTCTGCCACGATCATGTTTGTTTTACAATATCTCAATCGAAGAAAGATATCTATAACACAAAATAATTACATGCAATACGACTGCGAAGGTCTCCTATTCGTGAAGAGTCCTAGTCCGTCAGAGCCTCATCAGTGAATCAGCGGGGTGTACCACGTGCAGGTGAGGTTGGCTTTGACCCTGGAGGTGATGGTAGGGCCACTTACACCCCAACCTGAATGGTATGAACTTATGAACTTGAAAGATATCAAAATAGGTACCTGTCATATCCAGACTAAATGTAGATTTTCAAATGAACTGATAAACAAATCTTGAGTTGTGTTACATCAGGCTTTTTAATAATTTTTATTTATATAAAAAAATGTACACGAAAATATTTTTTGATTTGATTTTTTATACTTTTGATCTATGATAAAATAAAGTTTTTTTTTGGAATTTTGTTCATAGATTGATAATATTTTTACAGACGTTAAAATAAGTACAATAAATACTCTACGGGTTTTAAGGTGCGTCCACACCTAACTTTACTGTCGGTTTTTTTAGGATTCCGTACCAATGAAACCCTAATAGTACTGTCATGTCCATCCGTCCGTTCTTTGCTTCCCGCTCAAACGGGTAGTGCTAGAAAACTGAAATGAAATTAAAATAAAATCATGAACATTTTTTTTGAGGTAAGTACCTCTCGTATACCTAAAGGGGGTGAGGTTTTTATTTCTGAGGCTAAGTAAGTTCCGTTCCCGCCTTCTGTTTCGTGTTAGGGACAACGCACACCGGAATGGCGGCGGCCGGCAGCGAGCGGCCGGCAGCGGCCGGCAGCGGCCGACCGGGCCGCCCGCGGCGCCGCAGGCCGCCAGCGTCGCTAAAAACGAAAGGCGCGCGGCTGCTGGCGGCCGCTGGCAGCCTCGCGACCTTTTCAAGCTTTTCAAGCGATACTAGTCTTTTAAGTATGTAGTTAAAGTTTAAAATTATTTCACACGGAAAGTGCTCGCCGCGTCGCTGCCTGCCGCTGCCATTCCGGTGTGACTCGGGCCTAACCTTACTGACTGATGGTACCCGAAGATGGTATCTATACATTAAAATTATTCAATAAAGCGTTAAGCCGGCAGGTCTGGCATGCGCGCATGTTTGTTGTGTTGTCGCCTCGGGCGGCCGTCGTCGCCGTCCCGCGCCTCGCTCACGGTGTGAGACGAGGTGAGGCGAGGTTGGCGCGCGGTGACTGTCGCTCGAGACATCGGGCTGTGTGCGCTTCCATCTTAGTCTTAGGTTTCGATTTTTATTTTTATCTAATTTTTATTATCCATAAGTACTTGCATAAAACACCCTTGTTGTATGTACCCACGAGAACACTGCCGACAAACTGTAATGCAGTTTGGCAGAATATTGTGATTAATATTAAGCAAGCCTACTTTTAAATAAATAAATAAATAATAAAAAAAAAACATAATTTTGTAAATACTAACTTTTAAACTTTCGCGTTTCATTATAACAACATAATATTATTACATCGGGTATTAACGCGAATAATATTTATTTAAATACCTTGGAAGGCTTGACGTTTCGACCTGGTTGCACAGGTCGTGGTCGCAAGCAGACTGAGGATGCGATGTCACAGCTCCCTGCATTCGGGCGATGAATCTTCAACTACCCCCATATTTTTATTTTTCACCATATTAGGCCGTCTACACACTACGCTGACCGTATCCACAGATGAGTTAACCGACTTTGCAGAAAAGCGAGGTTGTGTTATACGAATCACTGGATTCCACGCCGATGACAATTTAAAGCCGTCCTCCCGATTGAAATTGTTTGGAAATTTCTTTATTTCAACCGCTTCACGCACAAGTCTTGAATAATAGTGGCGATCAGTGGAGAGAATTTGCGGTCGGTGGAATTCGATCCAGTGATTAGTACCAGCCTGGAGCAGGTGTTCTGCTATCGCTGATTTGTTGCTCTGTCGGTTCTTGACTGCGACGATATGTTGTTCGTTTGCCCAATGTAGCTGTGGTAGTTCCTAAATTGGGCAAACGAAGCGGACCATAGCTGAGAGACGAGACGAGAAATATATAAAAAAAAATGTTCATGATTTTATTTTAATTTCATTTCAGTTTTCTAGCACTACCCGTTTGAGCGGGAAGCAGAGGACGGACGGACGCACAGAACAGTACTGTCCTGTGCGTTCGTGCGTTCAAACAGTAGCAGTACCGCCCACTGTTCTGCCTCACTGTTCTGCCCTCGTGTGAAATGGGCATAACTATATAGGGAATGTGCTATCGCTTGAAAAGGTCGCGAGGCCACCAGCGTCGGAAGAAGCGCGAGGCGCGCGGCCGCTGCCATTTCGGTGTGAGTTGGCCCTAAAATGAAACTATTTGACCAAATTATATTGCCACAAATTATATTCGTCTCTATTTTACTAGCAATACTTAAATCATGTCATCCTACTTTGATGTCTTATTGTATGTGTGTGTTTTTTGAAGATAGAATGTCGTATGTGTAACCTATCTACATAAACCTTTGCTGCGACCCACTGCCTATTACCGGCACACGTCTACCCTACAAGACTGAATTGATTATATACATGTAACCAACATGTAACATCATTGGTTGTACGACACATCTCCGCTCTTCTCCGCTTTGGCGAGATCTGGGCTTTATTTTTACCCACAGGGTGGACTTAGCGAATTTTATTAAAAAAAAAGCAAATATATATTATAACAGTGGCTGCTTAACTTTTAATACTTACTTCGAATAAGACTTAAAATATTGTAAATAGGGTGCGTCACAAAATCAAACTAGATAATATTATTAGATCTTTTAATACAAATAATATTATCAAAATTATTGAAATAAATATAAAAAAAAAACAAAAACGATGACGAAGGGGATACAAGGTACTGACTAGAGGCAAGAAATAAAAAATTAACATAATAATCGCCTGATAACTGCGTAAATAAAAAGTGCTTAGTAGGAAGATGTATTACCATGTGGTAAAGGATTCGTGGAACAGATCAAAGCAACAAACGTCGGTCAACCCTTCGTCGCATGCTATATTGAAGTTTAAGCCGTGAAAATGATCATTATCATCATCTTTACTATCTGATGGTGCAGCTAACTCCGTGGTTACTTCAGGACTATCGGATGGCCTCGCCTCTGTGCCCGTAACATTGTCGGGTCCAGGAGTCGTTGTTTTCTTCACCTGTTCAAATTCAAATTTAGTTAATATTTTGTCGTAATTTGTTGTTTCCCTACTATTTTTTATTTTGTCGTCAAATGTGTATAACGTGTAATATGTAATTAAACTATGATGAATACAACACGTGATCAAAAATCAGATGTTTGGGAATAATAGCTCCTTTTTTAGGGTTCCGTACAAAAGGGTAAAACGGGACCCTATTACTAAGCCTCCGCTGTCTATATGTCTGTCTCCAGGCTATATCTTATAAACCGTGATAGCTAGAAAGCTGAAATTTTCGTGAGAGAATGATGTATTTCCGTTGCCGCTATAACAACAAATACTAAAATTAACAAAAATAAAATATCCCCCATACAATAAACGTGTTTTTTTCGTATTTTTTTGCTCAATTTTAAAAACGGTAACAGGCAGACGCTTCAAATTTTCACAGAATATTTACTTGTATATTACCTTTCAAAATAAATAATTAAAAAACAATGAAGTAAATATTAAAGGGGGGCTTCCATACAACAACCGTAATTTTTAAGCAACTTTTACTCGATCTTAATAAACAGGTCACAGAAACTTGTCTGTTATAGATGATAGTACGGAACCCTTCGTGCATGAGTCGGACTCGCACTTGGCCAGTTTTTGTCTACAGCCCGTCAGCGTCAACTGCTGGTCATAGGCCTCATCTAACTTTTTCCACAGCATGAGATGCTGTGCCGCCTAAAACCAACGGCTCTAAAACAGTAACTTTTTCATATACGTCAAAAAAGGTAAACGGGTCAAGAACAATGAATTGAATCAATAGTAAAGTCAAATAAGAGCCAGAACGCTCCGAATGTACAACTTGAGTAGTATTTTTTTAATTGCATAATGGGCTTGCTCTTGGTCCCAGACTAGGCTGAGGGTATAGACGAGGCCTACGATGGATCAAGCTTACCCAAAAGATGCCTATGCACTCATCTCTTAAATACTTTGCGGTTATATCAATTTGGAAACACAGACGCCGGCCGGCAGGGAATTCCATTCTTTTGCGGTGCGCATAATAAATGATAGTGAGAATCGCTGCGTGCGGATATGAGGAATATTAACCAAGAAAGGGTGGTATCCCGCCGTACGACTGGATATCCGGCGGTAAAACGGAGATGGGGGAATAAGCTCGTGTAGCTCATGAGCACGCTCTTCTGTCAAACTCAAATGATTTTGATTTACCTTTGGTTCCATCATGTTTCGAAATAGCTCCGGTTTCATCAACACATAATATCTGACGTCATGCTTTCGTCTGAATTCTACCGGTGCAGGCTCAGGCGGTGCTTGCTTTATCTGATTTAATCCTTGTCCTGAAACTCTTAGAATCAACTTCATTTTCGTAATATCTTCTTCGTTTTCATCTACAGTATCTTCTTCTGATGGTGAAGAGACCTCTGTATTTGGGCCAGGGCAAGGTTCGGGACATTCACATTCGGCATTTTTGCATTTTCCTCCAAATTGAAACCTGTAATTTAATTTGGGGCCAGTGGAGGTACCGATGGTAGAATAGAATCTTTTCTGTTTAGAAGTATGTTGCTTTTTCTCCGTTTTTCCTGTTTCAACCGATTCTATTACATAGCCGTCACCGGTTTGAGGAGAATGTTGTAATATAGATCCTGGAACCTGTTGCATGTGCTGACAGGTGCATGTTGCTTCTTTTTTTTTCGGTGGATTTAAGCAATTCAGGCATTGCGGAATTCTACCTGTAAATATTTTAAGTTTTGGTGACTTTGCTTATTGAAAACCAATAATTTCTCTGCAGTTTTCATAAGTAACATAAGAAAACCTTAGTACTTAGTATGGTAGATTAATTCAGCATAACATAGTCTAGTTACTAAAGAAATAAAGATAAGTGCTAATATAGCTGCTTAGGGGCATATAAATATAATAAGTATTAGTTACAGTTCCGAATCACGCTCATGTATGCGTGTTCTTAGAAGAATCCTTGCTTCGTTGGAAGATGTTATAGGGACACTACTTTTAAACTAAATAGGGAATACCTGGGTATGCTGGCCCAGCTAGTGACTGAGACTCAGCATCAGGCGATTTGGCACCCTCTCCACACCCAATCGACTGCATGTTTTGTAATCTAGCGCCTTTGACTACTTGTTGCAACAATTCTATAAACTTCTGTGGAGTGCATTGACACAGTTGCATTTGTGGCATTGGGGAACATTCTTGAACCATGCTTGGATCCGGAACGCAGCAAGGCATCGACATAAGAGGTTCGTTCTGACTTACTTTCCATGCCGGTAATAAAAATGGCTGGCCAATCATACCTACGAACATTGAAAAATAAGTTTCTTTGCTCTCAGAATAATGTGCCAAGTTTCAGAATGTATATTTGTTATTACATTAGCATATGAAAAACCAGAAAAAAGTACTTAAATTGATTTTTGAAGCAGTACCTGTAGTAATGCCGGAAGTGATACCTCTTGGGATGCCTGTAGCAATGTTAGGTACCTGGACCTGAGGTTCTTTAGCACAACAGCAAGGCCTATCAGTAGTGGTGTCGGTACTCATGCCATGACACGTCTGGGCATGTCTCTTCACTTGAGCAGCCGGTGTTGTGATCTGACACAGCTTGTTCTTCGTCTGCTTTATAATATTTTCTTCAGGCTCTGAGGCCTGATGGCCAAACAGCGTCTCTTTATTGTTCAAAGACAGAACTTCTATCGGTAAACCTTCCATGAAAAAATGTTTGCCTTTTGCAGATATCTTCACCCCTTGCGGTGAAACGGCAGAGGTTGTGCCTGTAAATGATCTAAGTTTTAATTTAACGCATCGTTTGAAGGTAGTTATGAAAGGTACTGACTACGTTCATGCTTAAAATATTTTAACTAAATCAAAATCTTGAAACAGTCTCGATAATTAGGATTCTTAGATCATGAAATAAACTAAACAAAAATACTTGCCCGGTTCTCCCGGTTTACCTTTCCTTTTCCATTTCAAAGGATTGACGCTCATTTGTATACAAATGGTGGATGAATGGCTATCACTAACTGCGTCTTTGTCAACGGACGGTACAATCACAAATATGGAGGAATCATTAGAAAAGTCATTATTTCTTAAAAGTTCTTCAATCATTGTCTGTATATCATGGCCACTGTCTGAATGGTTTATGATAACGATAGAACCACTATTAGTAGCTTCTTGCTTATTTTCTTTTTCATTCTCAGGCACTTCTTTTTTATTTTGATTATTTTCACTTATTTCCCTTTTCTTTTCATCAAGCTGTGTTTGAAAATTGTCTTTTGGCTGTTGTGTTTCGCAAACTTCTTTATTGTTTCGATTTGATGATGGTGAATGATTTTCCGTTTTCTTTTTATGCATAATGATGGTTATGCCTATGTTACGTTTTCATACAACTGTTACATAAACAGTTTGTTTCTTTGTTCACTTTGTGGTACAATTAGAGTATGAATGTAGTTTAATTGGGCTAATTTGTGTAATGACGTTTCAATTCATTGGTACATGGCGACGACGTCGTCTATCTACAAAAAAACTTGATTCCTGAGACTTATTCCTCAATTTAATGAACTCTTATAACTATCTGCATCTTTGGGAAACCGATCTCATCATAGTTGGGGTGATGCAAGGCAAATTATCTTCTCCCTAGCCTTTTCCTAATTATTTATACTTTCAGATCGGCTTCCAGTCTAACCAGATTCTGCTGAGTACCAGATGCTAGGCAGATGATGGCTAAATATTAACCAGAATACCAACATAAACCTCTGGCCTTAAACTTACCTCTTTATTGTAAGGATATCTTATACCGACCACTTCATAAATAAATATGAGTCTTCAGTGGAGCTGTGGAGAATGGCTGGTAGCCAAAATAATTCGTGGGATAAGATCGCTTCGTATGAAGATGTGACACTACCTAATGGGTTATTTTAGTATAAGCTTCTTAGTTGTATCAATACCTTTGCACCTAAGCTTTGCACAAACGTTTCGATTATAAATTTTGAATTATTTTAATGATATAGTTGGGCAGCATTTGTAACCAACAATTGGTTTTGGAAATTTATTTGTAATATAGATTATTGAGGATACCTATTATGTCGTGATTTTATATCTAAATAATGCTTTTGATTTATGGAGTTACATTATTTTTACAGGAAGTGTTTGATGTTTATAATACTGACACTGCATTTCAACGTACAAAATGTCAATCGGACTGACGTGTTAAGTGACAGAAATGAAATGAACCAATAAACAATAGTGGACGTATACACTGTAAAGGTATTAACAGTAATCGTTGATTATGGTCAACTTATCTATCACAAGTCCGTATGCAACATCAGCAACATTTAACTTAAACATTTTGAAGAAAACCGAATTACCTAACACAAGTTCCACCAGAGAAGAACGCAAAACCCGACCCACGAGCCAGACTCCCTTTAAAAATGTGCATGAGTTAATTTGCCTGGAGCAGCCCAGCCGAGCTAGATATCGCTCTCTAAAATGCGATAATCCAGAGACAAAAAAAACGGCCAAGAGCGTGTCGGGCCACGCTCAATGTAGGGTTTCGTAGTTTCCCGTCCGTCACAATAAGTGTTCCCACTTATAAGTTTAAAAAAAAGGCTATTTGTTACGTTGACATACTAAGTACGCAGAAATTATTTTGTACAATATTTTTGTCTTTTTTGTACAAAAACTGTTCTTTCTATCAAGTTCAAAATAATTTTCCTAGAAAGTACTTATAAAGTTCTACTTTCCAGATTTTTTTCATATTTTTTAAACCTACGGGTCAAAAGTTAGAGGGGGGGGGGGACGCTTTAATTTTTCCTTTTGGAGCGATTATTTCCGATATTATTGACATTATCAACAACTGATTTTAGTAAACCCCTTTTCATTTTTAAATACCTATCCAAAAATATATCACACGTCAGGGCTGAAATTAAAAAAAAATCACTTCCCTCTTTACATATAGGGGGGCTACCCTAATAAAACATTTTTTTCCAATTTTTATTTTACCACTTTGTCGGCGTGGTTGATATACATATTGGTACCAAATTTCAGCTTTCTAGTGCTAACGGTCACAGAGATTAAGCGAGGACGGACGGACAGACAGACAGACATGGCGAAACTATAAGGGTTCCTAGTTGACTACGGAACCCTAAAAAGAATCGACTTGAATTTTCACACTTCCCCGCGCATCGCGCTTGACACCGCGAAAGGTCAGCGAAAAACGTGCGAATTGGTTCTACAGCCCCAGCTCTAGGAGCGGCTAACTATTATTGGCGTGAAGACAGCTATAATAGGCGCGAGATCGAAGCAATTGCATGATTTCACCCTGCTAACTGTGAAATTTTCGGTAAACTTTGGACATTCTATTTGCAGCTGAAAGTTTTCACCCTGTGTACTGAAATCCCTTTTACTCGCTTCAAACTAATCGTGTCACTCTCTCTGGCTTGGCCACCATCAGGGATTTTAATTTTGATAACACAAAAAAATAGTCGCTAAATAGTCGAAATTAGTCGCCAAATATCAGAAATAGTCGTTCACTAGTTCAAAAGTTATAAGGGTTTATAGGTGGCCGAGCTAGAGAGAGTCTCCCCAGCTTGGCCACATGTATATCTCGAAAACTAGGGCACCTAGATAAGATCTGTTTTTACAAAAAAATAGTCGTTAAATAGTCGAAATTAGTCGCCAAATATCAGAAATAGTCGTTCACTAGTTCAAAAGTTATAAGGGTATATAGGTGGCCGAGCTGGAGAGAGTCTCCCCAGCTTGGCCACATGCATATCTCGAAACCTAGTGAAGATCTGTTTTTACAAAAAAATTGTCGCTAAATAGTCGAAATTAGTCGCCAAATATCAGAAATAGTCGGGTCTTAGATTAGAAGTTATAATGAGTTCAATTTTTAAAGTATAGTCCAAGAGCTAGACAGCAAAGTCTACGAAAACATTCCAAGAAAAAAGATACTCTATTAATATGTGTAATATACTTCTAGTTTTATCGATCTAAAGTCCTTACAAATGTCAGAGAAAGATAAATTTTCAATTAAACATATGTTTCTATGTCAATATGTAGTTGGCCAAATCAGCTAAGTAAAGTCGCACCATTAAAGAGTATAAGGACAACACTAAACACAAAGTTGATATCAATTTTCACTTTATTTCGAATCTTACGTAATAATATTACCCGGAAAACTAAACAGTTTAAAAAAATCACAAACGATGGAAAAAATGTACATTATTACAGAATTGAGTAATCTTGAATCAAAAATATTTACATATATCTTTTTTATAAAATTTTCATTTTTAGTGTGTTTTCTTCTTGTTACGGTTTTCTTTAATAATATTTTTCAATAAAATTAACTATACGCTAATAAAGTTCGGTGACCCAGATACGCCACTCAAGGCAACTTAAATCCTGAGATAAAAGTTTTATTTTTAATATTTAATGAAGGACGACACTGTTATGTGGTGTGCAGCTTGAACAAACGCATTCTATATAATGAAATATGACTGCAGAAAATACATACATAATGTAAGTCTCAAGTCTTGCTGATTATCTACAATTTTATGTTTCGTTCTGATAAAATTACGGGCCTGTTTCGAAAGGAGGACATTCACAAAATTTTTTTCGTCTTAGACGCCACATCTCTTATATTTTACCTCTTGTACCTAACTTAGGTATACTAATACAGCTAATTTTATATTCCCATTTTCTTCGCACAATGCATTGATGCACGGAGGATTGATACATATTACAACCCTGAAAAAAATGTTTAAAGAATATCAATATAATTTATTTGGTGTGAGTATATATTTTATGTGAGTATATATCTAATATACTCAATGTGTGCAAGGAATATATTAGAGACATTAGAATATGACTATGTTTCTGAAATACATTGAAGATGTAATGTGCTTACCAGTGTTGCTATAATTTTAAGTAAATGTTTTATTCCAATTAAAGTTATGTTTGGATAACTTGATGCAAATACTGGAGCAATTCAGAGAGAGTTCCGAATCATTATCGTCTGACGTTGGCACTGCTACAATTATTGAGGAATCATAGGAAAATTCATTATTCGACATCAGTTGGTCCACCATGGTTGTTATATCTTGTTCACTGTTCAAATTGCTTATGACCACGATTGGTTCTCCATTCTTCGTCTTTATTTGTGGCATATTGTGCTTGTTGTCTAGGTTTGCATTAGATAGCAAGTCGGTCAAGTATTCATTTCGTTTTCTACGTGAGCAATAAGGTCCATATTCTGCGTTTCTTGTGTGCACTCTGCTAAAGTGTATCTCATTGTTATGGTTGACGCTGATGAAAAAATGTCATGTTAATATCTTTATACTAATATTACTTCTTATATTATTATTTTTTTATTACTTCTATACTAATATTATAAACAGGTATTTGTAAGTTTGTATGTAGGTGGTAATCTCTGGAACTCCTGGTCTGATTTGAAAAATTCTTTCAGTGTTAGATAGCCCATTTATCGAGGAATGCTATAGGCTATAAACCATCACGCTACGACCCACGGGAGCGGAGCAGTAAATGAAAAATGCGGGTGAAACCGCAGGGGACAGCTAGTATCTATACATAAAATAAAATTATAATTATATAAAAGAAAGTCGTGTTAGTTACACATTTAATAACTCAAGAACGGCAAAACCGATTTGGCTGAAAATTGGTGGGGAGGTAGCTTAGGACCAGGGGACGGACATAGAATACTTACTTTTTATCTTCTATTTTTAATAACCAAAAATCTGATATAACGCTGGTGAAACCGCGGAGGACAGCTAGTTTCGTAAAAAACTTAAGATACAACTAATAAGAATATTTAGTTATAGTATACGATACGGTACATCTTTAGACATTAAGAGTGAAAATCACCAAACTTTTATACTTACTTTAAATCTTTACTTGAGAATAAAATATTAATTTTGGGCGATTTTTCGATACAAAAACTGTCAGGATGGCAATTTTCTTCAACTTATAACTAGGTATAATAATTTGGTGAAATTGACTAAACTGAACATAATTTTTACCTCATTGTTGTGTCGTCACTACTATATTCGTCCCCAGTGTTATCAATTCTGACTAAAGAACGCTCTGATTCCTCGCCTGCGCTATCGTTAAATTGATCAATAGATATTGGATAGTATAGAAACTGAGTGGAACTTGACGTGTAGTGGCTGCTAATTTCTAAAGATTCTACGCTAGATTTGTCCGTCGTACTACTAGAATCTGTGTTTAGGGATAACGATGATTCACTCTTTATCAGTAAAATTGAATCATAACTGTTGGTGTGGTCAAGTTCGGTGTCTGCCAATAGTTCTATATCTCTAGATATATTGACCATTCTGTCAAAGTCACACATTTCATAGGTGGCACTTTCATGTACGCTATGTTTATTGTTCTCTATTTTATTCGTTTCATCGTAAGAAAAACCGCTGCCAGATATACTGGTCCACATAATTGAAGTATCGAGATCAGTATCTAATGTATCGTCTTCAGAAAAAATGTTTACGGTAGGAATTTTTTTATATTCTTTTAATTCGTTTGTCTCAAATGCATTAGCTGAGGCAGTATCTGATTGGTCAATACTACAGAATCTATCTGTCATTTTGTGGTTTTGGTGACTATTGAACTGTTTTCTGAAGATAGGAACGTCATCCACTCTACCAACAGTTACTTTTATTCCTTCGTTGTCGATAAAAGCTCCATTTTTAACTCCTGGAAGACATTCGTAATCACAATCGCACAAAGAAGATATGTCTGGAGACGTCACTCTAATTTTTACATAACTATGTTTAAATTTAATTTTCTTAGTATCACAACCGCAGCCACGCTCGCAAGTAGTTATTTTTGCAACGTCTTCTAACTTTTGGCTTATACCAGCAGCAGCAGCTACCGCCTTAACCTTTGATATGGCCGCACCACTCTTTTTAGATTTGGTTTTTATCTTTTCTTTTTTTTCAGAAGGCGTTGGAACCGGTGGCAGTCCCGCTTCAGTCCTAACTTTTTTGACTAACTCTTTTTCAGAAGCCGTTTTCCCTTCAGGCAGCGGTAAACCTGCCTTGGCGAGCCCTGTTAGTATCCTTTCTTTTTCTCTGACTGACTTTCCAGCAAGAGGAGTTAACAAACCCTCTTCTTTAGCCTTCCGAACTGCTTCTTTTTCCGAAATTGGTTTTGCTGGTGGCGGCAGGCCCAGTTCGGTTTGAACCTTTTTTATTAATTCCTTTTCTGACGGAGTTTTACCTTCGGGCAGCGGCAACCCAGCTTCGGCCCGTTCTTTTATAATTTTTTCCTTCTGAGATGGTGTTTTTCCTTTAAGTGGTGTTAGCAAACCAGCAGCTGCTGAGGGTTTCTCTGCTGCTGCTTTAACTTTTTTTATCATAGTTTTTTCAGAAGCAGTTCTACCTTCTGGTAGTGGTATTCCAGCAGCAGCCATGCCTTTTAAAATGCGCTCCTTTTGAGATGGCGTTTTACCTTCAAGAGGCGTTACAATTCCAGCGGCTTCAGCTTTTTGCATTTTTATTTTTTCCGACTTTGTAGTAGGTTCGGATGGAAGTCCAAGTTCTTTGCGAACTTTTTCCGCTACCTTTTTCTCTGATTCTGTTTGAGCTTCAGGAAGCGGTAAGCCTTTTTCTACTAAACCTTTTAATATTTTCTCTTTCTCCTTTGCAGATTTTCCTGCCAATGGTGTTAACAAACCGGCTTCTTTCGCTTTTTTTAATTTTTCAGATGTAACTTTTGACGGAGCTTTGCTTTCTGCTTTTACTTTTGATATAAGCGCTTTCTCTGAAGGTGTTTTTCCTTCAGGCAATGGAATGCCTTCTTTACGAAAGCTTGCTAATATTTTTTTCTTTTCTGATGGAGTTTTAGCTTCTTTTAACCTTTCTGAAGGTGTTTTTTCTCTTACAGCAGGAGGTTCTCCGGCTGTGACTTTTCGTACAATTTCTTTCTCAGACGGTGTTACACCTTCTGATATAGGGATGCCTGCAGCCACTCTATCTCGTAAAATTTTTTCTTTGGCCGATGGCGTTTTACCTTTTATAGGTGTCAGCAGTCCTGCAGCTTTTGCTCTTTTCATTTTCTCTGATGGTGTAGGCGATACGTAACCTGTATCTTTCTTAATCTTGTCTATCAAAGCTCTTTCAGATGTTGTCCTTCCAACAGGCAATGGCAATCCTGCCGCTACTCTACCTCGCAGTATTTTCTCTTTCTGTGAAGGTGTTTTACCTTCCAAAGGAGTTAAAAGACCAGATTTTTTGGCTTTTTTAATTTTTTCTGATGGTGTTTTTTCAGGCACTCCTAATTCGGTTTTAACTTTCTTTACTAGTAATTTTTCCGATGCAGTTTTACCTTCGGGTAAAGGCAAACCAGCTTCAGCAAGACCTGTTAGAATTTTTTCTTTTTCTTCTGGAGTTTTTCCTTCTAAAGGTGTCAATAAACCAGCTGCTTTTGCTTTTTTAATTTTTTCCGATGTAATTGAAGGAGCTGCTGTTTTGGCAGATGGTTTTTTTCCTGACATTACCTTAGCTATTAGTGATTTCTCCGATGCAGTTCGTCCTTCAGGCAAGGGAATACCCCTGTCTTTCAAATCTTGTAAGATTTTTTCTTTTTCCTTTGGTGTTTTACCTTCTAAAGGTTGGATTATTCCGGCATTTTCAGCTTTGGCGTACTTCTCTTTCATTGATAGAGTTTTTGGTTCCGGAGGTAGACCAAGTTCAGCTCGAACTTTGCCAGTGAGCTTTTTCTCAGAAGCTGTTTTTGGTTCAGGAAGAGGCAGCCCTTTCATAGCTAGTCCTTTCATTATATTTTCTTTTTGTGAGGGAGTTTTTCTTTCTAAAGGTGAAGCAAGTCCTTCAGCTTTCGCTTCGCGCATTTTAGCTGAAGGCGTAATAGACGGTGCAGCTTTTGCTTGACGCAGTTTAGCGGAAGGTGTAACAGACGGTGCACGTTCTACCGCTTGTATCTTAGCTATAAGAGCTTTCTCTGATGGCGTTCGTCCTTCAGGCAATGGGATTCCCCTGTCTTTCAAATCCTGCAATATTTTTTCTTTTTCTTTCGGTGTTTTACCTTCCAGAGGCATAACTATTCCGTCACTTTCAGCTTTAGCGTACTTTTCTTTCATAGAGGAAGTTTTTGGTTCTGGAGGTAAACCAAGTTCAGCTCTAACCTTGTCGGTGAGCTTTTTCTCAGAAGCCGTTTTTGGTTCAGGAAGAGGCAAACCTTGCATTGCTAAACCTTTCATTATCTTTTCTTTTTGTGATGGAGTTTTTCCTTCTAAAGATGTAACAAGTTCTGCAGCTTTCGCTTCACGTAGTTTTTCTGACGGTGTCACCGATGGCTTACCTATTTCTTCTTTCACTTTAGCTGTCAGGGCTTTCTCTGATGGAGTTCGCCCTTCAGGTAAAGGGATTCCTTTCTCTTGCAAACCTTTGAGAATTTTCTCTTTTTCTTTGACCGACTTGCCTTCCAGAGGCTGCAATATTCCAGCACTTGCGGCTTTAGCGTACTTTTCTTTCATTGTTGGAGTTTTTGGTTCCGGAGGTAGGCCAAGTTCAGCTCGAACCTTTTCACTAAGCTTTTTCTCAGAAGCTGTTTTGGGTTCAGGCAAAGGCAGTCCTTTCTGTGCTAATTCTTTCAGTATTTTTTCTTTTTGGGAAGGAGTTTTTCCCTCTAACGGTGATGCGAGACCTGCAGCTTTCGCTTCACGTAATTTACCTGAAGGTGTAACAGACGGTGCACGTTCTCCCGCTTGTATTTTAGCTATTAGGGCTTTTTCTGATGGCGTTCGTCCTTCAGGCAACGGAATTCCCCTCTCTTTTAAATTTTGTAGTATTTTTTCTTGTTTTTTCAGTGTTTTACCTTCTAGAGGTTGAATTAAGCCGTCACTATCAGCTTTGGCGTACTTTTCTTTCATGGATGGAGTTTTTGGTTCCGGTGGTAAGCCGAGCTCAGCCCGTACTTTATCAGTGAGCTTTTTCTCAGAAACAGTTTTCGGTTCAGGAAGAGGAAGCCCTTTCATTACTAATCCTTTTAATATCTTTTCTTTCTGTGACGGTGTTTTTCCTTCTAAAGGTGTAACAAGTCCTGCAGCTTTTGCTTCACGCAGTTTAGTTGAAGGTGTAACAGACGGTGCACGTTCTCCCGCTTGTATCTTAGCTATAAGAGCTTTCTCTGATGGCGTTCGTCCTTCAGGCAATGGGATTCCCCTGTCTTTTAAATTTTGTAGGACTTTTTCTTGTTCTTTTGGTGTTTTACCTTCCAGAGGTTGAATCAATCCGTCACTTTCAGCTTTAGCGTACTTTTCTTTCATAGAAGGAGATTTTGGTTCCGGTGGTAGGCCAAGCTGAGCTCTAACTTTGTCAGTGAGCTTTTTTTCAGAAGCAGTTTTCGGTTCAGGAAGAGGAAGCCCTTTCATTACCAATCCTTTCATTATTTTTTCTTTTTGTGACGGTGTTTTTCCTTCTAAGGGTGTAACAAGTCCTGCAGCTTTCGCTTCACGCAGTTTAGCGGAAGGTGTAACAGACGGTGCACGTTCTTCCGCTTGTATCTTAGCTATAAGAGCTTTCTCTGATGGCGTTCGTCCTTCAGGCAATGAAATTCCCCTGTCTTTTAAATTTTGTAGGATTTTTTCTTGTTCTTTTGGTGTTTTACCTTCCAGAGGTTGGATTAATCCGTCACTTTCAGCTTTGGCGTATTTTTCTTTCATTGATGCAGTTTTTGGTTCCGGTGGTAGGCCAAGTTCCGCTCGAACTTTGTCAGTGAGCTTTTTCTCAGATGCAGTTTTCGGTTCAGGAAGAGGAAGCCCTTTCATTGCTAATCCTTTCATTATCTTTTCTTTTTGTGAGGGGCTTTTGCCTTCTAAAGGTGTAACAAGTCCTGCAGCTTTTGCTTTGCGCAATTTTTCTGATGGTGTAACAGATGGTGCACGCTCTGACGCTTTTACCTTTGCTGTTAAAGCTTTCTCTGACGGCGTTCGTCCTTCGGGTAATGGTATTCCCCTGTCTTTCAAATCTTGTAAGATTTTTTCTTTTTCCTTAGATGTTTTACCTTCTAGAGGCTGGATTACTCCTTCAGCTTTTGCATACTTTTCTTTCATAGATGGTGTTTTTGGTTCTGGAGGTAAACCAAGTTCAGCTCGAACTTTGTCAGCGAGCTTTTTTTCAGAAGCAGTTTTAGGTTCAGGAAGAGGCTGTCCTTTCTGTGCTAATTCTTTCAGTATTTTTTCTTTTTGTGAAGGAGTTTTTCCTTTTAAAGGTGTAACCAGCCCTGCAGCTTTTGCTTTTCGTAGTTTTTCTGATGGAGTAAGAGAGGGAGCTCGTTCTCCTGCTTGAACTTTAGCTATTAGAGCTTTTTCAGATGGTGTCCTTCCTTCAGGCAATGGAATGCCTCTGTCTTTTAAGTCTTGCAATATTTTTTCTTTTTCTTTTGGCGTTTTACCCTCCAATGGTTTAATTATTCCGTCACTGTCAGCCATAGCGTACTTTTCTTTCATTGACAGAGTTTTCGGCTCCGGTGGTAGGCCAAGTTCTGCTCGAACCTTTTCAGTTAGCTTTTTCTCAGAGGTTGTTTTTGGCTCAGGAAGAGGTAGACCTTTCATTGCTAGTCCTTTCATTATTTTTTCTTTTTGTGAGGGAGTTTTTCCTTCTAAAGGTGAAGTAAGCCCTGCAGATTTTGCTTCACGTAGTTTAGCTGAAGGCGTAACTGACGGTGCAACTTTCGCTTCACGCAGTTTAGCGGAAGGTGTAACAGACGGTGCACGTTCTCCCGTTTTAACTTTAGCTATAAGAGCTTTCTCTGATGGCGTTCGTCCTTCAGGCAATGGAATTCCCCTGTCTTTTAAATCTTGTAGGATTTTTTCTTGTTCTTTTGGTGTTTTACCTTCCAGAGGTTGGATTAATCCGTCACTTTCAGCTTTGGCGTATTTTTCTTTCATTGATGCAGTTTTTGGTTCCGGTGGTAGGCCAAGTTCCGCTCGAACTTTGTCAGTGAGCTTTTTCTCAGATGCAGTTTTCGGTTCAGGAAGAGGAAGCCCTTTCATTGCTAATCCTTTCATTATCTTTTCTTTTTGTGAGGGGCTTTTGCCTTCTAAAGGTGTAACAAGTCCTGCAGCTTTTGCTTTGCGCAATTTTTCTGATGGTGTAACAGATGGTGCACGCTCTGACGCTTTTACCTTTGCTGTTAAAGCTTTCTCTGACGGCGTTCGTCCTTCGGGTAATGGTATTCCCCTGTCTTTCAAATCTTGTAAGATTTTTTCTTTTTCCTTAGATGTTTTACCTTCTAGAGGCTGGATTACTCCTTCAGCTTTTGCATACTTTTCTTTCATAGTTGGAGTTTTCGGTTCCGGAGGTAGGCCAAGTTCAGCTCGAACCTTGTCCGAGAGCTTTTTTTCAGAAGCCGTTTTAGGTTCAGGAAGAGGCAAACCCTGCATTACTAATCCTTTCATTATCTTTTCTTTTTGTGAGGGAGATTTTCCCTCCAAGGGCGTACTTATTCCTGCAGTTTTTGCTTGACGCAGTTTAGCCGATGGTGTAACAGACGGTGCAGCTTTTGCTTCACGCAGTTTAGCTGAAGGTGTAGTAGACGGTGCACGTTCTCCCGTTTGTATCTTAGCTATAAGAGCTTTCTCCGACGGTGTTCGTCCTTCAGGCAATGGAATACCTCTATCTTTCAAATCTTGTAATATCTTTTCTTTTTCTTTTGATGTTTTACCTTCCAGAGGCCTAATTATTCCATCACCTTCAGCTTTGGCGTACTTTTCTTTCATAGAGGGAGTTTTTGGTTCCGGAGGTAAACCAAGTTCAGCTCTTACCTTGTCAGTGATCTTTTTCTCAGAAGCAGTTTTCGGTATAGGAAGAGGCAGTCCTTTCATTGCCATTCCTTTCATTATCTTTTCTTTTTGCGAGGGAGTTTTTCCCTCCAGTGGTGTAATTATACCTGCAGCTTTTGCTTCACGCAGTTTTGCTGATGGCGTTACTGATGGCTTTCCTATTTCCTCTTTCAATTTAGCTGTAAGAGCTTTCTCTGAAGGCGTTCGCCCTTCAGGTAAAGGAATTCCCTTTTCTTGCAAACCTTTTAGAATTTGCTCTTTTTCTTTGGCTGACTTGCCTTCTAGCGGTTGTAATATTCCAGCACTTGCGGCTTTAGCGTACTTTTCTTTCATAGTTGGAGTTTTCGGTTTCGGTGGTAGGCCAAGTTCAGCTCGAACCTTGTCTGTGAGTTTTTTCTCAGATGCCGTTTTTGGTTCAGGAAGAGGCAAACCTTGCATTGCTAATCCTTTCATTATCTTTTCTTTTTGTGAGGGAGTTTTTCCCTCCAGTGGTGTAATTATACCTGCAGCTTTTGCTTCACGCAGTTTAGTTGAAGGTGTAACAGGCGGAACACGTTCTCCTGCATGTATTTTTGCTATGAGAGCTTTTTCTGATGCCGTTCGTCCTTCAGGCAATGGAATACCTCTGTCTTTCAAATCTTGTAATATCTTTTCTTTTTCTTTTGCCGTTTTACCTTCAAGAGGCTTAATTATTCCATCACCTTCAGCTTTGGCATACTTTTCTTTCATGGAGAGAGTTTTTGGTTCGGGAGGTAGGCCAAGTTCAGCTCGAACCTTGTCCGTGAGCTTTTTCTCAGAGGCCGTTTTTGGTTCAGGAAGAGGCAAACCCTGCATTGCTAATCCTTTTATTATTTTTTCTTTTTGCGAGGGAGTTTTTCCCTCCAGTGGTGTAATTATACCTGCAGCTTTCGCTTCACGCAGTTTTGCTGATGGCGTTACTGATGGCTTTCCTATTTCCTCTTTCACTTTAGCTGTAAGAGCTTTCTCTGAAGGCGTTCGCCCTTCAGGTAAAGGAATTCCCTTTTCTTGCAAACCTTTTAGAATTTGCTCTTTTTCTTTGGCTGACTTGCCTTCTAGCGGTTGTAATATTCCGGCACTTGCGGCTTTAGCGTACTTTTCTTTCATTGTTGGAGTTTTCGGTTCCGGAGGTAGGCCAAGTTCAGCTCGAACTTTGTCAGTAAGTTTTTTCTCAGAGGCAGTTTTTGGTTCAGGAAGAGGCAAACCTTGCATTGCTAATCCTTTTATTATCTTTTCTTTTTGCGAGAGAGTCTTTCCCTCCAGTGGTGTAATTATACCTGCAGCTTTCGCTTCACGCAGTTTTGCTGAAGGTGTTACTGATGGCTTTCCTATTTCCTCTTTCACTTTTGCTGTAAGAGCTTTTTCAGATGGCGTTCGCCCTTCAGGTAGGGGTATTCCTTTCTCTTGCAAACCTTTCAAAATTTTTTCTTTTTCTTTGATTGACTTACCTTCCAGAGGCTGCATTATTCCAGCACTTGCGGCTTTAGCGTACTTTTCTTTCATTGTTGGAGTTTTTGGCTCCGGAGGTAGGCCAAGTTCAGCTCGAACCTTTTCAGTAAGCTTTTTTTCAGAGGCAGTTTTTGGTTCAGGAAGAGGCAATCCCTGCATTGCTAATCCTTTCATTATTTTTTCTTTTTGTGAGGGAGTTTTTCCTTCCAGTGGTGTAATTATACCTGCAGCTTTTGCTTCACGTAGTTTAGCGGAAGTTGTAACAGGCGGTGCACGCTCTCCCGCTTGTATTTTCGCTATGAGAGCTTTCTCTGAGGCTGTTCGGCCTTCTGGCAATGGGATACTTCTGTCTTTCAAATCTCGTAATATCTTTTCTTTTTCTTTTGCCGTTTTACCTTCTAGCGGCTTAATTATTCCATCTTTTTCAGCTTTGGCGTACTTTTCTTTCATAGATGGCGTTTTTGGTTCCGGTGGTAGACCAAGTTCAGCTCGAACTTTGTCAGTGAGCTTTATATCAGAAGCAGTTTTCGGTTCAGGAAGAGGCTGTCCTTTCATTGCTAATCCTTTTAATGTTTTTTCTTTTTGTGAAGGGGTTTTTCCTTCTAAAGCTTCTGCAGTTTTTGCTTCGCGCAGTTTTGCCAGTGGTGCTTCCGCTTTCGCTTTAGCTATCAAAGCTTTCTCAGATGGCGTTCGTCCTTCAGGCAATGGGATTCCCCTGTCTTTCAAATCTTGTATGATTTTTTCCTTTTCTTCTGGTGTTTTACCTTCCAGAGGCTGCAACAATCCGACACTTGCAGCTTTGGCGTACTTCTTTTTCATGGAGGGAGTTTTGGGTTCCGGAGGTAAGCCTAGTTCAGCTCTTACCTTTTCGCTCAGCTTTTTTTCAGTAGCAGTTTTCCCTGGAGGAAGCGGTAATCCTTTAGCTGCTATTTCTTTCAAAATCTCTTCTTTTTCCTCGGCAGTTTTACCTTTTAATGAAATTTCAGTTTGGGTAACTCTGGATTTCACTTTTTTTCCACCTACAGATTTTCGTTCCTCACCGAGGCGCCTATCTTCCCTTGCCAAATGATCACATAGTATACAGTGACAGTTATCACAATTTTTCTTTTTATAGCAGTCGTAGAGGCCTTTCATTACCTCGAACATAGCATCTGAGTTGCAGGAACAACAACATGTCTCCTGTGGTGAACTTAATTGGCATCTGTAAATTTTCCATTTTTTCTGCGTGGGGAAAATAAACGAACTCAAGTATTCATTTAAATGGTACCCTGAGACTCGGTTTACTATAAATGTTGAATTAAAATGATTATCTTTTTTAAAGTTTGCCGTACTTTTAGTTGATTGCTTAGGTTTAATAATTTCTATCATGCTGATGTGTTTTGTGGGGAGCATTTCGGTTTTATAAGTACCAAAACGTGATAATCGAAAAGAAACTGCGGGTTGTTGGCCATAATTTCGTACGAGTTCAATTCTTTTGCAGGTCTTTACTTTTTTCTTAGGAGCCATGGTGACATTACTTGTTCCATTGTATGCACTATTTTCTTTGTCATATAAATTATACCGTAATCGTTTACTTTTTTTTTCAGTGTCTCTCATCTTGATTTTATTAAGAGCTTCAGACGAATATACAATATACCTTTATTTCATAAAAAAATGTTTGGTAAAAATAGATTCACAATTTTTGACTATATACAGTTTTTTTTCTCTTTATTTCCATGTGCTTCTTAGCTACTTCATTTGATAGCACTTAATTACATTTTTATTTTCGTTACATAAGTTTGAGACACTCTGTCAATGTACCAGATATAACATATATTCCTTTCTTTCTGCGCTTTGTAGACTTTCAGATAAAACTGTTTCTGAAAAAAATAAAATACATATTATTTCATTTCTTCTATTAAAAAGATGAAAGAGACTTAATCTCTGACTTAACTAACACAATCATTAACAAAACTACGATTTCAACTATTGTTTGAGTCAGAAGTCTGTAAACCGGACGTAAATTATCAGAGATACATAATAATAAAACGATAAGGCAAAAGTATTAACATACATTTACACCATACGAAGTTTTATAACCTGGTTTTTCGGTGACTCATAGGGGATAGCAACGACGGACTATAAAGTATTAATCGAACTAAAAGTTGAACTAACTGCTTAAGTGGCCATTTCGGCCTGTGCGTGTGTGTGTATAGTCTAATATTAAAGTATTTCTTTACGATACCTGCCATGTTGTGATTATTAAAGAATTACACCATTGAAAATTATGGATTCTTCTGAAGTTGAATTTTGCAATAAAATCTTATTTATTTGCTGTGTTGGACATTATTTCTTGGGTTTAAACATGGTTAAATTAAAAAGGCACTGTATGATAGTCGGGAACCCGGTGCATTGTTGGAAAAATTGAAATTGTGCAAAAGTCATGTATGACAGAAGTGACAAACATTTGTCACAGCTGATGAGAGAATACGTGCCACTGTGATTGCCTACAGAGTTTTGTTTATATTTACCATAGACGACGTCGAGACGGCCCATGCAGTGGCCCTAAGAGTAAAAAAAATGCATGAAAAATAAAAATACATACAATTAAACACAAAAATTAATACAAATCTTTTCTCTTTATAATATTAGCATTGTTAATAAACAATAAGTGTGTATTAAGCGCAGGCCACACCGCCAGCTAGCGGGAGGGCGGGCTAGGCGGGCGAACATCGTTTCACCTCTTTACATACTTCGGTTCACACCGCGAGCTACCGACTAACCTAACGAGCTAAGCTAACGAAATATCCGACAATTCCAGCGACGTTACTCGTTCCCCTCGTTGGCGCGCCCGAGCTTCGCTAGCTGAGCTCGCCCGCCAGCCCGCTCGCCCGGTTCGTTCGCCCGTCCCCCCATTTCGAGTAGACTTATTCGACGCTCGTCTTTCAGATAGAACGCTAACCTCTCGCTCTCCCCTCCGCGCCTCCCGCTTCGCCCGCTTAGCCCGCTCCGCGCGCTCCGCCCGTCGCTCGTCTGCCCGTAGTTTTCGGTGTGAACCCCATAGTTTAGCTCGCTAATATTTCGCGTAGTTTGTTTAGTTTCCTTCGTTCGCTTCGCCCACCCGCCTAGCCCGCCCGCTAGCTGGCGGTGTGGCCTGCGCTTTAAATTTTTAAGGGAAAAACCAAAAAATACAAGTATCAAAACATTTTAATAATCCATTTTCCCCAGTGTTGCTGTCATCATATTTTATTTACCACTAGCTTTTGCCCGCGACTTCGTCCGCGTGAATTAATAGTTCCCGTTCCCGGGGGATTTCCGGGATGAAAACTATCCTATGTCCTTTCTTGGGTCCCAGACTATATCTGTACAAAATTTCATTCAAATCAAATCAGTTCAGTGGTTTAGGCGTGAAGAAGAGACAGATAGACAGAGTTACTTTAGCATTTATAATACTAGTACGGATTTTTGTCATCAGTTTCTGGTACACCTATAAATACTCTGTGCCAGTGGTAAGCGCCCGAAAGACATGCATAAAGTTGCGAGTTTGAAACCGAGCAAGTTAGCAACAGCGTGACTTTTTTAATTTGTGCTTTCTAAGTTTGTTATCGAGCATTGGACACTGATATCGGTTAAGGGGAACCTTGGACTTCACTTAAAAACTTATTGCTTTGAAATATGTATTCAAGGAGTGGCAGGATCGCGTTCGTGTACTACCCGTGCGAGCTAACATGCTGGCTCGAAAACAAACTTCTCCCCGCGACCCCGCGCGGCGCCCCGCTCTCGTCTTACCAGTAGCGTTAGCATACTTAGCATCACTATTACATTAGAATACGGCACAATTTTATCTAAAATAGCGGGTGTGCAGAATCCAGAATCAGATTTTCAGGCGAGCACGTATTTTTTTTTAAAACTTCGTTTCTATGTAGTTAGAAAAAAAAAAGTAAAACGTAACGTAACGTATAGTAGTTTGTTAACTATCAAAAAAATATTTTTTAAGCCGCAGTTCCTTACTTTAAATTGTTAGTATTTTTATGAGCCTCTCATTTTATATTATTTTTTTATGAATTATTCCCAATAGTCCCCTCTAGCCCTGTCCTCCGGGGTGGAGTTTGAATTGGGAAATTGAATTTCGCGGGCTATCTTGAACATACAAGGATATAGCATGAGTAGCCCTTCGTAAATAAAGGAAGAAGTTGGGGTAAATAAAGGAATAACACAAAAATGTTTCCAAATTATGTTTACTTAATTATAATTATTTCTTGGATAACGTGACTGTTTCAAAAATACACACACGATGCTGAATCTTTACACTGTTATCATCGATTTGTATTGGCTGGGTCCAAAATATACTTTAATTTTATCTTTTAATCTGTTTAACACAATTTAGTGTTCCTGATCAGAATTTTTGCTTTGAGGAAATTGAGTCTCTTGAATCATGTCGAAGCAACATACGCCGGAAAGACCTTTAGATGCAGATCCCTTGCCACCTATAGAAAACTTAAATCCTCCCGAGGGTTGGTCGCTTTCAGGTTCAAGTTCAAGTTCTAGCTCTGGCGGTTTCTCAAGTGCACCTACACCAGCATAAGGGCCTACGCCAGCTCTTCCTCTGCCTGCTTCTCCTGCCCTACCGTCAACTTGGGATGTAGTAGGTGGTGGACATTCGCATTGTATTTTACTTTTTTTGCCTCGATTCTTCCTGTCGTCATAGTACTCTATATCATCATCATCGTCGTTACACGGACAGTCCGGCCCCGGCTCTGGGAAAAGACCCTTTATTAGACTTGGCTTTATAGAGACGTAGTACCTGACCGCATCTTCTACTGTGTATTCGGGCTCAAGTGGTGGTACTGGCGGTTTTGGTTTTTTCCTCTTCAGCATCCTAAACCCTGACTGAGTCTGTGCCATATCTGATTTTTCTCTTAAAGCTTGCCTCTCAATTTCTTTCAAATCTTGTTTTGTCCATTCTCCGTAATCTTGATAATGGCCGTACGATGGATGTTCGTATAGTCCGAGATTGGTTACGGGTTGGGTTAGGGGTTCGGGTTCGGGTTCTGATTCGGGTTCCGAGGGAGGACATTCACAAGTTATATTCTTTTTCTTTTTTCCACTTCTCCAACTTTTCAAACTTCTTGTCTTTTTCTTAGTTTTGCAAACGCACTCTTTACGGGCTCTAGGTTTGCCCTCGGCTGTAGTAAATTCTGCCTTCATGCCTGCTTGTGTGTAAGCTCCTCCAGCTTCCATTTGACACATTCCTCCACCGGGACCTTCCTTGCATTTCGAGCCACCTACGAGCGAAGAGTCGTCGCACGTACAGCACTGGCAGCCAGTAGATCTGGTCCCTGCCTTTGGTCCAGTTAGTGTCTTCGACACCGGCGGCTCATGTAATTCGCATGGACATAAAGGATGAAGCTTAACTGTCCTTTTCTTGCCACTACAAGCACATGTCATTGTCAGTCCGTTTTGGTTGTTATGATGTGAACACTTCCCACAGTCTTCGTCCTCGTCTGAAAATATTAATATTCCATGTTTTAGGTTCTCTGCGATGTTTCTTTAGTATTCACGCAACTAAGAGTGCATTTTTAATCCCTTCTGTGTCGATGCAGGGGGCATCGACACAGAAGGGATTAAAAATGCATTCTAATATATTCAGCTGGAGAGAGAAAAGAGCTAAATAACCAAGAAAGGACTGGACCAATTTTTGAAGAAATCTAAAAACTTCTGCTAGTGGACCAGCACAGCAGTGCTTGGCTGACTTATTTGAGAGTCGCCGTGAAACAGATAAATACACACAACTACTAGAACACACACACAATATGATAACACCCTATTTGCGTTGGTGGGTAAGGATAAAAAAAGTTATGGAGTTTATGAATTTTAGAATAACAGGCAAATCTGCATGACGTGAAACTTGATGAAGGAAAGCTGATCGAATATGGAAGAAAAAAAGGATCATAAATTTAAAAAGAGAGAGTGTATGTTTGTTATCTAATCTATTTATTTATCCTGTTATAGACTAACAGGACAGTCAATAGATTGTATGGCTGCTAAGCCGGAGGTAGTGATTCAGATGGCCTGTGGGTTGTCCCAAAATATTTACTTAAACATACTTTTATTAACGAACCTGTATTACAAGTAATGATTTCAACATTAGCACTCCCTGGTGTCTTCCAAGTGCGCTCAGCAGGCTTAACATCTGGTTCAGGTGGTTTTACATGCCCTGCTTTTCCTTTAAGTACTTGTTCGAACATTTCCCTTATCTTTTCTGGACTACACTGACATGGTTCTCCGTCGCGTTTTTCCTTTTCATCGCAGTTTTGGGGGATTTTAGAATTGGAATTGTCAACAGGCTCAAGGAACCGATCAGGCCGTACACACGGAGGTATTAAACATGGATTCGTGGTCGTTGGAGTTTTGCAGTTGGACATAAACGATGCTTGCTGAACAGCTTCGTTCACTTTGGGCAACTTAGAGCACTCCCCGAAGTTCGTACCTAAAAATTATGTCACTAATGTATTATAATGTTGGTAAATTATTAAATATTTTTTTCATCCCACCTATTCGAAAAAAACGACTTTGTTCTCCTTTAAGTACGCATAAAGTTGGTGCTTTCTATAAGAAACTTTCAGCGGGCAATAATGACGCTCCAAATTCAAAAAGTGCGCCTAAAAGTAACTTTTAATCGCACTTTTTGAATTTGGAGCGTCTTTGCATGTTTTACGCCCTGTTATAAGTGCGCCTAAAAACTCGACAAACGAATGAATGGCTGGTACGACGTCCAATACCATAGTCACGCCAGGGCTGAATAAAAAAAAACTTAAATAGAAATAGAACGCGCAAACTACAGCCCGAGTTCTCGTAAAAATTTTCACTGATTGTTTTGCAGCAAATTATTAATGTAGCTGCTATTATTATCAAGATATCATAATAATAGCATTATTATCAAGATATAATAATAATAGCAGCTACAATAATAATTTTACAATAAAGTATGAAGCGCTTTTTATTTTCTCATAGGGGGTGATGAAAAGTAGAGTGTATCACTCGGGCGCAAAATATATTTTTGGCTCGGGCGACGTACTTTGAATCCCTCGCTACGTTCGGGATTCTATTTAAGAATCCCTCGCAAAGCTCGGGATTCTACTCTAGAATCCCTCACTTCGCTCTGGATTCAAAAAACGCCCTCGCCGTAAAAATATTACTTTGCGCCCTTGTAATACAATCTACTATTATTACACACAAAGCGAAGCACAATTCAACATGAAAAAATAAGCTAAATCATCGAATATAATATTTAAAAAATGTTTAGATAGTACCTTTGTTCACAAGCATGGACGTAGGGTTAGACAAATATTGGCTTTCGGGCATATTATTTTCATTTCTCGGTGATTTGGGCGCACAGCAGCAAGGCCGGTCAGACGTGGTGTCTGTACTAACGCCATGAATTTTATAGATGTTTTGAATAGGTGTGGAAATTTGACAAATCTTATGTTTTTTTGGCTTTCCTTTTGTTTTCAATGTAGATGGTAAAATTTCTGGTACTGCGTGGTGCATTACGGCTTTCTTTTGATGAAACGATCCGACGGATGTCTCCATCATCCCTTCCATACAATATTTCTTGCCTTTTGAAGATATCTTCAGACCTTGTGCGGTAGATGAGTTATTTCTGGATGTTTCTGTAATTTATAATGAATTCAATAATATATATACTTTTAATCGAAAGACCTAAGCCTGCTAAAAATAAATTGCAGTTTCGAAAAGTTCCCCAAAGTTCAAACTTCAAGAGTTGTTTGATATGCAGCTGGCATACAGCAACGATAAATCGTAGCGGTTCAACTGTGATGTCTCTACTCTAGTAATCTTATCCGCCAACAGATAAATAAGTAATTGAAGTAACAAGCGTATATGGGAAAATGGAGTCTTATTTCGATACTTGAATTGTAATTTAGTTTTGGTATAAGACAAATGCTTACCCGGTTCTTCAATGTTGTTACTTTGTTTATGATTCCACTTAGAATAATGTTTGGATAGCTGAATGCATATAGTTGAACCATCGGACGAGTAAACGGAGTCACTATCGTCTGATGTTGGCACTACTACAAATAACGAGGATGCTTCGGAAAATTCATTATTCGATAGTAGATTGTCCACCATAGTTGTTATATCATGACCACTGTCCAAATTGCTTACTACTACTAGTGGTTCGCCGGTGTTAATTTTCGTTGTCTGTATTATTTGATGTGTACTGGTTTTGATGCTCAACTTCGTTTCAGACATTGTGTAGACGAAGTAATCGTTTCTGTTTCTCCTTGAGTAAAGTTGTCCAAATTCTCTGTTTCCTGGATGCTCTCTGCAAACGTATGTCCTACTGGGCAAGTGATCGGTTTCGCTAATGGAAAAATATTAAATTTACTCATTGTTAGTTGTTGCTCGCAATGTTGTCTACGTTAAGTTCACCGTAAAACACTATCACTTTGAGCTAAGTAGTTGGGGTGGCGTTGGGTGCATATACCTTACACCAACCAAATTTTATTAAATATAAGATTTTTTAAAATAAATCTGTATTCCCAGACAGTGCTTGGTTACGAATAAACTTTTATTTTAATAATATTAGTAAACATATTATATTGATGACCATTGCATTTTAATGAAGATTACTCAAGTATGCAGAAGATATTGTAGTACACCTCTTCCCTCAATTTCATTTTCTGATCGGACAGCAATCCATCACAGCAGAGGAAAAATCAGGCATATAGCCAACGACTTAAGTCGCTTTACAAAGTACATTAGAAGCTGGCAGACAGCCACTGGAGGAATTCATGTTTTAAATTTATATATCCAATTGCACTTCCTCAACCTAAGGGCGAGATAAATAGACGTTACTTAGCTCGTACTTTGGCTAAGCTCTATACCTGTCACTATTACACAACTGCCAAACGTTAAGTGCACGTTTAAGACAGAACACCGCTAAGCCAAAGTAGAGCGCTTTTCACGAAAGAATTCCTTTCGTCGTTGGGTTGGCTCCCCTGATTCTCTGTCAGGTTAGTAAGATAGGGTTGCAGGTTTAAAGTTCAAGTAGTCTTTCTAGTATCACAATAAAGCCATGAATTGTACTGAATTCCTTATAAACAAAATTATAAGGTAAAATTTAAATGTAAAGAAATGGCCATAAACATCCCTAGTATTGGGTAATTTCATTAAAACAATTTTGCCAAACTGATTTTCCGTGTCATTATGACGAAGGGAGTTCTTTCGTGAAACGCACTGTACGTGCTATGTAACGTCTATCTATCTTGCCATAAGAATCGAACTCAAGGATACTAAATAGTCTCAAAAGAAATTGAAATTGTAAAAACTTGTTGAAATCTAAGTGAAGACTGACTTTTACCTCATCGTTGCGTCGTCACCACTTTCTTCGATCTCACTCTTGTCAGTTCTGTTCGGAAAGCTTTCTGTTCCCTCATCTGAGCCATCACTGAAGGGACTACTACTGGAGCCTGTGTAGTATATAATTTGAGTTGAACTCGATGATGTGAGGCTGCTATTCCATAAGGACATCACGCTAGTTACATCCACACTATCACTTGTCTCTGTGATCAAGGATAGTGATGATTCACTTTTTATTAAAAGTACAGAGTCAGAACTCATTGAACTGTCGTGTGAAATGTTAGATAATGAGTTAAAAATATCTTCAGATAGTTCTTTATATTTAGAACTATCTACAAATCTGTCGGAATCATCGTTGAAGTTTTCAGTAGTGGAACTTTCTAGTAAATAATCACTTTCATCGTGTTCTTTATTATTAATATTGTCGTCAGTATAACTGTAGTACGAGCTAATGGTAAAAGTACACGAAGTATCATGATCATTGTTCAATGTACCGTAATAAGCAGGATACCTTGACGTAGGACATAAGTCATTAAGATACCTTTTAAAATCTGTTGTTTCACGTGTCTTATCAACGCGAGTATATAGTGTATCGGTAGATGTACTACTACTGTAACTATCTGTTAGTATATTGTCATAAAGAGTGATAATACTTTTAGGTTTCTCAAGCATGTAGTTGCTGTACTGACTGGTAAACGAAGTAACGTCATCAACTCTTCCAACAGTTACTTTTATACCATCGTTGTCAATAAAAGCTCCAGATTTAACCCCTGGGATACATTCGTAATCACAATCGCATAGGGAAGATATATCTGGAGATGTCACTCTAATTTTGACATAACTGTGTTTAAATCTAATTTTCTTCTTATCACAACCGCAGGCCCGATCGCAAGTTGTTGTTTTTAATATGTCTTCATATTGTTCTCCAATTCCAGCTACTGTAGTCTTGACACGTTGCTTTGATGGTGTAACTCCAACTTTTTTGGTTTTCGTCATTATCTTTCCTCTCTTCTCAGAAGGCGTTGGTTCCAGTGGCAACCCAGCTTCAGCTCTAATTTTTCTTATTAAATCTCTTTCGGAAGACGTTTTTCCTTCAGGCAATGGTAACCCTGCTTCGGCCAGCCCTCTAAGTATCCTTTCTTTTTCTTTAGGTGACTTACCGGCAATTGGGGTTAGCAACCCCTCTGCTCTAGCTTTGCGAACAACTTCCCTTTCCGATGCTGTTTTTGCTGGTGGGGGCAGACCTAATTCAGCTCGAACTTTTTGTATCATTGCCCTTTCCGATGAAGTTTTCCCTTCAGGTAACGGTATACCGGCTTCAGCTCGACCCCTAATAATTCTCTCTTTCTGAGATGGCGTTTTGCCTGCTAAAGGCGTAAGCAACCCTACTGCTGCTTTTGAAGAAACTTTTGCACCTTCATCTTTAACTCTTTTTATCATGGCTTTTTCAGAAGCGGTTCTACCTTCTGGTAATGGTATTCCAGCTGCAACCATGCCCCTTACAATACGTTCTTTATGAGATGATGTTTTGCCTTCCAGAGGTGTCACAATACCAGCAGCTTCAGCTCGATGCATCTTTCGTTTTTCTGATAAAGTTGTAGGTTCAGGTGGAAGACCAAAGTCTCTGCGTACTTTTTCAGCAATCTTTCTCTCTGATTCTGTTTGTGATTCAGGAAGTGGTAAGCCTTGTTTTATTAAGCCTCTTAATATTCTTTCTTTCTCCTTTGGAGACTTTAAAGCCAAGGGTGTTAACAAGCCAGCTTCTTTTGCTTTTCGTAATTTTTCGGAAGTGACTTTGGATGGTGCTCTACTTTCTGCCTTTATTTTAGCTATCAGCATTTTTTCCGAATCTGTTTTTCCTACAGGTAAGGGTTTACCTGCTTTGTAAAGACTTTTTAATACTTTTTCTTTTTCTGATGCAGTTCTAGCTTGCCTCAGTCTTTCTGACGCCGGTTTTTCCATAATGGGTTCTGCTGCCACAACTTTTCTTATAAGTTCCTTTTCAGTTGGAGTAGTACCCTCTGGCAAAGGGACGCCCGCAGCTATTCTGTCTCGTATAATCTTTTCTTTTGCAGATCGGGTTTTACCTTCCAAAGGAGTTAGTAGTCCTATATCTTTTGCCCTTTTAATTTTTTCTGTTAGTGTTGGTGATACGTAACCGGTATCTCTTTTTATTTTTTCAATTAAAGCTCTTTCAGATGGTGTTCTACCTGTCGGCAATGGCAAACCTGCTGCTGCTCTACCTCTAAGTATTTTCTCTTTCTGTGAACGTGTTTTACCTTCTAATGGTGTCAATAGACCAGTTTTTTTGGCTTTTCGCATTTTTTCTGATGGTGTTCTTTCAGGTATTCCATACTCTCTCTTTATTCTTTTTATCATTGACTTTTCAGAAGCTGTTCTACCTTGAGGTAACGGTAGACCATGTCTGGCAAGGCCTCTTAGAATTTCTTCTTTTTGTTCCGGGGGTTTTCCTTCAAGAGGTGTTAATAAGCCCGCTGCTTTTGCCTTTTTCAATTTCTCGGTGGTGATTGATGGAGGTGCTACTTTATATGGTATTTTCCCTTCCTTCACTTTTGCTATGAGTGATTTTTCTGATGCAGTTCGCCCCTCAGGCAATGGAATACCTCTGTCATGCAATCCTTGCAAAATTCTTATTTTTTCTGGTGTTGATTTGCCTGCCAGGGGCTGCATTAATCCGGCATCTGCAGCTCTTCTGTATTTCTCTTTCATAGATGAGGATTTAGGTTCTGGTGGAAGACCAAGATCAGCGCGCACCTTTTCAATTAACCTTTTCTCAGAAGCAGTTTTTGCTTCAGGGAGAGGTAGTCCTTGCATTGCCAAACCTCTAAGTATTCGATCTTGTTGTTCTGGAGATTTTCCTTCTAAAGGTGTAAATAGTCCTGCAGCTCTAGCTCTATGCATTCTCTCAGATGGTGTAACAGATGGTATTCGTTCTCCAGCTTTTATTTTAGCAATTAGAGCTCTTTCTGATGACGTTCGCCCTTCAGGTAATGGTATGCCTCTGTCATGCAAACGTTGCAGAATTTTTTCTTTTTCTTTTTGTGTTTTACCCTTTAAAGGCTGTATTAAACCAGCACCCGCTGCTTTTTCATACTTTTCTTTCATAGATAAAGTTTCAGGTTCAGGTGGTAGGCCAAGTTCAGCGCGTACTTTTTCTGCGAGTTTTTTCTCTGAATATGTTTTTGGTTCGGGAAGAGGCAGACCTTCCATTGCTAATCCTTTTAAAATCCTTTCTTTATGAGAATATGTTTTTCCTTCTAAAGGTGTAAGTAGTCCTGCAGCCTTTGCTTTACGCAATTTTGCAGACGGTGTTATCAGAGTTCCTGCCTTTACTTTAGCTATTAAAGATCTCTCTGATGCTGTTCGGCCTTCGGGTAAGGGTATACCTCTGTCATGCAAACCTTGTAAAATTCTTTCCTTTTCTTGTTGTGTTTTACCTTCTAGTGGTTGCAACAATCCATCATCTGCAGCTTTAGCGTGTTTTTCTTTCATAGAAGAAGATTTAGGTTCCGGAGGCAGGCCCAGGTCAGCGCGTACTTTTTCAATAAGTCTTTTTTCGGATGCCGTTGTTCCTTCAGGAAGGGGCAATCCTCGCATTGCCAAACCTTTTAGTATCCTTTCCCGTTGTTCAGGACGTTTTCCTCCTAAAGGTGTAAGCAGTCCTGCTGCTTTTGCTCTACGAAGTTTCGCAGAAGGTGTAATAAGTGCGCCCGCTTTTACTTTAGCTATTAAAGATTTTTCTGATGCCGTCCGTCCTACAGGCAATGGAATACCTCTGTCATGTAAACCTTGTAAAATTCGTTCCTTTTCCGGACGTGATTTGCCTTCAAGGGGTTGCAATAACCCGTCATCTGCAGCTCTGGCGTACTTTTCTTTCATAGATGAAGATTTCGGTTCTGGAGGAAGACCAAGGTCCGCGCGTACTTTTTCAATGAGTCTTTTCTCAGAACCAGTTTTACCTACAGGCAGAGGAAGGCCTTGCATTGCTAGTCCTCTAAGAATCTTTTCTTGTTGTTCTGGAGATTTTCCTTCCAAAGTTGTGAGTAGTCCTGCGGCTCTTGCCCTATGTATTCTCTCAGATGGTGAAACAGATGGTGGTCGTTCTTCAGTTTTTATTTTGGCGATAAGAGCTCTTTCTGAAGATGTTCGACCTTCAGGTAAAGGAATACCTCTGTCATGCAATGCTTGCAAAATTCTTTTTTTTTCTTGTGATGTTTTACCTTCCAGGGGCTGCAATAATCCGGCGTCTGCAGCTCTGGCGTACTTCTCCTTCATAGAAGAAGATTTAGGTTCCGGAGGAAGGCCAAGATCAGCACGCACTTTTTCAATGAGCCTTTTCTCAGCAGATGTTTTTCCTTCCGGAAGGGCTACTCCTTGCATAGCTAAACCTCTTAATATCCTTTCTTGTTGTTCAGGGGATTTTCCTTCCAAAGGCGTAAGTAGACCTGCAGCTCTTGCTCTTTGTAGTCTCTCAGATGGTGTGACAGATGGTGAAGGTGATTCGGCCTTTATTTTAGCAATTAAAGCTCTCTCTGATGACGTACGCCCTTCAGGTAATGGGATACCTCTGTTATGCAAACCTTGTAAAATTCTTTTCTTTTCTTCATGTGATTTACCTTCCAGGGGCTGCATTAATCCGGCGTCTGCAGCTCTGGCGTATTTCTGTTTCATGGCAGAAGCTTTAGGTTCTGGTGGAAGGCCAAGATCAGCACGTACTTTGTCGATGAGCTTTTTCTCAGCAGAGGTTTTTGCTTCAGGAAGAGGCACTCCTTGCATTGCTAAGCCTTTTAATATCCTTTCTTGTTGTTCTGGAGATTTTCCTTCTAATGGCGTAAGTAGCCCTGCTTCTCTTGCTCTAAATAGTCGCTCAGATGGTGTTACTGATGGTGGAGGTGGTCCTGCCTTTATTTTAGCTATTAAAGCTTTTTCTGATGCCGTTCGCCCCTCAGGTAATGGGATACCTCTGTCATGCAATGCTTGTAAAATTCTTTTCTTTTCTTGTGCTGTTTTTCCTTCTAAAGGCTGTAATAATCCGGCGTCAGCAGCTTTGGCATGCTTCTTTTTCATGGAAGAAGATTTAGGTTCCGGAGGAAGGCCAAGGTCAGCGCGTACCTTTTCAATGAGTCTTCTCTCAGAAGCAGTTTTTCCTTCAGGCAGAGGAAGACCTTGCATTGCCAAACCCCTAAGGATCCTTTCTTTTTGATCCGGAGGTTTTCCTTCTAAAGTTGTAAGTAGCCCTGCTGCCCTAGCTCTTTGTATTCTTTCAGATGGCGTTACCGATGGTGGTCGTTCTCCAGCTTTAACTTTGGCGATTAGAGCTTTCTCTGATGAAGTTCGTCCTTCAGGTAATGGGATACCTCTGTCATGCAAATCTTGCAAAATTCTTCTTTTCTTTTGTGGCGTTTTACCTTCTAAAGGCTGCAATAATCCAGCGTTTGCGGCTCTGGCGTATTTCTCTTTCATAGAAGAAGATTTTGGTTCCGGAGGAAGACCAAGGTCAGCGCGTACCTTTTCAATAAGTCTTTTCTCAGCAGTCGTTTTTCCTTCAGGAAGAGCCACTCCTTGCATTGCTAAACCTCTTAATATTCTTTCTTGTTGTTCTGGACTTTTTCCTTCTAAAGGTGTAAGCAGACCTGCTTCTCGGGCTCTCTGAATTCTTTCAGATGGTGTAACTGAGGGCAGAGGCGGTGCTGCTTTTATTTTAGCAATTAGAGCTCTTTCAGATGACGTGCGCCCTTCAGGTAACGGAATACCTCTGTCATATAAACCTTGTAAGATTTTTTTCTTTTCTTCAGGTGATTTTCCTTCTAGGGGTTGTAATAATCCTTCGTTTGTAGCTCTCGCGTACTTCTGTTTCATAGCAGAAGTTCTTGGTTCTGGTGGGAGGCCAAGGTCAGCACGTACTTTGTCGATGAGCCTTTTCTCAGCAGAAGTTTTTCCTTCAGGAAGTGGTAGTCCTTGCATTGCTAAACCTCTTAGTATCTGTTCTTGTTGTTCCGGAGATTTTCCTTCTAACGGCGTAAGTATTCCTGCAGCTTCAGCTCTTCGTAGTCTCTCTGATGGTGTAACTGATGGCGGAGGAGGTCCTGCCCTTATTCTAGCTATCAGAGCTCTCTCTGATGCCGTTCGCCCTTCAGGTAGAGGAATACCTCTGTCATGCAATGCTTTTAATATTTTTTTCTTTTCTTGTGCTGTTTTCCCTTCCAGGGGTTGCAATATTCCGGCGTCTGCGGCTCTAGCGTATTTTTCTTTCATAGACGATGATTTAGGTGCCGGTGGAAGACCTAGGTCAGCCCGTACTTTATCGATTAGCCTTTTCTCAGCAGAAGTTTTTCCTTCAGGAACAGGCAGTCCTTGCATTGCTAATCCTCTTATTATCCTTTCTTGTTCTTCAGGAGGTTTTCCTTCTATCGGCGTAAGTAGTCCTGCAACTTCTGCTCTTTTTAGTCTTTCTGATGGTGTAACTGAAGGTGGTGGTGCTCCGGCTTTTATTTGAGCTATTAGAGCTCTTTCTGATGACGTTCGCCCTTCAGGTAATGGTATAGCTCTATCATACAAGCCTTGCAAAATTCTTCTCTTTTCTTGTGGTGTTTTACCTTCTAGGGGCTGCATCAATCCAGCGTTTGCTGCTCTGGCGTACTTCTCTTTCATGGCAGAAGATTTTGGTTCGGGTGGAAGGCCAAGATCAGCACGCACTTTGTCAATAAGTCTTTTCTCAGCAGAAGTTTTTCCTTCAGGAATAGGCAGTCCTTGCATTGCTAATCCTCTTATTATCCTTTCTTGTTCTTCAGGAGGTTTTCCTTCTATCGGCGTAAGTAGTCCTGCAACTTCTGCTCTTTTTAGTCTTTCTGATGGTGTAACTGAAGGTGGTGGTGCTCCGGCTTTTATTTGAGCTATTAGAGCTTTTTCTGACGATGTTCTCCCTTCAGGTAATGGAATACCCCTATCATATAAACCTTGTAAGATTCTTTTCTTTTCTTCTGGTGCTTTTCCTTCAAGAGGCTGCATCAATCCTGCGTTTGCAGCTCTGGCGTACTTTTCCTTCATTGCAGAAGATTTTGGTTCTGGTGGAAGGCCAAGGTCAGCGCGTACTTTTTCAATGAGTCTTTTTTGAGAAGAAGTTTTTCCTTCAGGAAGAGGCAGTCCTTGCATTGCTAAACCTCTCAGTATTTTCTCTTGTTCTTCTGGAGGTTTTCCTTCTAAGGGTGTAAGTAGTCCTGCAGCTTCTGCTCTTTGTAGTCTCTCTGATGGTGTAACTGATGGCGGAGGAAATCCTGCCTTGATTTTAGCTATCAGAGCTCTCTCTGATGCCGTTCGTCCTTCAGGTAATGGAATACCTCTGTCGTGTAAGCCCTGTAAAATTCTTTTCTTTTCCTGTGCTGTTTTGCCTTCTAAAGGCTGCAGTAAGCCGGTGTCTCCAGCTTTTGCGTACTTCTTTTTCAAAGACGAAGATTTAGGTTCCGGAGGAAGTCCAAGGTCAGCGCGTACTTTTTCAATGAGTCTCTTTTGAGAAGAAGTTTTTCCTTCAGGAAGAGGCAGTCCTTGCATTGCTAAACCTCTCAGTATTTTCTCTTGTTCTTCTGGAGGTTTTCCTTCTAAAGGTGTAAGTAGTCCTGCAGCTTCTGCTCTTTGTAGTCTCTCTGACGGTGTAACTGATGGCGGAGGAAGTCCTGCCCTAATTTTAGCTATCAGAGCTCTCTCTGATGCCGTTCGTCCTTCAGGTAATGGAATACCTCTGTCGTGTAAACCTTGTAAAATTCTTTTCTTTTCCTGTGCTGTTTTGCCTTCTAAAGGCTGCAGTAAACCGATGTCTGCAGCTTTTGCGTACTTCTTTTTCATAGACGAAGATTTAGGTTCCGGAGGAAGTCCAAGGTCAGCGCGTACTTTTTCAATGAGTCTTTTTTGAGAAGAAGTTTTTCCTTCAGGAAGAGGCAGTCCTTGCATTGCTAAACCTCTCAGTATTTTCTCTTGTTTTTCTGGAGGTTTTCCTTCTAAAGGTGTAAGTAGTCCTGCAGCTTCTGCTCTTTGTAGTCTCTCTGATGGTGTAACTGATGGCGGAGAAGGTCCTGCCTTAATTTTAGCTATCAGAGCTCTCTCTGATGCCGTTCGTCCTTCAGGTAATGGAATACCTCTGTCGTGTAAACCTTGTAAAATTCTTTTCTTTTCCTGTGCTGTTTTGCCTTCCAAAGGCTGCAGTAAACCGATGTCTGCAGCTTTTGCGTACTTCTTTTTCATAGATGAAGATTTAGGTTCCGGAGGAAGTCCAAGATCAGCGCGTACTTTTTCAATGAGTCTCTTTTGAGAAGAAGTTTTTCCTTCAGGAAGAGGCAGTCCTTGCATTGCTAAACCTCTCAGTATTTTCTCTTGTTCTTCTGGAGGTTTTCCTTCTAAAGGTGTAAGTAGTCCTGCGGCTTCTGCTCTTCGTAGTCTTTCTGATGGGGTAACTGATGGCGGAGGAGGTCCTGCCTTAATTTTAGCTATGAATGCTCTCTCTGATGCCGTTCGTCCTTCAGGTAATGGAATTCCTCTGTCGTGTAATCCCTGTAATATTCTTTTCTTTTCTTGTGCTGTTTTGCCTTCCAAAGGCTGCAGTAAACCGACGTCTGCAGCTCTTGCATACTTCTTTTTCATAGAAGAAGATTTAGGTTCCGGGGGCAGACCCAGGTCAGCACGTACCTTTTCAATGAGTCTTTTGTCAGTGGAAGTTTTTCCTTCAGGCAGAGGCAGCCCTTGCATTGCCAAACCTCTTATTATCCTTTCTTTTTCTTCAGGAGATTTTCCGTCTATAGGCGTAAACAGTCCGGCAGCTTCTGCTCTTTGTAGTCTCTCTGAAGGTGTAACCGAAGGTGGTGGTGGTCCGGCTTTTATATGAGCTATTAGAGCTTTTTCTGATGATGTTCGACCTTCAGGTAATGGGATACCTCTGTCATGTAATGCTTGCAAAATTCTTCTCTTTTCTTGTGGTGTTTTGCCTTCTAGAGGCTGTAACAGTCCGGCGTCAGCAGCTTTAGAGTACTTCTTTCTCATAGCTGATGATTTTGGTTCCGGAGGAAGACCAAGGTCTGCGCGTACCTTTTCTATGAGCATTTTCTGAGAAGCAGTTTTTGCTTCAGGAAGAGGATGTCCTTGCATTGCTATTTCTCTTAGAATCCTCTCTTGTTGTTCTGGAGGTTTTCCTTCTAAAGTAGTTATAAATGTTTTTGCTCGTCTCAATCTCTCTGTGGTTATTGTCGCTTGGGATACTTTGCCTTTTCTTATTTTTTCTAACATCATGGTAGTTTTCGACTCTGGCACTTTTAATTCAGCTCTCAATTTCTTAATCAAAGCTTTTTCGGATGCTGTTTTGCCTTTGGGTAGAGGATGTCCCGTTTTAATTAATTCTTTCAATATTCTTTCTTTTTCTTCTGGAGTCTTTCCTTCTAGCATTCTTTCAGCTTCCTTAACCTTGATTCTCTTTCTTTCTTTTGCGCTTTGTGTTTCCATGTATTTCCTTTCTTCGCCAAGGCGCCTTTCTTCCTTTGGTAAATGACCACATAGTACGCAGTTGCAATTATCACAGTTTTTCTTTTTGTAGCAGTCGTAGAGACTTTTCATTACTTCAAACATTGCATCTGAGTTGCAATTGCAGCAACAAGTATCTTCCGTTCGGGCAGACAGTTGACATCGGTAGACTTTCCATTTCTTTTTTGTTGGGAAATTAAAAGGACTTAAGTATTCAGTGTAACGATTTGCTGCGATCCGGTTTACTACGTATTTATTATTAAAATAGGATTTTTTATTTATGGCTTCGTAGCTCCTGGTTTGGTTTGGTAATGGTGTTCGTTTATTAATGTCGGTCATGCTAATGTGCTTAGTAAAAACCTTTCGGGTTTTGGTCTTATAAAAACGTGATAGCCGGGCAGCAACTTGCTGTTTATTATATTTTTCTACATCGTGTTTTTTGCGGATCTTTACTTTTTTCTTATGAGCCATCATTCTGATATTACTTATTCCATTGCATGGATTATCTTTTTCATTGTTTTGATACAATCCATATTGTAGTTCATTATACATTTTTTCCACGTTTTTCATTTTGATTTCATGGGCAGTGTCCAAACTGCAAAACTTACTCTATTTACTTTTTTTACTCCTGCATTTGAGGATACTGCTGTTGTTCATATCAAAATGCTTTAATAAGCAGATAAAGCATTTTCTTTGAATGGTGATTTACTGTCAATTTCTACTATTATCTTCATTAATTTTGGTTTGATTTAGGCTGTAAAAGTATTCAGGGAAGTACTATTAGCATACACATTTTGCGGCTCATGCCCAGTAGGTAAAACAGATACGTACTAAACAGTCTAAATGGTATTTGTATAATTATTCTATATTATTGTGATCAATAACAGTTGACTCAAGAGTAGTGATGGGATAGATTATATAGAAGTAAGGTTTCAATCTAACGAGTTGAACCATCCAGGTTCAACTCGTTAGATTAAATACAACTTATTTAATAACCACTGCTTTGAAACCCTAGAAATAAAGAAAGACATTTAACATGGATATTATTATGGTCCTCCCGGATAGTTCTTTGTCCCTCCTAACGAAGACAGAGCTATTAAACCGAAAATTGAAAGTCATTATAAATTGGGGACCTTAGTGATCTTTAAATTCGTGTGCTTATCTCTAACACATTTAATTTCTTAATATCACATACCTTACAAATCACTTAAATTCCGACCATTTTCTATGGGTTGGCAGGTATTTGCAAGTATGGTCACTATTACAGAATATTGTCTGGTGAACTACATAGTTCCGTGTGGTATTTTTGTTTATATAGGTATTTAGATTATTAGTGAAATCGTTCGTTGGTAAAATACATGATTGAAAATATTATGCCATATTTTTTTTTGTCACTAATGGTATGTGACACTGCTTTTTGACGATGGGTTGGCCACCTGTCAGGACAATATATTTTTTTTCATCTTTCTTTATAAAAGTTTTTTTGCCAGATTCAAATCTGACAGCATCATTACTATATTAACATTTGAATTTTCATAGTATATATACTGTACTCTTTGATTTGAATAGGCTGGAATTGAGCATGACGGAGCTAAACAAGTAATAAATTAATCATTTGAATGTAGGTTTCAATAATAACGATTAACAATTCAAGAACATCTTGCTATGACTATCCCAATGTTATTTACTTTGATTATGTACTGAACAAAATCTAAGGTTATTGGGATAACCGCAGCAAGTCCTCTTTCAAAGATCCACCTCGTCAAGAAATTGAAAATAGCCTCAAAATTAATAAAGTAGTACAAATGAAAGAGGAATTTTAGAGTAACCAAGATGACATTAGCCGTGTGTAATTGTGTAGGTCCAGGCCACAAAGGGGGCGTTTGCATGTGTCAGTTTCACGCAAGGTACGGACCAGACGGCACCAGTGGTATTCTCTGGTTATCTCAGAGCAACAGCCTTCATAATTTGCTGTCCCGAAACCCGAAGTACAGTCGCTTTTTCGATCCTGACCGTGAAGAACCTGGTAGTAACAGCATAATGAGGACCTTTGAGGACATGTATGACTCCTGTGCTGGATACAATATGAGGTGATTTGTATTTGTATTTTTTGAGGTGCGTAGTTGTGGCAGATGGGCGGTTTCTACTTTAGGGTGATTCTGAATAAAGTGACGGTGGAAAAACATATAGGATTAGATAGAATTGCCTAACAATAGAAATAGCTCCCAGTGCTTTAATAATCTATGCTTTATATTTTTTTATTGTATTTCGAGAATCTTGTATCCTGCTAAGCAGCAGTAAGATCAAACCGTTCAACAGATTGATAGTGAGCTATGATGGAACAGAAATAAAGTCCAAAATAGCGTAATTGTGTTCAAACACATGAACCTTTGAAGACATGTACTTATTCATTATTATAGCGACAATAGAAATAACGGCCCGTAAGTAAACGATAACAAGATATATCTGTTCCCAACAGTACATAGTATGATGAGTAAGATGTTTCCAGAATCCTTTGTTCCTTAGCAATTCGTGAGACACTGTCTGCTGATAGACGGTCGGACAGACATTAAAGTGCCGAGGTGTCGAAGGCACAATAATTGGAGGAAGGAACATTACAATAAATGCCGTTTTGTATTGTATCTTGCACTTATTTGCAAATTGTTTATTTTTATAATCAATTTACATCAAAAATGCTGTCGTTACGTAAAAATCAGTTTTAGTATTTATTGGATGATCGTGGCACATAATAACCATACTTAACTTTATTTTACACAACATTATTCATCCCAAATTATGTTCGTTACCCGACCCTTCGAATTCCATTGGTCCTGTCATAAGTCACTTGACTTGAAAAGTTGACTCTTTTCTGATAAAGTGGACGTATTTTTAACCGACAACTGTAATTTGTGACCATATTTCTAAGTTAGAATTCCTCCCTCTTTTGGACTTTATAACAACTAATTGGTCACAGTCTGACCTCTGTAGTTCAAAATTTATCTGATAGATGTCGTTTTAACACTAAACATGCATAAATTGGACTAAGAGAGAGTTTTACCTACGACGTATTTATATATAATAAAGAATAATAATAATGCCAGCCTATTACTGACTTTCTGTTAGGCAGGTCATGTCATACAGAGAAGCTACAAGCATTGATCACCGTGCTAACTCGAGGCGGTTTGGCTGTTTTGGATTTACATAATAGATAAATAAATAAATAAATGAATATCCTGGGACATCTCACACACGGTCCTCTGATCCCAAACTAAGCAGAGCTTTTACTATGGTAACCAGATGACTGATAAACATACTTATACATAATTATAATTTATAAATACATACATATTATAGATAAATTACACCCAGACACAGAACAAACAATCATGTTCATCACATAAAGTTTGTCCTGGGTGGGAATCGAACTCGCGACCTCCGGCTTAGCAGTCAGCCACTACTAGACCAACAGGCCCGTCTCAATTAAACAATAAATTAATGAATTTATCTAGCAGACATTTCTTCGTGACGTTTTCCCTTCACCAATGTCTGTAATATCGAGGATAGCCTACATTAACATCAATGTACCTTCATTGACCAATTCATTTGTTATTGAATGTTACTACGGTTAACAAAAATATTGAATGACGACAAGTAAAAATTGCCGCAGTACCATCAATGGCACCACGGTAAAGAAATCAACCTAACTTGTATGTTTCAGGCACTGCGCCATCACAGGGTTCGTGAGTCGCAGCGGCAACTATTTCAGCCACGCGGCGAGCGATGTCGCCAACATGATTGGTTTCGTCCTGGCTAATTCCGTTGTGTTTGTCATGATGGCAAGCAAGACTATTGTGCATTTGCTCTTCGTGTTATTGATAACCGTGCGGTGGATAACGAAGTAACTATAAAATCGTCATATATTTATCTCAGTCTAAGATTTAACTGTTTGTCCTGCTTCCCATTGGCCTGCGCCTGGTTTGTCTATCACAGGGTTGTGCAACCATTGGTAAAAAAAAATATGTCTGAATATTTTGCCCGATCCATGAATTGATTGGGTTGTGTAAGACCAAAAATACACCTAATATAATAGGTTTTTGACAGTCAATACGATAGTCAGAAACCAAAAAGTTTGACAATGTGTGGATGGATCAGAGAGACGTAATGTTATCCATTATTGTAGTATAACTTGGCTTTAGAGGTCTAATAGGTAATCCGTATTGTCCCAAACAAGGACAACGATGGAAAAAGCTTGGCATTATGATGAAAGGAATTCACAGTGCACATCATGTGTCTTCACAATGATTTACGTTATTTTATCAGTCCTGTACCCCTACCATGAGTGGTTATCGAAAACTTACTCGCTATCGTAGGCGTAAAAATGATGTGACAGTCAATAATCCGACTAAATAGTAAGATTGGCTGTTAGTGAACTACTTTAGGGATTTAGTGGTTTTTTAATTATGATTCCCAATATGTCACTGTCAATTCTATCTGTGACCGCTAGGGGCGCTTTGCAACATTTAATACAATTTATTTACGGAGACGCTAGCGAATTTATTGATGTAAACTCATGGTAGAGCTACTGGCCTTAGATTCTCTAACCATACGTATTTCCAGGGCGTTCTCAAGAAATTCTGAGGCGGACGAGGAGTTCACGTCAAGCAGCCGAGCGCCCTTGCAACAGCGGGGACATTACTACTATAACTACTTCAGTCGACCCATCACTAACAACTACATGGCGCATATATCTCGAGCTAAAAGTACTGAAAAAGATTTATAAATTGACTAGTTTTCCCGAGGCTTCGTCGGTAGCTTAACCTTTTTGGAGTTCAAGCTTATTATTACTTCAAAAGTTGCTTCAAAATTGGTTGGTGGTTTGGCGATAAACGTACGTATAACATAATCTACGTTTTGTTTTGGTAGAACTCATAGGATAATTTGGTTTTGATTTTTTTACTAATTTGGACGTTTTGTGTTATTTTTTTATAATTTGTTTTTTTTTTCTTTTATATTAGGTGTTTAAATACTTACGATGTGTGTTATTTGTGAAATATATTGGTGAAACGTATTTTTTTTTTCATTAATATGTAATAATAACATATATAATATCATTTGTATGTTTACGGTTTAAGTACATGGTAACCGACTTCGTAACCCGAGCAAAAATTTTCATAACCCCTGTAGGTACTATCGACAAAATTGAATCATGACCCATTTCGACGACAAATCGTTTAAAGCTGTCAAAATAATAAGACTAGACGTGTGACATTTTTAATACATGTTTACACGATTGTCGACCTAATTGTATTTGAATGTCTGTAGGAAAAAAAGCTTATGGTGGGTCATGATTCCATTTGGTCGATTGTACATCTAGAATAGCTGACCCCTACGTTTTCTTGGTTACTACTCCGTTCCAGTTGATCCTTAACCTTAAAAACACTCATGCCAGAATACTGAAACGGTACTTAAGTATTTAAGAGCTGCTTAAATGATTGAGCAGCTCTTAAACTTTAATTTCATACTCACAAACATTACTTTTGAGTATCTGTTCAAATTAGGAGCTTTAAATTTTGCCTTTTTTATTAATGGGCAACTAACACTAAAATATTTTTTCCAATTCAAAGTATCAAACTAGTCTAGTGGTTAGTGACCCTGACTGCTAAGCCCCAGGTAGTGGGTATGATTCCCACCCAGGACAAACTTGGTGTGATGAGCATGATTGTTTGTTCTGTTTCTGGTGTAATTTATCTATCTATCATATGTATGTATTTATAAATTATATAAGTATGTTATCAGTTGTCTGATTGCCATAGTCCAAGTTCTGCTTAGTTAGTATCAGGTGACCGTGTGTGAGTTGTCCCAGGATATACATCTATATATATATATATATATATTTGACTAGCTATTGCCTGCGACTTCGCTCGCGTTAAAAAAGACAAAAAGTAGCCTATGTTACTCTCCATCCCTTCAACTATCTGCACTTAAAAAATCACATCAATTCGTCGCTCCGTTTTGCCGTGAAAGAAAGACAAACATACAGACAGACACACTTTCCCATTTATAATATTAGTATGGATGTAGTTACATAGCACCATCTATCATACTCGACCCGTAGTCATAGACGATTGAATGGCTTTCAACTATCTTATGAAGTTTGACTTAATGCTCACAGATGGCATTGACCTAAGTTACGGTTTTCTTGCACTTGAACGAAATGTTGAGTTGAAATAATTTCGTATGAACTAGCAACACGCCAATCCAGAACCGCACGGGTGTTACACCTTCATGGGCATTATCTTTGAATACTTTAGTTTCTCGCTATTATAAGGGCCATCCATACTTCCATACTATATACTATACTATAATTATAAATGGGAAAGTGTGTCTGTCTGTCTGTTTGTCTTTCTTTCACGGCAAAACGGAGCGACGGATTGACGTGATTTTTTAAGTGGAGATAGTTGAAGGGATGGAGAGTAACATAGGCTACTTTTTTCTCTTTCTAACGCGAGCGAAGCTGCGGGCAGAAGCTAGTATTTCATAAAGACGTCTAGGTTATGAAATTCTAGTTACGCCACCAACTAAATTCATACAGTTGTGTGTTTGAAATATGGCCTTTCATTGAATAGCAAACTAGTTGCCGCACCATCTGATCTACCCTTTGGATAGGTACCTGCAAACCCGGTAAATGAGAAACCTTCCAAGAGACAGAGATATTTTTCATGTGCTCGTACAGTTTACAGCGGTGGCTGAACTGGCAGATATCTGAACATTCTGATGTTACGGCATTATCGTAAGAATGTAGAATACCGAAGAAAGGTTAAAATGGCTAACTTGTTATGCCACCTGCCCCTCTTGTAAAAGGTTGTAGGTTTGAATTCGGGCAAGCACCGATGTGGCATTTTCAATTCATATCATGATGAATGAACTATCCACGAAATAACTTACTTCGTAGTGCTATCTAAAGTTTGGTTGTCTATTGTTTGCCCGAAGATTATATGACATAATCATCATTTTCCCGAATTTCATTTACCCGAATTTCATTTGCCCGAATGTTTCATTTGCCCTAAAAGACATATGACATACTTTTAATTGCCCGAATTTTAGATACCATAAGATACGAATGCCATAAGTATTGTTTGCCATAATTTTATGTGCCATAATAATTATTAGACATAATATTTAAATGGCATAATATTTAAATGGCATAACAAGTATTAGACAAATATTTAAGCCCCGTAATGGTTTTTTTTCTGTGCATGGTTGATGGTGGGCTAGGTCGACGGAGCCCCGCTTCGCGGGGCTCCTACTTCTGTGTGGTTTATAAAAAAATAACCACGAAGGGGATGGCGGGGTCTATTCGCTCGCTTCGCTCGCTCACACGACCCCGCCATCCCCTTCTAACCTAACCTGTCCGAGTCGGGATGCCCTAAAGTCCCAATTGCATCCAATTTCTCTTGATATAAACAACCGTTATACACCCGATGTCGATGGCAAATTATGTTATGGCATATCATAATTATGGCATGTGATAATTAGGACATGTGATAATTATGGCTTACAATGATTATGGCAAATGATGTTATGGTAAGTGAATTTATGGGAAACAATGATTCTGGCACGTGACTATTATGGCAAATGAGAGTAGGGCAAATGAGTATTATGTCGTATGATATTATGGCTGTTGACTATTATGGCAAATGAAATTAGGGCAAATAAAATTCGGGTAAACGGCGGTATACCCTAAAGTTTAATATCTTTGTCATCAAATACATCGGTAAAAAATAAATTAAAAACATCGTGAGGAAACCTGGATTTATACATAAGTTTAAAATCACCAATCCACCTTGAACACCGTTATCTGTATGAAAGAGGTCTTTAGCCTGCAGTTGGGCAATGAGAGGCTGATTGAGATGATTATGAATGATGGGTTGTGGAAGTCTGATAGGCAGTCGCTTCACGTAAAATATTGGCATTCAGGTGAATTCGGTTAGACTGCAGGTCGACCCAAACATAGCTGGGAAAAGGTGATGATGATTGTAACCAGAATGCAGTGCAGAACAACAAAAAAAAACAAAAAACATACAAATTTATCAAACTAGTCTTAGCTCAAATAAATGATCTTCACGAACTAGCAATACCTGACTATTACAAGCATGACTAAAAATGCAACCTTTCAACCATGCTTTGGTAATCCCAGTGACAAGCACTTAGCGTTATATACGGCGAGCGAATCCACTTTATGAATGTTTAATACCACGATTCGGCAAAAAGGTGCATGGGCTACCGCGGACGTGTACGATCACATATCTATAGCACCTATATGACCTATAGAACTGCGGGTACGCCATACTACTAACATTCCTTTTGTAAATTCATGTTCGATTTCCCCATAGGCAGTATGGCGATGTCAATTCTAATTTTGTTTGCGACTGGTCATTGCTGGCTATTGTGCAGTGTAGATTTGTTTTATTAACCGATTTAAAAGAGGAGATTCTAAATATAGATGACTGTATTTTTTTTTGTTATTGTTTGTTCTTGCGTAACTCCGTCGATTATTCTTTACCTATTCAAATGGTCTCATAGTCTTGACTTGACGGTCAAGATCTGATGAAATCGGGGTAACTCTTAAAAACAAAAAAACAGAAAAATAACGAACATTTTGGAAGTCAGGGGCAAAGCTAAGCAATGAAAAGAATTCAGAAGTAGGCAGATTAGTAGCTGCCTATTTCCGAAAAAGTTATTTTTGTTTTTTTTTGTTTTAGAAGACGATGAAGAGATTTTTTTTAAATTATATTCCATATCACGATAAGGGCTGGTGCACATTTGGCGAAGTACAGCACAGAGCATGCCGGCGATTTTTTTTAATCGCGTGGTAAATTAGGAGAATATCCGCAAGTATGCGCTGGACTGCGCATTGTTGCGTTGATTAATTTTAGATTATTACCAAAGCCAACGTCTATAAAAGTTTGACTATTAAAAACGGTCTGCGTTGCGTAGTTGCGCTTCACGATATATACGCCCTTATAGATTCATTAGCATTTTACCTACTTCTATACTAATATTATAAAGAGGAAAGGTTTATTGTATTTGTTTGTTACTCTTTTATGCAAAAACAACTGAACGGATTTTGATGAAACTTTTAACAGAAATATAGCTTATACATCGAAATAAGACATAGGCTACATAACATCGCACTATGACCCAAGGGAGCAGAGCAGTAACCAAAAACCTAACATGGTGCGGGACAGCTAGTGTAGGATAAAACAAAGTCGCTTTCCGCTGTCTGTTTCTACATATTATTTACTAGCTGTCCCCTGCGGTTTCACCCGCATTTTTCGTTACTGCTCCGCTCCCGTGGGTCGTAGCGTGATGGTATAGCTTATAGCATTCCTCGATAAATGGGCTATCTAAAACACTGAAAAAATTTTTCAAATCGGACCAGTAGTTCCAGAGATTACCCCCTACATACAAACTTACAAACCTACAAACTTACAAATTTTACCTCTTTATAATATTAGTATAGACACATACTAATATGATAGAGGTAAAATTTGTACATATTTGTACATAGACTGATAAACACATTGCCTCCTTTGCGTCGCACAGTCGGGTAAAAATAAAATATCATCAACCCGCCGCGCTCCAGCGCCGTTGCATGCTAAGGGCCGAGTTACACCGGATGGCAGCAGCCCGCAGCGGCGCGGCGAGCACCTTCAGGCTAAGGACTCACGAAGCGGTTTTCACCCGCGCCCGCCGCGGTTGCGGGCCCGCAGCCTTTGCAGAATACAGATATTTATGTAAAAAATAAAAGCACATTTCACGACGCGTTTTACGCCCGCGGCGTGTGCGATTGTTTGCGGGCCCCGCTGCACCGGCTGTCATCTTCTACCGGCGGGCGCGGGTCGCGGTCCCGCAGCCGCGGCGGTTTGCACCCGCGCGCTCTGCGGTCGATTGGCGGGCGATCACAGTGGCGCAGAGGCGGCTTCTGATGTGAGTCCATGGCGGTCTGGACTTTAACTTATCGTTTAACTGATCGTTAACTGCCCGTCTTGCGATCATCGCGTGTCACTCTCTCTGGCTTGGCCACCATCAGGGATTTTAATCCACGTTTGCGGGTGATAATCTCAACCGCAACGGCTGTGAAAAGGTGCGTACGGATAGCGCGTTCCTGTGTTACGCGTAGTTGGAAAACACTGTCCACGCGTACATTGGATACGTGTACGGACCGCCGCGAACCTGTACGCGAGGTCAATCGATCCAGAGCGTTCCGCGAGTCCCAGTCATTCGTATAGTTGAATCAGTCTGATAATATTTTCATTATTAAAACTCGAAGAACACGAACACGCGTGTTTATTCATTTTGCCGTCCAAATGTAGCGTAGCCGGCCCCGTCCCTTCGTCCATGTTGATAACCAGAGTCTGATAACCTGTTACCAAAGAAGAATTATTTTTCTTCTTTGGGCAATCGGTTATCAGACTGGATTTTTTTTTCCTTTTTGGGTATTGATTGATAACTCGTTAGTTTGAAAACTGCTTGGAAGTTATGTGTTCCTAGTACTTCGCCTGTTTCGAAAACAAGCCTTCCTCATGGACCAACTACGTATGTGTTCCTAATGACAACTACAGTAGAAAGAGCAGGCGAAGTACTAGGAACACATAACTTCCAAGCAGTTTTCAAACTAACGAGTTATCAATCAATACCCAAAAAGGAAAAAAAAATCCAGTCTGATAACCGATTGCCCAAAGAAGAAAAATAATTCTTCTTTGGTAACTGGTTATCAGACTCTGGTTATCAACATGGACGAAGGGGGCCCCGTGCGTCCTCTTTGACGCGCGACAAAAAACCGACTGACGATCGGCTCGCGCTCGAGTTGGCTCGCGCGGCACGCGTACCCCAAGAGTGAACGCGTAGCTGCAGGTATGAACTAGGCGTTCCGGATACGCGTAAACTAAGTACGCGTACCAGGGTACGCGCAATCCGTACGCAGCTTAACCGCGCAAATAAACCGGTCTCGTGAGTTTGGAAATAAAACCGCAGTTCCGCCACCGCGCACGGCACGGTTTAAAATCGCACCGTGAGTTCTTAGCCTTAGTGTGAAATAAACTTAAACTTGTAACTACACGGCGCCGCGGGCGGGCTCGCAAACTTTTCAAACGATACTAGTCTTTTATTATAGGAAAGGGCCTCATATTATAGAAAAAAGAAACTTTTAGTCGGTATAAACACCAACCTAATTAACTGAAAATTAAGAAAAACCAAATGCGGTCTACACTTGTATATTTTTCTTTAATAAATCCAAAACACTATTTAAATATTGTTTAAACCTAATAAAATGAAAATGACCTAAACATAAATTGTTAAAAATGAGCTAAAAATTAGTATTCCTCGCCACCTTCACCTTCGCCTTCTCCGGAGTCCATGCCGACCTCCTCGTAGTCCTTCTCCAGCGCCGCCAAGTCCTCGCGAGCCTCTGAGAACTCTCCTTCTTCCATGCCCTCGCCGACGTACCAGTGGACAAACGCTCGCTTGGCATACATCAGATCAAACTTGTGGTTTAGCCGGGACCACGCTTCTGCAATAGCCGTCGTGTTCGACAACATACAGACAGCTCGTTGCACCTTCGCCAAGTCACCGCCCGGCACTACGGTGGGCGGCTGATAGTTGATGCCCACCTTGAACCCGGTCGGGCACCAGTCCACGAACTGTATAGTCCTCTTCGTCTTGATGGTTCCAATAGCAGCGTTCACGTCTTTGGGCACCACATCCCCGCGGTACAACATGCAACACGCCATGTACTTGCCGTGCCTCGGGTCACATTTCACCATCTGGTTGGCGGGCTCGAAACACGCGTTGGTGATCTCCGCCACGGACAGTTGCTCGTGGTACGCCTTCTCAGCGGAGATGACAGGTGCGTACGTCACAAGGGGGAAGTGAATACGAGGATACGGTACCAAATTGGTCTGGAATTCCGTCAAGTCCACGTTTAGGGCGCCGTCAAATCTCAGAGAAGCAGTAATAGACGACACGATCTGTCCAATCAGGCGGTTCAGATTAGTGTAAGTGGGTCTTTCGATATCCAAGTTCCTCCTGCAAATATCGTAAATGGCTTCATTGTCTACCATGAACGCCGCATCAGAGTGCTCCAGAGTAGTGTGTGTGGTGAGGATAGAGTTGTACGGTTCGACGACGGCAGTCGAGATCTGTGGCGCGGGGTAGATTGCAAATTCTAGTTTTGATTTCTTGCCGTAGTCTACGGAGAGTCGCTCCATGAGCAGGGACGCGAAGCCTGAGCCGGTGCCTCCTCCAAACGAGTGGAAGATTAGGAATCCCTGCAGGCCGGTGCACTGGTCGGCAAGTTTCCTTACCCTGTCTAGGACTAAGTCAACAATTTCCTTGCCGATGGTGTAATGACCTCGCGCGTAGTTGTTGGCGGCATCTTCCTTCCCTGTGATGAGCTGCTCAGGGTGGAACAGCTGGCGGTAGGTTCCCGTGCGGACCTCGTCTACCACGGTGGGTTCCAGGTCGATGAACACTGCTCTAGGCACGTGCTTGCCAGCGCCCGTCTCGCTGAAGAATGTGTTGAACGAGTCGTCGCCCCCGCCGACGGTCTTGTCAGAGGGCATCTGCCCGTCCGGTTGGATTCCATGCTCCAGACAGTACAACTCCCAACAGGCGTTACCGATTTGTACGCCAGCCTGGCCGCCGTGTATAGATATGCACTCACGCATATTTAACTTGAAAACGGAATAAAGCTACTTAAAAATTAGATTTTTAATTTCACTTCAAAGCTTAAATTCCTGGACCACCTCGATCAATTCACAGTTTGATTGAACTGTAAGAAAAAAGAAGTCGCTCTGTTCTACGGTCAAACTTTAAAATTCAATTTTTTACTTCAAATATGTGCCTATTTATTTGTGGCCTGTCATGTACAAAAAGGTTTTAATGAAGTACAAACTATAATATGTAAAGAGGTTGTCATCTTACACAAATCAAAGATCTAGTCATCGCAGCTTATAAACTATTAGATTTTTTCATCTGATTTAAACTTACAAACAGACGTTCAATAAACGCTTTATTTATTTTACAACTACCTATATTATCAAGATACTAAAGAAATTCGTCACAAACGTTCATTATTTCTAGTTTCGCTACTCTGCACTGCATGCGTTTCGGCTACTCCATACTAGATAGCGCTAGTAGCTTTGCAGGCTTGTTGTGTAGTTTCCAAGGAAAAGTTTTTACGTACCTACTTGGTCACTGTCGACAGCTTATATTTTGTTTATGTAAATATAAATATGCATGTATCTATAATTATGATAATCCGAGTATATCCTGATATCAAAACCCACGATTCTGAATTGTCTACAGTTGGAAAAAAAATGAACTACCTACCTGGTATTATACTGGGCAAACAAACTCCAGAAAGTTGCGTCGATATTTAAATGGAAGTAGTGAACAATCCTGTATAATAAGTTCAAAGATTGCAGCGAGGGATGCAAAACTTTTTGTACAAGTATTCCTTTAGAGAAGGTTTCTCATCTGCTTTGAACTTGATGGAGCTGAATTTTTTTCTGTTTTTCTTTTTTCTTATGCAAAGTTTATCTCTTCCTTGGGTCTTCTCACAATGTTATTCAAATTATACACACATCAACATGGTCTAGGGATATTTCAATTGAACCCAAATAACTTAAATTCTATAAACTTTTTGTTAAGACACCTATACATTAAAATAAACCTTGTTTAATAGCCTATCTAATCTCTAAATATCACAGAAAAAAAACTGGTCGTAATCCATAGGTCATAGCGTGATGATATGTAGCCTATGTAATATTCTAAAGTATTTGCTGATATGATGATTTTCTGATGTATAAACTACACACATCAAAAGTGTCTAGGGATATTTTAATTAAACCTAAATAACTAAAATTCTATTAACATTTTGTTAAGACACCTACACTTTAAAATAAACCTTGTTTAATTGCCTATCTAATCTGATAATAAACTTTTAGATAAAGTTAAATTAAAAAAAAACTTAGAAGAAGAGGAAAAACTCAACAAAATTTCAATTTAACTTTATTTTTGAAATTTCAAAACCTAAACAACAAAACAATTTTTTTTATATAAAAATTGTTGAAATCTAAAATTAATAATTCGTGGATCCACCTAAGACTCTCCTGACACATCTGGAGCGGTTCTGCATACTCAAAACAAGGGTGTCAATATCCTGTTGTGGAGTACTGTCCCAAATCCTGCTAAGATGCAAGAAAAGCTGGTTTTGATGCACAATATCAACAGGGAAATTCCTACGAGCTCTTCTCTGAAGCATATTCCAGGCATGCTCAATAGGATTTAAGTCAGGGGATTGTGCAGGCCGGTCTAAAGCTTGGATAACATGCTGTTGTAACCAACTTGTAACGATACGCGCCGTATGTGGACGGGCATTGTCGTGCATTAGCTGGAAATTTTGTCCCATTTGCTGTTTGTGGGGCAAGATTACAGGCTCTAGCACCTCATCTCGGTATTTTCGAGCAGTCATATTGCCTTGTATCCAAACGAGCTCCGTTCTACCGCCGAGACGAATTCCTGCCCAAACCATAATCGTGCCACCTTAATATGCATGAACTTGTTGTGGGTGCTGCAGTCGATTCCAACGTCCAGGTTTTCTCCAAACGCGTACTCTTCGCGAATCAGGATGAAATCCAAACCTAGATTCATCAGTGAAAAGCACAAGTGACCATTGAGAATGGTTCCAGTTTTCGTGTGCAATAGCCCATTGTAATCTTCTTCCTCGATTACCTCTCCTTAGTGCTGATACCCAAAATGGCCTACGAGCACGTAGATTGACTTCATGCAGTCGCCTTCTCAAAGTTTGACCGCTTACCAGCAAACCATACTCTCTCTGTAGCCTTTGAACCAATTGCATCGCCGCTGCATTTAGTTGACTTCGTGCAGCATTTACTATGAATCGGTCCTGTACATGTGTTGTAATGCGTTGAGGTCCTCGGTGCCGTTCCACCACTTCCTCCGTGACACGATAACATGACCAAAGCCTGGATATAACGCTCTGACTGGTCTTCATGGCTTCAGAAACGGCAATTATGGGACAGTATTCCACAACAGGATATTGGCACCCTTGTTTTGAGTATGCAGAACCGCTGCAGATGTGTTCGGAGAGTCTTAGGTGGATCCACGGAATATTAATTTTAAGTTTTCAAGAATTTTTATAAAAAAAATTGTTGTTTTGTTTAAGTTATGATGTTTCAAAAATAAAGTTAAGATTTAAATTTTGTTTGAGTTTTTCCTCTTCTTCTAAGTTTTTTTTAAATTTAACTTTATCTAAAAGTTTATTATCAGATTAAATAGTCTATTAAACAAGGTTTATTTTAATGTGTACATGTTTTAACAAAAAGTTAATAGAATTTTAGTAATTTAGGTTTAATTGAAATATCCCTAGACACTTTTGATGTGTGTACATTACTGTAATTTTTTATCAAAATTTGTTTAGTAGTTTTAGCGGAAAAGAGTAATCCATCCACACAGGCATACAAACTTTTACATTTATAACATTAGTCGGAAGTAGGACTTAGTTCGGCGAACTTTGTCCTTAAGATATTTCGGACAAATTAAGACTGAGATGAAAAAGCGACCGTTACTCAAAGTGTACATTATCGCAGATATTATTATTAGAAGTTAAAACAAATTCCCTGTTACTGAAAGCCACAGAAATAGAAGAACTACCACGTCACATTACAGGTATGTAGATTCTCGATGACATCTGTAACTGCTGAGCTTTCGCACTGATTTATACATCACATCAGCATCCATCATCATCTCCCTAGCCTTAGTCGGCTTCCAGCCTAACCGGATGCAGCTGGATGCCAGTGTTTCACATGAAGCGACTGCCTATCTCTGGTTTACTCGTAATGACTGTCAAAGTTCTAGGAATGACAACCGGGACCAACGGCTTTACGTGCTTTCCGAGGCATTGGATGTCAGTGATGTCCAAGATATGAATTGAAAAAGTCACATTGGTACTTGCCCGGATTCGAACCCATAACCTCTTACGAGAGGCGGGCGCCTTATCCACTGGGCCATCACGACACTCAACATCCGTTCCCGCAATGATCAATGCGAATGTTTACTGGATGCAGTTTGCCACAAATCACGGCACATGACACACTTATAATACCAACTAGCTTCTGCCCGCGGCTTCGCTCGCGTTAGAAAGAGACAAAAAGTAGCCTATGTTACTCTCCATCCCTTCAACTATCTCCACATAAAAAATACGTCAATCCGTCGCTCCGTTTTGCCGTGAAAGAAAGACAAACAGACAGACAGACACACTTTCCCATTTATAATATTAGTATGGATACAAGCGCAAAGAAAGAACGGGCTTAATGATTAAAAAAACAATTTAGACTGTCGGAATGATTATCTGAAAAATTTGAACCCGTTCCTTTTTTTCTCGTGAACGAAAAATAACGATCATGCAGTGCGTTAAAGTCCCGTGTGATTTGTGTGACGTCACTTCAGAACTTTGATCTTTGTATTTTTTTGTTCTTTTGATCAAGTAAAAAATATGTGTCCACTGTCCAGTATTTCTAGGCGGTCTAACGGACGGACTAACTAAACCGAATGCATGTTTTTAAAGTCATTATCCCTATTCCATGGATTAGAATCGCCGAATCAGGAACATCGTCGAGAACAAGAGGCATATGTTCATCAGTGAACCGAAACATGCTAAGAAGAAGAAGAAGAGAGAAATTAGTGTGTACATAGTTGCCCCCTACAGCTGCGTCCATGCTTTAAAGTGAGTTTGAAAACCTAGGCCCTAGGGTTACCGCACCACGGCGGATGGCGAGCGATGGGTAGCTCGCCGCCCGGCTAGGACCAGGACCGCGTCGACGGCGCGTTAGTGTTCCACGTGCGCCTCAAAGAGAAAGAGTCAGCACTGAAAGGGGCCCAACAGGGCCACGCCTGCCGGGGTTGCGGTATGTTTATAATAGTTACCGTGACCCTGGAACATAAAGGGCAATCGAAGGAACATGAGTGGGTTTTAGTCAGTAAGAGTCTGACACGCCCTCCCGTCGCACCCAGGACGGGAGCAGTCATTGGATGATTTCCAACTCACAAAAAAAAAAGACTTCCGAAATTTCAGTTATTTTTGTGTTTTTAGTTTTTGAAAGCGGTTATTTTTTTTTGACAATGTTTTTATTTTTTACTTTATAGTGACGATTCCCAATGTCTGACTGTGTATAACAGTATCTTTCATAGTAATTTATTTTCATAATAAAACTACGTACAATCTTATAAAACGAAAATAGAAACTTGAAGTAACGCACTTATCGTCGTTTTTTTTGTTTTTGATGAATTTTTCGAGATCGCCATAAAATTTATATAGGACCACCTCTGAAAGAACTATCAAAATCCGTTTACAATTGACGGAGATATCGCGTCACAAACACACAAAAAAGACATACAGAACTGAGAACCTCCTCCTTTTTAAAGTCGGTTAAAAATGGCAATAAATCAAGACTCACGGTTGCTGTATGGTATCCTCTTTAAACATTTATTTTATTCTGTTTTTTAGTGTTTTTATAGTAATCCAACCGTCTAATTATCACGTTCATGAGATACTGCCTGTTGTCGGACAGACGGACACTAGAGTCTCAGTAATAGTGTTCCATTTTACTCTTTAAAAAAATAGAGAACAATGTGTTGAAGTTTCAAGTTCAGATAAAAACGAACACTTGAAAGCACACCGATCATCGTACAAGGTCAATAAATCAGGAGTGCCTCAAGGCAGTACTCTTGGACCTCTGTTATTCCTGATCTATATAAATGATCTGCCAAGCGTAACCGCTGACCCTTGTATTTTATATGCTGATGACATTTCCCTCATTATGACATCCAATTATTCCAATATTAATTATACAAATAAAATTTAAAATAAAATTTAATAAAATTTGAGTACGGAACCCTAACAAATACTCTTTTAATTCAAAAATAAAAATTGTAATAAGATATGGTAGCTGCAAATTGTTCGATTCCAATTAGTTTTTGTGAAGACTAACAAATACATAGCGATTGTTAAGGGTTTAAAATTTCATTGAACTGTTGGATAGGATTCATTTTTTTTTCGTCGTCGTTTTACACGAATGAAAACTTTAATCAAATGCAGATAAAGTCTTTCTGCGTAGTTTTGAAAGCCGAGCCCAACATAATTGGGAAAAAGGCTAGGGAAATGATGTAGATAGATATGCTTTTACGGTTGCACACACAGGTGATAGCAAGAAAATATAAAAAAAAACCGGCCCAGAGCGTCTCGGGCCACGCTCAATGTAAGGTTCCGTAGTTTCCCGTCCGTCACAATAAGTGTTCCCACTTATAAGTTTAAAAAAAGGCTATTTGTTACGTTGACATACTAAGTACGCGGAAATTATTTTTTACAACGTTTTTGTCTTTTTTGTACAAAAACTGTTCTTTCTATCAAGTTCAAAATAATTTTTCTAGCAAGGCCTTATAAAGTTCTACTTTCCAGATTTTTTCCATATTTTTTAAACCTACAGGTCATAAGTTAGAGGGGACGCTTTGATTTTTCCTTTTGGAGCGATTATTTCCGAAATTATTGACTTTATCAAAAAATAATTTTAGTAAGCCCCTATTCATTTTTAAATACCTATCCAACAATATATCATAGGGTTATCGTCAGGGTTGAAATTAAAAAAAAAAACACTTCCCTCTATATAATACATATAGGGGGGCTACCCTAAAAAAACATTTTTTTTTTCAATTTTTATTTTACCACTTTGTCGCCGTAATTGATATACGTATTGGTACCAAATTTCAGCTTTCTAGTGCTAACGGTCACAGAGATTAAGCGAGGACAGACGGACAGACAGACAGACATGGCGAAACTATAAGGGTTCCTAGTTGACTACGGAACCCTAAAAATGGATGAAATATACGCAGAACTTTTTGTGTTTATCCAGAACAACCAGACAAAAATAAAATTTTTTGATTCCGCATCGTTGTAGAATATGTTTAAGTATTCTTTTATTTAGTATTCAATGTACAGTTTCGATTTCGATACGATTTTATTATATGTATAAATATATATTATAAAAAATATTCAGACACAGAACAGCTCAATGACACAAAGGCGGGAATCGTACCCACGACAAATCACTATGACTAGACCGCCAGACAAGAAGCGAGGTAACTTATTATTCTAAATCCATTGCATCTCATTTCATTTTATCATACTCGTCGCTAGTTCATCGGCTGCAGCGGTAGGTACAGGTAGGTCAAATGGAATTTCACTTGGAGCATTTGACGAACCATTTGCTTCGATCAGCAATGTAATAAGAACCTTATTCTAATAAATCTACCTAGTGTTAATTAACGCTAATATTTACAAAATACGCCAAGTGAAGTCGCACCACTACCTACATTCAAGCGTAATAGCGTTTACTAAGAACCTTGACATGGAGGCGATGGCAATCAATTTCAATAATTCATCTATCAGCGGGTTTCACTGCTTGAAATATAATAGAACTAGCTTTTGCCCGCGGCTTCGCTCGCGTTAAAAAGAGACAAGTAGTAGCCTATGTTATTCTCCATCCCTTTAACTATCTCCACTTAAAAAATCACGTCAATTCGTCGCTCCGTTTTGCCGTGAAAGAAAGACAAACATACAGACAGACAGACAAACACACTTTCCCATTTATAATATTATGCCCTTACTAATAATCACTGTGTAAAGTTATGTCATGAATAAAGCCTGTGTAACCATACATTTTTTGACGTATAAACCTGTCATAACTTTATGCAGCGATTATTAGTAAGACGCTTAGTATGGACATTGCTGCTTTTTTGATGATTTTATGTCAAATATCTATATTTTTTTACCTTATCTATGTATATAAAAAGAATTCGTGTTAGTTACACATTTTATAACTCAAGAACGGCAGAACCGATTTGGCTAAAAATTGGTGGGGAGGTAGCTTAGGACCAGAAGACGTCATTAGCAAAATTATATCTACAAAACTGCTGAATGCTGGATAGATTCAAACACAGATAGACAGTAAGATATACGTATAAACAGACAGAAGTATGACAGATAGGTAGAGGTACAGACAGATAGACACAAGTATAGGTAGACGGATAGACAGACATACAAAAAGATAGACAGACAAGTGCATAAAAAACAGTTATCTGACCTACATAAACACATATATACTGCAGATCGCATTTCAGAACGGACCAATGATATGACGCTGCAAACATAAACACACAGCGATTGTAGTAAAGATAATCTATTTTCCAGGAATTCTGAAATGAAGTTCATAATAATCCTCCAATAACTGAATGCAGCTCTGTCATTGGTCAACGAGCAGTCTGGCTGACCAATGTACGTATATAATGAAGTAAAAATATTGTCTAGTGCATTGACAGATTGCATTAAGTGGCACAAAATTGTATCTAGGTAAATGTGGCGCTTCATTTATGGCACACTAAAGACACATCTGTTGCGAGCGTACACAATACATTTGTAGCAAACAATTGCGGCGCAGCAGTTGTGGCGAGGTGCCGAGGCGTGTTGCATGTTCCACTATACAGCGTTGTTGCGCCGCAATACTGTATTTTACACCATCATCAGTTGACATTCTTTTTATGAACTGTCAAAACGAAATTCTCATCTAGATTTTGTATAGCAATGTAACCTTTCGACGTCACTAAAATGCAATTCTGGTGACTTTCTTTTTTTTTATTTCAAAGCAACTAAAAATCAAATGTTACCGTAAATTGAAAATAATCTGCATTTTTTGTGTTAAAATTAAGAGACGTTTTAAATAAATTTACATTTATTGGTTAATGATGTAAAATACCCAATTGTTGGCTACAAATATTTCGTATGTAAATATATTGCAAAGTGTCTTTAGTGTGTGTCATACGGGGCCTAAAAATATGTGGCGTTGTATATGTGGCGCCACTATTGTTGAGATACCAATGTATGTTCAATGTGCAGCCTGTTTAATTTTGCAGTTAATAGTTTAAGAATCTGATTCCCGTGATCGCAAGTACCCCCCTAGCCTTTTCCCAACTATGTTGGGGTCGGCTTCCAGCCTAACCGGATTCAGCTGGATACCAGTGTTTTACGTGGAGCGACTGCCTAACAGACCACCACAACCCAGTAACTGAGCGACACGATACCCTTTGGTTAGACTGGTCAGACTTTCTGGTTTCTGACTACCCGCAACTACTGTCAAAGTTCTACGAATGACAACCGAGACCAACGGCTTTACGTGCTTTCCGAGGCACGGAATGTCAGTGATGTCCAAGATAAACTTTAGAAAGTACATATGAATTGAAAAAATCACATTGGGACTTGCCCGGATTTGAACCCGCACCCTCTTACACATTTATTTATTTATTTAAACTTAGGATATATTTATTTATCAAGAGCCAGTAAGTCACCTTCAAAAATAAATATCGTTGTCAAATTAGATACACTGGGTGATACATCAACGCACAGCAAAAACCCCTGGTCCTAGAAACATGAAAGAAAGAAAGAAAAAAAAAATGTTGACATGTTGGATGAAAATTTTGACATCCACGCGGACGAAACCGCGAATATATTATTATAGACTAAAGTCACAGGTAGCAAATGTCGACAACCCTGACGGGCGGAGGCGCAGTTCTAATTGATATTATTGAACTATTTCCTTAAGCGCGTCTCAACGGTAAGAGTTCATTTCAAACTTGGTTCCTATTGTATTTTTTCTATTAATTGTTAAGTGAGTCGTAACTTTCCTTAGTAGCTTTTTGCGTGAAAGTGTAACAAACTTCCACACACACACAGACCCATACACACAGACACATTAAAAACTTTCACGTTTATAATATTAGTAGAAAGTAGTAGGATTATAAATTAATTGTCTCACAAAGTAAGTATAAAGCTAAAGCTCATTAGAGCCACCCGGCACCCGACTTGCACTGCCTCGACGCACGGCGTCAACTCGTTGTCGATGGGTGGACCACCCGCGATCAACCAGTGGGCCACCCGCGGTCAACGAGTGAACGCCGAGGCGTCAACGAGTTGACGCCGCTTGGTCCACGAATTTTCGAGTAGTCTGTTAATAAATCGCGGGCAGCGCGCGGCCCACTCGTGGCCTGCGCGTTGTCAACGCGAGGCAGGCGTTCGAGCAGCGAGTTGTCACCGAGTGGCCCACCCGCTGACCGCGCGCGAAGAGCTTATAACCGAGGCGATCCGGTGACGCTACGGAGTTGACATACTCGTAGTGAGCGCATGCCCATACAAATCCATATAAATACTAGCCGCAGGACGCGAGTCGTTGCGGAGTGGGTGCCGGGTGGCTCTAATGAGCTATGACCTTAACAGAGTTGTCTAATATTAATAAGTAAACTGTCGGACTGACTGGGACATGAAACTTGGAAGATATGTTCTTTGTAAAGGATAAGTACGCGCTTAGAAAGGATTTTAAGAAATTCCAACCTCAAACAAGTGAAAAAGATGATTCAATGCAAGATTCGACATCTACGCTGGCAATGCCGCGGGCAAAACCTAGTCTATTATATAACATTGCCTCACCGCCCACAGTGAATAGCTTCACTCACAATGAATGTACAGACAGATTGACCAGACCAGTAAAATATTCATCCACAATTTTAATAGAAGCCACGTACTACATATATTCATTGTTCGGGTTTACCATGCATACCCACAGTCATACTAATAACAAGCTTTTATTTAAAACCGAACGCCATTTAATTGCGGTGTTACACAAACATTAAATGATTATTCAGAAAGGACAAAGAGGTGACGTCAAATTTTATTGTTTATTCATTGAATGAATAAAATAATTTAATGTCAAGGTGGCCAAGTGGATAAGTTGCCTCTTATTTTGTGGCTCGAATTCGGGTAAGTGCCAATGTGACTTTTTCAATTCATATGTGTCACTTGCTAAAGATTATGCCACCTCTTACACAAGAGGCGGGCGCATTATCCAGAGGCCATCACGACAAAAAAAACACAATTATCAAGAAAATGGCCTAATGCGGAACAAAAAAAGATAATCATATAACCCGGAAGTATTTAAAAAACGAGTGCATAGGCATCTACTGGGTAAGCTCGCTTCATCGTAGGCTCCGTGTATGCCCTCGGGCTAGTCTGGGACCAAGAGCAAACCCATAATAAAAAAAAAAAACAAAATTTCACGGAAAACTTTGAACAGTCTTATTATTTTGTGTAGCTGCTTCCGGTAGTTCTCCTTACTACCCCGCTGCAAATTTTTCCGTTATATTAATATAGATATTAAATAAACTCGTTGAAACTTTTATCCTATCTTCTTAACTCGGTCAATAGCATTGCGCATTTCTTAATATGATTCTTATAATACGGTTCTTATGATTCAATATGAGTTGTCCGAAGATATACTTTTAACTGTTGGTCTAGTGGTTAGTGACCCTGATTGCTAAGTCGGAGGTCGTGGGTTCGATTCCCACCCAGGACAAACTTTGTGTGAAGAGCATGATTGTTTGATCTGTGTCTTGGTGTAATTTATTTATATCTATAATATTATGTATATCAGTTGTCTGATTGCCATAGTACAAGCTCTGCTTAGTTTGGGATCAGATAACCGTGTGTAAGTTATCCCAGAATATTTATAATATTATTTATTTATTTATTTCAAGGTTATGAACTCTTTTTATTGCCACAGTCGATCTTAGTGATTACGAGGGATTAGTATGATTTTAAATTACCCCTTTGTTTATTTATTTATTTATGTAATTTTTCGTCAAAAACTCAACTATAATACCACAAAACTGTGTTTATAAGTTGTTAAGGCTGTCGGTTAAACACGACACATGTCATAACCGCCAAGCTTCGCGGCACATTGTACGGAGTTTGACGTGGGATAGACAGACACGCGACGGGCACGCTGACTCTGCCTATCCACTTTTCTGTTAGCGTAGCGAGCGCGGGTTTGATTCCAGCACAGAACATTTTTTGTGTGGTCTAGTGATAGTGTTTTGTGCCAACTTACACGGTCCGTTGGATCACATGGATCCAAACCTAGACAGATTCTATTATTTGGTAACCAGGCAAATGATATACATACTCATTTTATTAATAAATACCATTATACATAAATAATAATAATACCAGCCTATAACTGTCCCACTGCAGGGCAAAGGCCTCTTCTCATAGAGAGAAGGCACGAGCATTCGATTCGATTCGATTTCGAACTTGTATTAACTACAAGTCCAGGTTTCCTCACGATGTTTTCCTTCACCGATGTCTGTGATGTCTAAGATAAACTTTAGAAAGTACATATGAATTGAAAAAGTCACATTGGTACTTGCCCGGATTCGAACCCGCAACCTCTTGCATGAGAGGCGGGCGCTTAAACCACTAGGCCATCACGACCATTATACATATCCGTACTAATATTATAAATGCGAAAGTAACTCTTTCTGTCTGTCTGTCTTTTCTTCACGCCTAAACCACTGAATCGATTTGAATTAAACTTGGCACAGATATAGTCTGGAACCCGAGAAAGGACATAGGATAGTTTTCATCGCGGAAATCCCACGGGAACGGGAACTATTATTCCACGCGGACAAAGTCAAGGGGAAAAGCTAGTTACAGATAAATTACACCCAGACACAGAACAAACAGTCATGCTCATAACACTAAGTGTATTTTTTGTACTACATTTTGTTGTGAGTGTGAGGACTATATGTATTGTTATATTAACAATCTGTTTATAATGACTCATAATTTAGCCCTAACATTGGTTTGGTTCGGGTCGTCACGACGTTGGGTTCTTTAAATTGAGTTTTTTTAGTTGAGCTAAACAATTTTGACAAAAACTTGCACTGGCTGGAGAGGTCCACTCAAATCTGTCTGCTTCTCTCATCAAGAGATCGCCTCAGTTCTTAAGTGTAGGTTCTCGCATGATTTGACCAATACAATTGTGTATGGACTTTAAGAGAGATTGACCCCTGAGTTTGTTTTGGATGTTTCTTCTCAGAGTAGTCAGCAAGAAAATACCAGCCCTACCATACGCTTCAAATAAGTAAAAAAGCGTACTGACGTGTCAAAGTGCAAGTTTTTGTTCTTACACTCACCGACATGACAGACAGACGGACAGCGGAGTTTTATTAATATGGTCCTGTTTTACCCTCCGGGTTCAGAACCCTAAAAATGCTAAAAGGCAGGCAGAACCTTGCACTATTTGTGTTGTTTACAAATACAGATTCAATATCAATGTGTCTATAAGTGGCCAGTCCCACAGCCGCAGACCATTCTAATTTTACGCGACCCACTATTCCTGCTCTCTGTAACTATTTTGATGATGTTCAAAGCCTATTTTCGTAGGGTCAAAACCAAAGACGAAAGTAGTGGACTTGTTGAATGAAGTGTATTTTTATGTGGCTGACTTTGTATTTTATTTATTTATTACCGTGGATTTCGATCTTTCATTTAATATTTTACTGAATGGCTCAAAGGGACAAACCCATTTTGGGCTAATTTCTAAAGTCAAAGAAAAAGAATATGATATTCTGATAGATCTTGACAGAACAAACAGGCTCCTCGGGCCAAATTAATCATTGCAATAAAACATTAAAATCATAGGCAGAAACCAAGTTAACGAAGAAATAAAATTAAATAGTTGAAAAACCTGATTAAGTCCATAATAAAATTAAAGTTAAATGAGTTATAAAAATACGGAAGTGAAATGTCATGCCGGGGTCGCGGAATGTTTATAATATTAGGTTGGGGAAAAAGTCTTTTCGCATTAAAGTATGTATGAACTTGTAATAAAATCTCTTTGGCTATACTATTTGTATCTGGCTGGTTTTGGTATCATTGAAAGTTTAAATTTTAAAGAACATAATTCGAAATTCAAATTAGGAAAATGTGTGATTTTCATTTGTTTTTCGTACTGTCAAGATGAGTGAACTTAATGAAGAAATTTGATACATTTTAAAATTTTACTACAAAAAAGGAAAAAATGCAACGCAAGCCGCGAAAAAAATTTGCGATGTTTATGGACCTAGTGCAGTGTCTGTGAGAGTAGCACAAATTTGGTTTATGCGTTTTCAATCCGGAAATTTTGATGTCAAAGATGCACCTCGCTCTGGTCGCCCTATTACGGATAAAATGGATGCCATTTTTGAAAAAGTGGAGCAAGATCGGCAAGTCAGTAGTTACGACGTAGCTGAAGAATTGGGAATTGACAACAAAACAGTTTTGTCTCATTTGAAAAAAACTGGGTACACAAAAAAGCTCGATATTTGGGTACCCCACGAGCTCACTGAAAGAAACCTAATGAACCGTGTTCTCATTTGTGATTCTTTATTACGACGTAATGAAGCCGAACCATTTTTGAAGAAGCTGATAACCGGTGATGAAAAGTGAATCACATACGACAAGAACGTGCGAAAAAGGTCGTGGTCAAAGGCCGGTCAGGCCTTTCAGACTGTGGGGAAACCCGGATTAACTCGCAACAAGGTGATGCTATGTGTGTGGTGGGATCGGAAGGGCATTATTCATTATAAGCTGTTACCACCAGGCAAGACCATCGATTCTGAACTCTACTGCGAACAACTGATGAGATTAAAGCAAGAAGTTGAGAGAAAGCGGCCGGAATTAATCAACAAAAGGGGTGTGGTTTTTCATCATGATAACGCTAGACCTCACACATCTTTAGCCACTCAGCAAAAATTAAGAGAGTTGGGCTGGGAGGTGTTAATGCATCCGCCGTATAGTCCTGACCTTGCACCTTCAGATTTCCACCTGTTTCGGTCTCTTCAGAATTCTTTAGGCAGTGTCAGGTTAACATCACGGGAGGACTGCCAAAACCACTTGTCGTGGTATTTTGATCAGAAGTCCCAAAATTTCTATAGCAATGGGATTATGTCCCTACCTACAAGATGGCAAAAAGTTATCGAACAAAATGGTACCTACATACTTTAGTTAAATGTAAATAAACAATGTTAAAAAATGTTTTGAATTTTCTTAAAAAATGCGAAGAAACTTTTTCCCCGACCTATTAGTTACCGTGATCCCGAAACATAAAGGCCAACCGAAGGAACATGAGTGGGTTTTAGTCAGTAAAAATCTGACACGCCCTTCCGCTCCGCCCAGGACGGGAGAAGTCATATGATAATTTCCCACTCCCCAAAAAAAAACCCGTTATTTAAATTTTCTGCTTAAAACTTTTATTGATCTAAATACAAGAAGCGCTAATGAACTTTATCTTCGGCAGTGAAGTTAAAAAGATAAAAACTAAAATATCTAAAAACAAGTGCCAAAAAAGTTTGTAAAAACTTTGAAGTTTTACCTTGCTAATAACTCTTGTCACACTTAATTGTCACTTATAAAGTTATCGTCAATAAATACAAAACATTACTGGTAACTTAATGACAATAATATCACACTATAAAGTCTAGAATCGCTTGGCCGATAATCACAATTCACACTGCCATTGTAAAATACAGAAAACACGCCACTAAAATCGAAACAATAAAATATTTCGGTAATCAAAAGTGGTTTAGGGTTATATAAGAAAAATAAAATCTACAATAAAAGTTCCCACAAAAAACTTTTTTGACAACTTTAAAAAGTTTAAAAAAGTTAGTACAAGTTGCTCTCGACATTGCGTGTATCTAAATAAATTGACTCACAGTATTTTTTTACTCAGAAACAAAATTTTAAGTACTTTTTTAGTGCCAAAAAATGTTCTCAAATTCCACGTACGTAGAAACTAACTTAAAATAAAGATTTTTAGTTAAAAACAATAGTTTCAAGCTCCAATAACTTGTTATAAAAATGGGTTATTAAGCTAAACTACACCAGAAAAGTTTTCGACAACTTTTAAGAGTTCGCTATGTATCGCACAATCGCACATGATTTGAAAGGCGGAGCGCCGTAGCGTCTGCGCCGTGCGGCCGCCGCGACGCGAGTGAGACAGCCATAGGTCCGCGCGCCGCCCGGCCCCATCCGCGCCGCCCATTACCACACCACTATCCTCTTCATAACACATTGTAATTCCACTAACACGTAAACGTGTCCTAGTTTAACCAAAATATAGCTCATTATCCGCCCAGTGGTCGCGATTCCATTTTTCAACTTTAATAAAGTTGATCACGTAATTATGCATCTTTTTTCTAATATTTAAAATGAATAAAAAAAAACATTTTTTTCAATTCATTATTTTGATTGCGACCTAATTAGATTTTTTAGTTTTTCCTTCATTGAAAAAATATGAGCTAATAATGTCTAGACACTGATCCAGGTGACTAGGTCACCATCGGTTAGGTCTTGTTATCAATAACGGCCCTATAATGGAGCATGACCTACATTAATCACACTTGACACAGTGAGTAGTACTTCTGCGCTCGCCTGCGTGGCGGCGCGCTAAGGCTGCGCGTACGTTGCTCCGGCGGCCGCGGGATGCGCGCGCTCACCCGCTCTCCCTGCGTTTTTCTTACGTGTTCCGCCCAAAAACGCTCGCTCAATTTTCATTATGACGTCGATTTCGAACGTCATCATATAAATAAAGGGTGTCGTATGTCCGCGGGGGTTGGATCCATGCGCACCGCAGCGCACGCCTCGCGCTATCGATTGATGCGCATTCGTTCCGCGCCGCGCATGTTCAGCAACCGCCGGGTCGTCCGCACGCTGGTCTAGTCATGCGCGAGTACTCTTAGGTACCTACCGCATCGACCGACAAGAGCCGAGTGGGATTAAACGCGCGAGTGCCGCGGCCGCGCTCGGCAGGCTCGCGATACACTCGCTCACTGACGCCCAGCGGCGCGCCGCCCGGACTCGCTCGCACCCTATGTGTATCCCACCCACTGTCCCATTGACCCCGACAGCCCGGCTGGACATGTTCTGCAGTTAATCGCGACGCTGCTGCCCGCGTGTACCGGCCGCCTCTCCGCCACCCTGCATACAGCCCACGACCAGGTACGTGCACCACCCCCAGGGTCTGCAGCGCAGCGTGACCACGCCGTGCAGCACTCGCGCGGGGATCACGTAAATCAGTGACACAGTTTCGTTTATGTAAGTGCGTCCGTCGATACCCAGCAGGGGAGGGGCGAGGGGGATGGCACATCCTTAAAAAAACAGTGGTCAAAAGTCTTAAGTTATCCCAAAATAATCGTGTGTTCAAGTGTCGGTAGCTGTTAATTAGGCGGTCGTAGGTATGAGCTCTAGAAACCCATCCCGAGATCCTGACACATTATTCCAAACCCCAATAACTTAGAATTAAGGCTTTGCGCTGCTATGTTGCGATTGAAGCTAAGCGTGTCATAGTGTGAGCGAGGCGATTGCTAATGCATGTTTTATGACCGCAATATAGTCGGAGTCGTCGTGTGAATCATAAATGGACAATAGGAGCAAGTCCCGGGAGTGGGCTCCGAAGAGTCACGCTCCCCAGCAGACTAATGAATTGCAATGCGAATGGCTGCAGCCGTGGGGGAACCTGCCAACCATTCACACTTCAAAATTATAAAACTGCAGCGCGTTGAAGTCTTTTTCATTGACAAAGTGATCACGGAGTAAATAACAGAAACCAATTAACTTCAAGTGAGTGAATATAACCTACGACTGGGTCCTATTGAGGTTATAGACACACTCTACACTCACATGTTCTATATTCTAGCTAGCGAGTGACGTGTTAAAAAACATAACATAAATATAAACGACATTTAACTAACCTACGTTCAAAAATAACAAAATCAACTAAAACGGAAAACATTGCGAACGAATCGATGGTTAAATAAAGTGTGATTGTAAAAAGTTACAACATCCAGTGATCCAGTCCGTGACTTAAAACATTAAAAAACGATCTCATACGATAAAATTTGATTGAACCTCACGCTTTTTCATTAACTGGATGAGCAGAGACTTAAGTTACAACAAAGTGATACAGCATTAAAAAATATTTAATTTCAAACTAATACATTAAAACTACACTCTTGAATATCAAAACTAAACGAAAGTGATTTAAACCTATAAATAAAATATTAGTTAATAACAAACATAAAAATTATCGTAATAACACTGTCATTTAACAAGAAACCAATGAGCTCATCAGTATTGCCTTATCAAAATATTATAAACAATAATTACTTCATTTTTAAAAGAATCGAGATACTTGTACAGGTCCCTCCAAAGTCCTAAAAGAGTTTAAAATAGTTTTCAATACAAGACTTAAACAAAAAAAAATGTGTAAATTAAAATATCAATAAATCCGTTTGATATTTTATATATAAAAATCATCATTAATCCATGACATATATGTATTCATTTATCTTAAATAAGTATATAATCTCTAAAACCTGAAACTAAACATAATTTAAACGTTAACAAAAAAGCCCTTATAGTAACTTACATACAATTAACACGGTTTAAAACAATAGTAATTACTCACTCTGATAACAGCCTAATAACTCACTGTCATTGAAAGATTTATCGTAATCGGACCAGCAATTCCAAAGATTACCGCTAACAAACAACTTTACTCTTCATATTAATAAGTTAGCTTGACACTTAGCAAACCAAATGCTTTGATAGCTATCCCATTATTTTTCTTTACAAGTAAAACTTTTTCTTAAACTTTAAAATGAAACTAACCATCTTAAATTAATGACAATAATAATTAAAAAACAATCAATGAATCTATCACATTAAATTAACTTTAATCTCTTTACTCAACTTTAAATTTAACTTAACTGTTATTACAAAACAATTTTAACAACAATTAATCCTATTAAATAATTAATCCTATTAAATAATTATTCCTAATAAATAATTAAGACTTACTTGACCTTAAAAATAATACAAGTCGCAATACTAAAAATACTACGACTCTCATAGTATCTTTGTTTACATAGTATTTAACTCATATAAAAAGAAAAGCGACAAATACGTCTATGTTAGTAAACACGATATTGTTTACCAACAACAGCGTATCAGCGTATTTCTCGTGAAACCGATGCTTTAATAACATCGGACAGCTGATATGTGTACTCGCTCCATTCAATAAATTAATACTCGATTGATATTCGACCGAGCCGGCAGAAATTGAATATGGAGCATCAAACGTACCTGTGAAATATCGAGTAATGTTAACAAGAATCCTCACTATGTTAACACTTCAGTTTGTTTACTAGTAAACAGACTCACAACAGCTTTCGCTTTTCATAAATACTTTCACTCTTACTTTATATTGGTAAACAAACAGCCGTATAAACTGGAAAAAAATACACAAAACTGTTTTTCCATGTTCGGCTGATGAACGCGAAAATTCGTTGGCTTTTCTTTTTTTTTTGTTGCCTTTTTACGGTTTATTTGCTTTTTTGCCTAGTTTTACGGGTGGGAAGTTATTTGCAAACTGCGAAATGAAATCGTCTATGTGAAAAATATTTGTGTAATTTTTTGATTAAATACTTGTCTTTTGGCATTCTCATTAACTAATCTAACGTCGGATTTGACTTCAAGGGATAGAATTTTGACACTTTATGTATGGAATTTATGTCAAAAAATTATCTTGAGTAACTTAATCTACCGATATATAGATTATTGCATACGTCACAAGCTTACAACGACTACAATTCGGTTCAAAAACTTATTATTTTCTGTAGGTAAAGTTGAGATATTTTCTACACTGAGATTAGTATGTGTTAGATATGATATAATTTGATGACCCCTATGTCAGCGTGATATTATTGTACTATCTGACATTATGTCAGTTTATTACAGTTATGTGTCATACCGAATAAGGTCAACTGGGACTGAGGGATTGACCTTGAGATAAATAAAAATCAGCTGTACGTACATGTATATTATTATACATTTTCATTAAGCCGTACTTAGAGATATTCTATATTTATGTAGTCTACTAACGTTCAAGAGCGCTTAGAATACCTCTATTTTACATTCAGTTTTGGCTTTAAATGTCGCTGAGAAGAATTTGTGACAACATTTTGAACGTTTAATATAGAGAAATATCATCTGTTTCATGTTTCTATTAGCGTTTTCATATTTTAGGAATTTTATTCTAAGCTTCGGCCGAGATAAATAAATTTTACTTAATATATACGGAATGTTGCCATAATCACCAGACCGGTCCATAGAACAAATTACTCTTTTCTGTAGGTCAGACTATTTTTGGCAACTTACTTTTCCTCGGTTTACTTTTCTCCCTCCCTCTTTCGCCATCTCAATTGTAAAGTTGTGTGAAGGTGTCAGCAATATTCCTTCAGTCTTAATTTGCTAAAAATGCCTCTACATGACAAACGTGATTCCCCTATTTAATTCAAGGCATTTATTTCACTTAGACAGGCACTTATGAATTGTCAAAGAGTCGGCCGGTTAGTCAGAAAAGTGTAGCTAATTGCTTGTTCCAAAACGTAGATCTCTATGGAGAAGAACAAGCAAGAAACTCCACGAACCCACTATTGGGACTAAACCATGTTATCTGCCAAAAGTGCCTATACCCAATGCCCTTACTAATAATCACTGTATAAAGTTATGCAATGAATAAAGCCTGTGTAACCATACACTTTTTGACGTATAAACCTGTCATAACTTTATGCTGCGTTTATTAGTAAGGAGCCTAGAATTTTCAATTAGGGTTTGTTTGTTCGTGTCTTTATTCATGTATTCAAATTAATTTGAAGCTTTAGTTCTTTACTGCTTTTTAATTTCTTGGTAATAACTGTAATGTTCTCATGTTTTGTTTTTTTTTTCTAATCTGTTTTTAAAACTGACTGTCGGTCACACATGCTAAATTGTGTTATATTTGTTTTTTGTGTGGCTCTGTCATCCCTCATCATCTCACTTGGTATATTTGGCAAACTATTTGCGTTTTTTTGGGTAGTATAAAATATACTCTGTCTAGAATGAGGATTAGAGACTATATAGACTTAATAGAATAAGGTTCTTTCCCAATTATGTTGGTGTCTTCTTCCAGCCTAACCAGTTTCAGCTGGATACCAATGTTTCACGTGAAGCGATTGCCTAATGCCTATTAGACCTCCACAATCCAGTTACTGGCCAAACTGGTCTGACTGGTCAATCTTTCTGCCTTCTGACTACCCGTAACGACTGTCAAAGTTCTACGAATGACAACCGGGACCAACAGCTTTACGTGCTTTTCGAGGCACGGAGTGTCAGTGACGTCCAAGATAAACTTTAGAAAGTACAGTCATATAAATTGAAGAGTCACATTTGTACATTCATATTGACTTAGATAACTATAAAACTGGATTCTGTAGGTGTTGAAACTACTTCGTTATACCATGAAAACACTGGCAGATAAAACCAATGTCACCTGTGTAAAATAAAATAAAATTGTCATTCTCTCTTTAAACTACGTAAAACGTACAACTGCATTTTTAATAAATCTATGTCCTCTTTATTAGTGGTTATGGACCCTCAGAGAAACTAGAAACTGCTAGCTTGCATTGTAACGTTATACTTACATTACTTACGTAAATAGTGTGCTATGGAAAAAATTTTCTCCATCGGTGATAGTGCCGGCACGCAACAAGAGAAAATGAACGAGCCTTCAACTTCAGCAGCTGATTCAAGCTCGCAAGTAAATATACGTAAGTTGAAAGGCAAAGAAAATTTCAATAATTGGGTTTTCACATTAGAATGTCTCCTGACAGACTTGGATCTTTGGGATCTGGTCATAAATGAGGCCGATATAACAAACCCAGTTAAAAAGCGCAAGGACGCTAAAGCCAGAGCGAAAATATGTCTTCTTTGTGACGACTCCGTATACCCGGTGATACGAACGGCTAAAACTGCATATGAAACATTTAAATGTCTTAAAAATGCATACGCAGACAGCGGACTTTCCCGGCGACTGACGCTTATGAAACTGCTCATGTCGAATAAGTACCAAGGAAACATACAAGAATACGTTAATTCGTCGCTCTCTACACAACAACAGCTACAAAGTATCGCAGCTCCGGTAGAAGACGAATTTCTGGCAATTATGTTGCTAACAGGACTACCAGAAAAGTTTCAACCACTGGTCATGGCATTGGAACACTCGAATACTAAATTAACTTCGGAAAACGTTGTGACAGTGCTCCTTAAAGAAGACGCTCGCGCGACTGCATCTACGAGTACCATTGACAGTAACCATGGATCGATAAGTTCAGCGCTTAATACTAAGGAACAAAAGAAGAAACCGTTCTGTACCTACTGCAAGAAATTAGGACATTTAATTTCTCAGTGCAGGAATAGGAAAAATAAAAAGAAGGAAAATAATGTATCTACAAGTAATTACACTACGCAATTTACACTTTCATCTTGTTTTTCTACCATTCTACATTCCACAGGTTCAGATTGGTTTATTGATTCTGGCGCAACATCCCATATGAGCAATAGAAGGGATTGGTTTGAGAGTTTGTCGTCCAACGTAACTTCTATAACAGTTGCGAATAAAGAACAAATCATGAGTCATGGTGAAGGTAATGTAAATCTAAATGTTTCCGACAGTTTAAACAAAATTAGTAATGTGTTGTATGTTCCTGGCTTAGCAACTAATTTATTATCGGTGAGTAATATTGTAAATAAAGGTTTTGATATCTTATTTACATCCGAAGGCGCTAAAATATTTTTGGGCGGCAAATGTCAAGTAACAGATTCTGTCATAGCCACAGGTTCAAATTATAAGGGCATGTACAGACTTGACGTACAGAGCCCAAATGCTTTCTTAACAAGCAAAGAGTCTGCCTTACTGTGGCATAGGCGTCTTGGTCACCTTCATGCGAATAGTATGAATATTTTAAAAAACAAACGTCTAGGGATAGACTTTAATGGAAGTTTTGATAAAAATTGTGTTCCGTGTTTACAAGGCAAATTAAGTAAAAAACCTTTTCCAAAATCAAGTAGCAGATCGAAAAAAGTCTTAGAATTAATTCACTCGGACTTATGCGGACCAATGAGTACGCACTCGTGGGGCGGTGCTCTTTATTTGCTAACTTTTACAGACGACTACAGTCGCAAAACTTTTGGATATCTTTTAAAATTTAAATCGGAGGTTTTTACAAAATTTGTAGAATTTAAACACTTAGTTGAGAATCAAACTGGTCAACGTATTAAAGTTTTACGTTCTGACAATGGTCGTGAGTATGTCAATAAAGATATGTGCAATTTCCTTAAGGAAAATGGCATTGTGCATCAAACCACGATACCATACACTCCTCAACAAAATGGAGTATCTGAGCGTGCAAATCGGACCATTATTGAAAAGGCCAGATCAATGTTAAAGGACTCCAAACTGTCGTTAGCATACTGGGGTGAAGCGGTCAACACATCAATTTATTTAAAGAATCGTGTACCCACACAGTCTTTAGATAACAGAATTCCAGAAGAACTGTGGTCTGGAACGAAGATCAACTTATCTCATTTAAGAGTTTTTGGTTGCGAAGCCCACGTTCTCGTTCCCAAAGAGAAACGTACTAAGCTGGAATCCAAGACGAAAGCCTGTATTTTTGTTGGATACGCAACAGAAAGTAAAGGCTACCGGCTTATAGATCCTCAGAATCCTCGTGCAATTATAATTGCAAGAGATGTTATCTTCATCGAAGACAAAATGCCTTCCGAGAAGAATGTAATTATTCCTCCAAGACATATGCAGTCAACGCCTTTACAACCTTCAGAACCATCTGTCATTGTACCATTAGATAATGAGCCAGTTCCATACTCTGAATCGCAGTCTCAGCTTCCAGATATACTTGTGACACCTGAAGCGTCAATCTCAGATTATGACACAGCATCAGATGAGCCTGTAGTACCTGTAGAATCACCGGACATACCCGAGTCTGAAGCCAGACCTGAGCCAGCTTCTGAATCAGAAAGGAGATATCCTACACGCGTTAGGCGACCTCCTAATAGATTTGAAGAAAATCTCTACCTGACCTCAGATTTTGAACCGGAATCCTACAGGGAAGTAACAGACCATCCGCAAAAGAAGCAGTGGCTAGAAGCGATGCAAGCTGAATATGATTCGCTGTTAAAGCATGGAACATGGATTCTTGTGGACAGACCATCTGGTAGAAAAACTACAAAATGTAAATGGGTCTACAAAATTAAAAAGGATACAAGTGGCCAAATAACTAAGTATAAAGCCAGGCTAGTAGCTAAAGGTTTCACTCAAGTAGCTGGAGTGGACTATGGCGAAACTTTTTCACCTGTTGCTAGACTGTCATCTGTACGGCTTTTACTGTCTTTTGCGGCACATTATGGACTGCAAGTAGACCACCTCGACGTGGAAACTGCTTTCTTAAATGGCGATATTGAGGAGGAAATATACATGGAGCAACCAGAAGGTTTCTCTTTTGACTCAAAGGGCAAAGTGTGTCTACTCAAAAAGGCACTTTATGGACTCAAACAAGCACCTAGACAGTGGAACATAAAAGTATGTGAAGCCATGCATAAGCTTTTACTAAAACAAGCAACGAATGAACACTGCCTCTATTATAGGCGAGAGGGAAATGACCTACTCGTGGTAGCAGTCTTTGTCGACGATTTCTTTATCGTAAGCACGAATAATGCTATGAAGGACAACTTCAAAAAGGAGCTCAAAAAGCAGTTCATCGTCAAAGACCTAGGTCCTGTCAAGGACTGTTTAGGTATGAGAGTTACTCAAGATTCCGATGTGATTACCATCGATCAGACAAAATATATTGAAAAACTTATTAAAAAGTTCAATATGACCGATGCTATATCAGTAACAACCCCACTGGAACCAGGAGCAAGACTTACCGTTCCTGAAAAGGATAAGGATAACATTGATGTGCCATATCAAGAACTCATAGGCTCACTAATGTATATTGCTATTTGCACAAGACCTGACATCTCACACGCAGTGTCATATCTTTCGCAATTCAATGCACATTACGGGGGAGAACATTGGAAGGCCGCAAAAAGAGTCCTTAGATATTTAAAAGGCACAAAAGACTTACGTCTTAAGTACAAAAAGGATAATCAGAATTATCATCCAACAGGTTATGTAGAGGCTGACTACGGTAATAATCTTCTAGACAGAAGATCCTATACCGGTTTCGTTTATTTAATGAGCAGTGGTCCAATAAGTTGGGAATCACGCAAGCAGCGCACAGTTGCTTTATCCACAACGGAGGCCGAATACATGGCTCTTTCAGAGGCCTGTAAAGAGGCAATATACCTCAAAGCTCTCATCAAAGAAATTTTTGCCGTCAGTCATTCCATCATCCTACATACCGACAATCAAAGCTCATATAAATTAGCACACAACAACACTTATCATGCACGCACAAAACACATCGACATTAGACACCATTTCATACGTGACTCTTTAGCACAACACCAACTCCAAATTCAATACATATCTACACAAAACATGATCGCCGATATTTTAACGAAACCGTTGCCTAAACTTAAGCATTATAAATGTGCTTCATTATTAGGATTAGGCTAGGTTTATTATTAATTGTTTTTTGATCTTTTGTTTTGTAGATAATATGGTAAGGTGTTAGGTTGTTAAGTGGTGTATGGTACATATTGGATGTTGTATTTTTTTTTATTGTGCGATGTATACAGTGTGTATTTTTTATAGAGCTTATTATTTTATACAGGGTGTTTGCATTGCGGGGGGGTGTTGAAACTACTTCGTTATACCATGAAAACACTGGCAGATAAAACCAATGTCACCTGTGTAAAATAAAATAAAATTGTCATTCTCTCTTTAAACTACGTAAAACGTACAACTGCATTTTTAATAAATCTCCTCTTTATTAGTGTAGGTTTTAACAACAAGAATTTATTGGCCTCGAAGCTTCTCTCATGACAGTTTTTCATATTCATGACTTCTTTCATTCCAAGAACGATCCTTCGAATCAAACGCTTTGTATTTAACTATGCAGAACAAATAATCAAAGTCGAAGCCTACACAATCACAGCTACTGCCTAGAGGAATTGTGTACAACAATATGATTCCTTGAATATTCATTTATATAAAATATTCATTGAGAGGGACGACAAAGGTATTGCGTCTTTATTTAAGAGCAAAGAGATAAAGGAATTGGAATTTAATCTCTTGACGACCAAGCGACAGCCGGCTGTCTTTCTACTGTGTCTCGAATCACGTGCGTTTTGAGGATTAATAAGTATAGAGGGTGTAAACTTAATAAGTTAAATACTATATGGTACGTTTCGTGTCATTGTCTCAATGTTTTGTTTTACTTTTCCCGCAATATAAGGATGATGACTATATCAATAAAATGGCATTCTGTTTAGTCTGTCCAAAAATTATGGACACCTATTTCTCGATTCTTTAAAATAATAAAAGAATACAAAGATAAAGAGCAGCAAAGTTTCGGAGTGTTATGACGTTACTGGTCATTTAAAAATGTATAGGCGTGACGTGAAGGAAAACTTTTTATATTTTTCGTTTACGAAAATAGATGCCTAAAATTTTTTTGACAATTTAATATATTTTTTTTACCTCGCTTATTGTGTGATTTATTGTGCGACATTTCTTTCAACTGCTTTTTCTAAATTGTTTCTTTTTTTTTGCACTGATGTCGTATTGAGGACTTATACAATTTAGCAGCAAATTCATTCAGGCCATATTCAATATAAAAATCTTGTCTATGCAATATAAATAAAATGTTCAGAATAGGAAGTACATTCTGTAATCAGATTCAAATTGATTTGTTAAACATCTCATCTGGATATCGACTTATTTTGTATCAACGCACAGAAACTTAGAAGAATCATAAACAGGGACTATTTTGGTGGCTAAAATCTGCAGTTAGAATCATATTTGTTTTTGATATTGCACGACTTGACATACCTAAATAGTTTTCTGAATTCTCGACTTGCCATAAACATATTACTGTCTCTTTAGAAATGTAAGTTTTACTCAAACCGCTGTATTAACCGGTCAACGCAGTTATAACGATAGCTAAGTAGTATTATACATGTGGAATCTTGTTATTAGCAAATTAACCCTATTTATGCATGTCATTTAAGTTGATATTAGTCAGTAAGCTTTTTTAAAATTAATTAAATAAATAAATATAGACGTCTTGTATGAAAATAGGTTTCATACAAGACGTCTACAGACACTGACATAGTAAAGAGGTAAAGTTTGGTTTTTGTTTGTTGTTAATTTCCGAAACTAATGGTTCAAATATTTTTTATGTGCTTTAAAATACAAACTGACAATGTCGGGTACAAAACCTTGTAAAACTATAAAGTTACAGGTACCTTTGTACTGCTATATTATGTTTCGTTTTTCTTTGTCTTGCAGATCCAAGAAAATAAAATTACACTTACCATAATCTCCTTAAGTAAACAACCCTCCTTTTGGCAGTCAAGTAATAATAATACAAGTTGGTTTAAATCCTGAGAGTTTTGACATTAAGTAATAACTAGAAGACTCACGCTCTCTTCCGACCTCCGTCACAACGCTGCAAAGCATCGACCTCCGATATATCTTCCGCCTGAAATTTAACGAAACTGAAATCGGAATCGGAGGTGCAAATCAATCGGAAGTACTGAACTTTCCGAATCGGTACCGAACCTCCGTAACATCTCTAATCCATATTAACATACATATATCTATGTTTGACGTCAATGACCTTAGTCTTATTTACTATATCTCGGCTTATTAGCCAGTATCATATTACATAAACAAGTCGGGAAGATAATCGTCTCACATTAACAATAATAATTGAAGGTGATAAGTAAACATATTATATTTCTTCCTTTAACACCTTCCTGTTAGTAATAAGCTTTACATAAGCCCATATAATGGGAATATTATATGATAATGTTTTTTTTATATTCGTATGGGGTTGCTCTTGGTCCCAGACTAGCCCGAGGGCATAGACGGAGCCTACGATGGAGCGAGCTTACCCAATAGATGCATATGCACTCGTTTTTTAAATACTTCCGGGTTATATGAATTTGAAAACACAGACAGGCAAGGGAATTCCATTCCTTAGCGGTGCGCATTATGAACGATTTTGAGGAGCGCTGCGTGCGGATATGAGGAATATCAACCAAGAAAGGTTGATATCCCGCCGTACGTCTGGATGTCCGGTGGTAAAATGGAGATGATTTCGAACTTGAAACACTAGTTTTATTTGTTTTTTAGGCTAAGTTTTCGATATCTTTCTTTAGTTCAAGTCTTTGATAATTACCTTTCATTAAGTTCTTTGAAAATTCATAAGATTGATTTTATGTTTATGCCCAGAGCCATGTTTAAGCCCAAGATTTGACTTACCTTACGGTATTTCATCAAAAATTCTCCTCTCATTTAATGTTATGACAGAATGATAATTATTTGGTAACATTTCACCGATATTATAATTATGATTTTTTAACCTAAGCTCTGGATGTATTTACCTTACCTTTAGAGTTTATCGGAAATGCCCGTTTTCATTTAATGTGATGTGATTTTGGGTAGGAAAATTGTTTTATTATGTAGTTACTTGATACAAGTTTGGTCTTACTTATCCTAGCTGTTAGTTTTTTGAAAATTCCCATAAACATTATTATTTTAAGATATTATTATGGAATAGTGGTTTTATACTTTTATTAGCCTCTATTTTTGACGGCACAGTTGGGTGTACCAATATACCAGAACAAACCGGACGATTGTGCATGTTTATATAAAACGTACCCCTTAAATATGATAAATTACAAAAGTGACCCCCGAACAATCAAACGTCACTTAATTTTAAGACGTTCTCAAATCTGTACCTGTCCTTACTTTATCCTTTTAGAGTGACGAAGACAGCAAGTCAGCATCTGATTTGAGATCGTCTAAAAATCAGTGACGTTTGAGTATTCGGTCACCAAACAACGTTAAAAAAAATGAGAGTACCAATGATATTATAAGTAAAAAAGTGTAGATAGGTTACCCAAACGAAATTCTATCTTCAAAAACGGCACACAAACGCACTCATACATTACACGTCAAAGTAGGATGACATGATTGAAGTAGTGCGAGTGAAAAAGAGATAAACGTCAAATGTCAAAGCGATACTCAGTATCATGTTTGTCAATTGGCAAACTTTTAATGTGCCACTTTTTGACTGCATATAACCTATCTACACTTTTTTACTTATAACATCATTGGAGAGTACCCTCAAAAACTGTACAATATTTACGAAAACATATTTCATAACTTTTATTACTATAAAGTTCAAAAATAGAATTGTTGATTAGCTCAGTTTGTCACAATTAAGCTCAATTATTCCTGATCAAAACTGTTTCAAACAACCGAAGTTACAGCTGACCTAATTGGAACACATACCTTGTTCATTTTACGACCAAAATGTAATTTACGAGTAATAAAAATACATTAAAATTCCTTCATTGTTTAAAATGTGACGAATAGCAAAATTAAATTAGGTAAACACTTCAATAGAAGGAATAGAACACCGTTGTAATTAAGAAAATATTTGAATGGAAATGGTCTTCAACGAGAGGTAATGGGGTAATTAATATAGGTTTTATTACCTCAGGGTTTACAAATTCTCTTTTCCCCAGCCCTTTCCCAACTCTAGTAGGATCAATTTCCAGTCTAACTAGATCTGGCTGAATACCAGTTTTACATGGAGCGACTGCCTTAAAGGTCATAGCTCATTATAGCCACCCGGCAGGCACTGTGCACCGCCTCGCCTCCAGCGACTAGTATTCTTTATATGGACTTGTATGGGCATGCGCTCACTATATCAACTCCGTAGCGGCACCGGATCGCCTCGGTTATTAGGCAAGTCGGTGCGAAGTGGCTGCCGTGTGGCCGTAATGAGCTATGACCTTTAACCTCCTCAACCCAGTTATTAGGTAAGGGTTAAGTATTCACTGACAAAATAGTAACGTCTTATTATCCTGTTTACATTCATCAACTTTCAAGCGACAGCCGAATGTCGCGCTGCTATTGTCTTTCTTCTGTGTCTCGAATCACGCGTGTTCGAAGGTTTAATGAAGTTAAATGAACCCGCACCAAAAACTGTTTTGCAATTTGTGACTTTTGTAGTACTTATTCCAACAATGATTTGACCATTACAAGTTTTTGATCAAGTATTAGAAAAAGGATCGACTGACAACAAAAATCACGTAATCATAAAAAAAAACCATATGAAATGTATAAGAAAAGTTTTTGGCAGTTTCTGACTTTTTATTACTTTCGGTTGATCTTTTATAAGCTTACTAGCTCTTGCCCGCGGCTTCGCTCGCGTTAAAAAGAGACAAAAAGTCTATGTTACTCTCCATCCTTCCAACCATCTCCACTTAAAAATCACGTCAATTCGTCGCTCCGTTTTGCCGTGAAAGAAAGACAAACATACAGACAGACAGACACACTTTCCCATTTATAATATTAGTAGGGATGATCAGTAACAAAAACAAGAGCGATTTGCAAAATAATGTCTTTATATAAAATGGAATGGCCAGTTCGTTTTTGAGCTTCTATTTTCACTCTTGCTACTTTTTAATTTTGAATCTTTGAGGTGATCAAAATTCACATAAAGTATTGAGAGGCTCTTAAGTCCATTTTCGTGTAGCTTAAATCTTTAAGGCGCATTTTTATGACACGAATGGCATGACCGCGTTGTGAATGCTATTTAAGTAAAACGAGCTTTACAGCAACCACGTAAAGTTGATTATTAAAAAAACTAGCTGTTACTCAAGATTGCGCCCGCGTCTTAGGTTTCTACTCCGCTCCCGTGATACTAAATAGCGTAGAACCTTCCTCGATTAATGGGCTATCCAAAACTATTTTTTTTAATATTGGTCCAGTATTTCCAGAGATTAACGCGATTAACCAACCAGACAAGCAAACTCTTCAGCTTTATAAAGCTTTTATTTAACATATAATTATTAGTATGAGCGCCTTCACACGCGTCGCGTTGTCGCGGCGACGTAGTTGCGGCGTCTGCGCTGCGCATACGTTTATCGAACGCCTACGCTGGACAAACGCTAGTGTGAAGGCGCTCTAAAGATTACACTGTTACGTCACTTTCTTTCGTCTTCTTCTTCTTCTTTTCTCTTTTCCGCTTCCCGGGGGCGCCCAGTGATCGCCTCGTTCGTTTAGTAGCGAAAGCATTACGTCACAGGGCAAGGTGCTCAAATAAGTCGTACGGGTAGTATAAATAAATAAATATGGGACTACTCACACTCGGCCATTCAATCCCAAACTAAGCAGATCTTATTATGATAACCAGACAACTGATATACATTGTATGTATAAAGCAATAAATACAAACAATATATCGATTACACCCAAACACAAAACAAATACTCATGATCATCACACAAAGTTTGTCTTGGGAGGGAATCGAATTCATGACCTCCGACTTATAGCCACAGGGTAACTAACCACTAGACCAACTCAAATAAGTAGAGTGGTATATAAATAACTTTTTTCAAAAAAATAATAAAAGTTTTTTATTATTACTTTTTAGTATCGACTCCCAACGTTTGACTGTGTATTAAAGTATCTTTCAAAGTAATTTATTTTCAAAATAAAACTACTTAAAATCTTATAAAACGAAAATAGAAACTTGAAGAAAAAGCACACATCGTCTATGAATATTTTGTCAATTTTTTTTGTTCTTGGTGAATTTTTCGAGAAGCACTGAACCGATCGCCACAAAATTTATATGGGACCACTCTTGAAACATGACTTATCAAACAAAAAAAAACCATTAAAATCCGTTTACAATTGACGGAGATATCGCGTAAGAAACATACAAAAAAAAAACATACAAACGAATTGAGAACCTCCTCCTTTTTTGAAGTCGGTTAAAAAGAAAGGCTTGATTTGCGTTAAAGTATACCATATTTTTAGCATAAATTCGTGTCGTTAAAGTATTTTCAGTAAGTAGTAGTGAAGTTACTAATTTACATCAAAACAAAGTACAGAGCAATGCACATGATATCGGTCTCTCTTTCTTGCATCTAGTCGTTTGCGATCTGAGATATTGGATCATAGCGCAGCAATCCCTCCAGCATGTCAGATTGCAAGTATTTATTTCTAGAGATCTGAGTAGAGAAGGCATTATAATGAAAAAGACTTAAGAAATCATGCCCCAATCCAGATAAAGGGAATGGTTTAAAGTAATGTTTATGAATAAACGTTTGTAAACCTTCTCCCAGTCCAGAACTACTAGAGTTCTGTAGACCAATTCACGTAATCAAAACCATAGCGATATCGTAGCGACTAAGTCGTTAAGACCATTTTCGTATTCACATCCGTCAATCGAGTTAGAACGACACCGATTTTAAAGTCGCTCGATCGAAGTGTCGTTGATGCGTATTCAGCTAATTAAATCGTCATTCAATCGTTGACGGATGTGAATACGAAAATGGTCTTAACGACTTAGTCGCTACGATATCGCTACGGTTTTGATTACGTGAATTGGGCTACTGAGTACTGAAATGGTTTCCGTATACGCTGCGCGCACCTGTCAGACATGCATGACAAGTACGTTCAAATGTCACTGTCCATTTTATCTGTGACTGCTAGGGGTGCTGTGAAACATTTCAAACTATTTATTTACGAAGACGTTGGCGAATTTATCGATGCAAACTCGTGGTAGAGGTACTGGTCACAAAAAGGAGTGTAATCTTTTTTGCGGGTTCATAACGTATGCATGTGAGTTTTTGCGTATTGTAATTCCGATGGATCGTATTGCATTCTTACTGCATCGTCCCGCAGTATAGTTGTAATGTGACATATAAGTTTATAACCAGAACAACTTATACTAATATTATGATGCGAAAGTAGAGTTACTTTCACGCGAAACTACAACCACTGACTTATTTGAAAATTGGGATTTTTTATCCCAAAAATCGCTCGGGAACGGGAACTACGCAAGTAATATCACGGGGAAGAGCTGGTATGTAATATACATAATGCATCGACATGTTTTAAATGTCAAAAAAAAATTAGGAAATTATTTAGAAAAATGAATGCAAAGGATTTAATTCTCATTTCTATGAAATTGAAATTTGATTTATAATTCTTTATTCAAATTACACATAATACAAAAATAAAACATGAATGAATATGGCGACATATTCATTCATGTTTTATTTTTGTTTACACATGAACTTTCAGTGTCACCGGTACTGAGAACAATATCGTGTTTCCCAGTAACTGGGTTACTGAGAACAATAACCACAGATTACTCCTATAACGCTTGTATTCAACTGTATCCGATTAGAGAAGCGAACCCAATTGGGAACGGTTTTTTACATGATTCTATAATAAATAAATCATAAAAATTTCAAATCGTTAGAACCGTTTTATACGTATTGCTCTTCTAACTTTAATTAGTAGTTTAAAGATTTCTTCATCCGATTCATTCGAAGCATTCTTCATCCGATAATTTTTTTTATACCACTTATTTTACTCCTTTTTCTTAGTGGCTTCTTACTTTTAACAAAGAACACACCCATTAAGTTTCCTGTCTTTAAGACCAGCAGTTTTGGCTGCGCATAAAACAACAATCACGCAGACAGTAGAACATATTATATAAGTACAGATTATAAGAACGTACATACTTACCAACATTTTTAAAAGGCATTGTAAACTGTATAGTTAGCTGCATAAGCATAAATCTGCTTTAAGCCTTAGGCAACCGCAATTAGCCTTGTGGATGTGATACAACAGAAGACTTCGTTGGGGACGGTCTAGCATAATGCCGCGAGCTTAGGGGGCGGAGTCAGGTGACAGGTTAAGTGTCGTTAACAATAGTTGTATGTAATCTTAAAGCTATATAAAGCACGTGCCACAGGAGTGCTAAAAGGTCATAGCTCATTACGGCCACCCGGCAGCCACTCCGCACCGACTCGCCTTATAACCGAGGCGATCCGGTGCCGCTACGGAGTTGATATAGTGAGCGCATGCCCATACAAGTCCATATAAAGAATACCAGCCGCAGGAGGCGAGTCGGTGCGAAGTGGCTGCCGGGTGGCCGTAATGAGCTATGACCTTAAAGATTTAGTGCAACGTAGTAAAGTGCTACTAACATTGATTTAAGCTTTAATACTAATACAAACGTTTTATCTGTATGTATGTTAGGTTAAGATATTTATATATGGGTCAATGCAGTCTGAAATAAAGGTCTATTTATTTTTATACAAAAAAGGTAGTGTTATTTTTAATTGACTTTAAAAGGGAAGTGGTTCTGAATTCGACTAAATGATTTTTATGTATGTTACGCGATTTCTTCGCCAATTATAAAAGGAATGATGATTCCGTTTTGTAGGTCATTTTTAAAAGGTAATCTCATATAAATTTTATGGCGAACGATTCATTGCATCTTAAAAAAAATAAGTTGTTTTATTTGAAAATAAATTACTTTGAAAGTAAACGCAATATACAGTCAGACAATTAGGAATCCGCAATGAAAACGAAAAAAAAACCTCCTTAAAGACTAAAAACATAAAAATAACTTTTCGGAAGTTAGGACACGTTTTTTTATTTTACTTTTAAATTCTAGCTGTGCCGTCCTGTGTATCTGTGTGGCATTGTAGAATAATTTGTGGATTGACATAAGCTTACGCTTAGTAATTAACAAACACATATATATGTCATATCTTACCTTTACAACCGTTCACTTGATTTAGGGTTCAGTTGAAAACCAGCGTCAGGCGACGTAGTTGTCTGGCATTTTGCTGAACTGGACCTATTTGGCGCAGCCGCGAGACACGCAGTTTTTTTTTCTTTTCTTTATCATTGTTTTTTTTGTAACATGTGGTTTTCTGCTCTGTATTTGTCTATATGCGTGCCAAATAAATATATTTCTTTCTTTCTTTAATTTGACATCCCCATACATTTAACAATCTATTCTAGTCTATAATCTATTCTACAATGCCACTTGTCTAGAGGTGCTGGTGTTACTTAGACTATAACCTTCCTCAATAATAAGGCTATTTGAGACAAAAATATTATTTCAGACCTACGTTTAGTCTGTTCAACGAAACAAACAAAATCTTCAGCTTTATAATATGAGTATAGATAATCTAGCGACTTCCCCTGCTCCGCAAATCTCAGCTTTTCTTAAATAATAACCTACTATTGTTGATAGGCATGTTGTACTAGTGGTTAGTAACCCCGACGGAGGTCGATTTCCTCCTAGGATAAACTTTGTGTGGTGAACTGGAATGTTTGTTCTGTGTCTGGGTATAATTTATCTATAAAATTAATGCATTTATAAATTATATATGTATGTTTATCAGTTATCTGGTACCATAATACAAGTTCTGCTTAAATTACGATCAGATGGCCATGTTTAAGTTGTCCCAACATATTTACGAGCTGTCGCCCGCGGTTTAAACCTGTGAACTTCGGAAATTTCATCCCAATTTTACACCTTTATGAATTTTTGGAATTTCCAAAAGTTCTTTCTTACTCATGACAAAAAACATACCCTATTTTCATGTCTCTAGGTCCAGTAAATAATAATAATAATAAATATCCTGGGACATTTTACACACGGCCTTCTGATCCCAAGCTAAGCAGAGCTTGTGTTATGGTAATCAGACAACTGATATACATACTTATATATTTTTAAACAGTAGATTAGGATGTGCGTATATAAACAATCAGTCAGTCAGTTTACCATTTCAAATGTGTAGATATATTTATACACAAACCTCTTGAACCACTCTACCTATAAATAAAAACCGGAGCATCAAAACCAAACGCAAAATTCTATGCATATACCCGCAAACAGCAAATTAATCAATAAGATTGTTTTCCACAAACATCGCCACTTAAAAGTAAACTCGTTTCTTTGTTGTTCTCGATATCTGTTCCACACACACCACGCGGTCGCTGGAAATACCAATGTCTAATGAAAACTGGTTTGCGGTAACTTTTACGTTGGTTTATGTATGGAAATGCCGTTCAGGCAAAACGTGACTGTTGCATAAATTTAATATAACATCTTGCATGCGATATGTGTGTATACTCATGTTTTGGACAAATAAAATTATCTTTATCTCAAAAATTCTTTTCTCTTTGATTAAAACATCTGAAAAAGAAAGATTGTACAATTCTTAAAGGATTGTCTTCTGTTTATTTGTATTGTTGGTATTAGTAATCTTACTTTAATGATAGAAAATTGTTGAGTTAGTTTGTTTTTTGAACGCGCTTATCTCAAGAAATACTGGTTCGAAATGAATAAAATATATTTGTGTTAGATAGCTCATGTATCGAGGGAGATTAAATATCACGCTACGACTTTTGGGATCGGAGCAGTAAGCAAAGATGCAGGTGAAAACCGCGGTGGTAAATTAACTATTGATATATCAACGCACAGCCCAAACGGCTGGTCCTAGAGTCATGAAACTTGGAGGTTGTATTATTTACGAAGTGTAAACAACCACTAAAATATATTTTTTAATCTCAACCCTATAGAGGTAATATAGGGGTTGAAAGTTTCGAAATTCACGCAGGCGGAGCCGGGGGCGAAAGCTTGTAAACTCATTCTGTGGCCGTCTGTAGTCTGAACTATGGTAATCAAACAACAATCTACAGATAAATTACGTCTAGGCACAGAACAAACGATCACGCACATCACACAAAGATTTGACCTGGATTGGAAGCGAACAAACGATGTACTTCTTCTTCTCAATCTTGTCATTAAGAAGAAGAAGAAGTGTATTGCATAATATATATTGCATTCGTCAGCTGTATCTATGCTCAATATTTTAATTAGACCATATATTTTTCTTCACTGAATATGACAAAAACAAGTGCAAATAAAAAAACTCTAACTACAAAAAACAAAAATCATTTTTACAACGACAGAACAATATTGTAAATCACAGATCAATTGGCTGCAACGCATTCCGGACCGTAAGCTTTAGAAATAAGACTCGAAATACCATATTCTGTTTTCCTGCCATTGACGTGTGCATTCATCAGCTGTATCTCTGCTCAATCTATGATGTAATTAGGGAAACAGAACCAATCAGTGGTCCGAGCATGAGATTAATAATTAATACGGTTCTGACCGGGCTTCCGTGAAATTATTATGAACTGATATGGACTCATGGTGTAATAATTATTGTTTAAATGTTAAACTATCTGAGAAAGGCCTTTGGTGGCGTCAGTGAACCAGTCAATTAGTATGGATGTAATTTTCATGGAATCAAATTCACCGTTTTGTATAAAAAAACGATAAAAAATGATAACTAACTTTACAGACTTTAAGAAGCTATGAAAGTTTAGTAAAGTTCACCCATGCATTAAAAATAAATAGACATTGAATTTTGCTGTAATATGTGAATTACATTTTAATGTAATTTAGCTTGTAGTATGACTTACAAAATATCGGCGCAAGTCGCCTACGTTGCTACGCCGTAGTCACCTACGCCGTAGCTGGCGTAGCCAAGTAGGTGAATGTTGGCGACACATATTAATTGACTTACATTATTAGCTGTCAAAACGCGATTTCCCTATGGATTTTGTATATTTATATTAAACTGTGACATCGCTTTTTCTACTAATAAGTGAGATCTAACACAATACGTAACAAAAATAAAATTGACCAATTGCGTGTCAGGCAACGCATAAAATAGGTTTTTTTTCAAATTAGGCATCTATAACTCCTGAACTAAGGAAGATATCTAAGTCAATGTAGTTTTCCTTTTAAATTTATGACAATACTAGCTTTTGCCCGCGACCTCGTCCGCGTGGATTAAGATTTTCCCGCTTTTCTGTTGAATTTTTTTTTCTTTGCTATAAACCTCATGAAGCCCGAGACCTTTCCAACGAATGCAAAACCGTGGAAATCGGTTCGTGCGTTCTGGAGTTATAGCGCCAGGAAGGAAAACCCGACTTATTTTTGTATAGTAGATGAATTACAATTAAGTACTTTTTTTCAAAATTTTCTAATCAACGGGAAGGGTGGGGGGTGGGTCTTTTTTCTAGCATTAACCGTTTGGGCGAGTAAGCCGAGGACGGACGGGTAGACGGACATAACAAAACTGTAAGGGATCCTTTTGTACCATTTTGGCATAAGTATAAACCCCTAAAAGCACACACACAAACTGGTTGTAAATAAAATGCACACGTCATCCTCGAGCAGCTCCTCACTCGCGAAAAGATTTCTAGACACAGTGAAATACATATGTACGAATATTTATGTCACCATTTGTAACTGTCACTTTGCATAAATGCATATAGCTAGTCGCGAGCTGGAACACAGCCAGCCATTGTTCGATATTCAAATATTCTTTTTCTCTTTCTATTCGTTTCAGTTTTTACTAGCGACCCGCTCCAATTTTTACACGAGTGTTAGAATTCTTTAAAAATAGAGCTAATTAACTTATTCACAAACTAAAGTTAAGTTACGTGCATTTTTCTATCATTTCATCAATTAAAGTACAGAAGATAAATAATATTAGTATTCTTTAGTGCTTGTCAAATTCGATGCCATGTTTATAATCGCGTCTAAATTGTCTATAGAGAGTATCTAAGTTTGACAGGACTGAACCTAATATTTATTTACTGTCCTTTTCTTAATGACATGGGAAGAGAAAGAAGAACTGAATTTAAAGACTTAGTTTGTGAACAAGGGAGTTGGTTCCGTTGAAGGCTTTTCTTTACTATAATATAAGTCACTAGCTTTTGCCCTTGCCTTTGCTTTTGTTAGAATGAGACAAAAAGTAGCCTATGTTACTCTCCATCCATTCAACTATCTCCACTTAAAAAATCTCGTCAATTCGTCGCTCCGTTTTGCCGTGAAAGAAAAACAAACATACAGACAGACAGACAGACACACTTTCCCATTTATATAATTAGTATGGATGTTAACCTTCCTCTATTTGTTGATGACCGTATTCAAATTCACTTCATTGTTAAAAAAAATATTAGCGCACATACTCATTCACAACTTCATTTTATACTATGTAAAGACATAATAATCTTTCATTCGCTATTGAATTATAAAGGAATATAACAGTACAGATAAGAGTAAACCTCACAAACCGGTGGAATAATCGTTTCCTGAAAGCGGTGAAGCTGAATTTTATTTATCTAATTTCCACCGCACTTAGACGATGCTAAGAAACGTCGGACAGAAAGGAAATCAACCTGCATTCAGATTTCCCATCACAGAATTATATGCAAGATGATGCGATGCGCTTTTCACCAACCTAGAAAGCTTGCGCCATTAAATTCCAATTCTATTCAGAAAGAAATTATTGACGCTTGAATAAAATTAAATGCCGCGGAAATTTTTGTGTCGCCTTTGACGCCGTCCGGAAATGCGCTCGCTTCATATTTCAATGCTCGCTGGAATTATTGTAAGTTGAATTTTAATATTTTCACACGGTAATGGGATGACAATTTGAAAAGGGTTAATCGTTGTGATAAAATGGGGTTATGTTTTACTTATAAGCAACAAATTAAGACTAATTAGCGTTCTAAACAGCGTCATAGAACCTTGTACGGGTTAGGAGGATGGCACAAACACAAATGATTAATCATGTTGGAAATTACATATTTTAGAAATCTGACCTTTTACTAAAATGACAATTTGGGATTGGGACATTTTGACAACAAAATATGTTTTTAGAACGAACGAAGAAAAAGTGAAGTAATTTATTTTAATAAAGTTATTATACAATGTTCTATGACTTATTGTTTTTAGTAAATTTTTAGTAACCAGTAAATATTAATGAAGAAATCAATATAAATAATAATATGTATACAGAAGCAAAAAACATTTGGTACCGCCATAAAACCTTTCCGTACGTAACACGTAAAAATAAAAAATAAAACATTGGCGCGGCCGCGAACGTTCGTCACTCGTACAATTTTAATTAGGGATACAACGGACGCTGCACTTCATCTACAGCTTGTTATATGAGCAACAAAATGGCGCCACAAAATTCTAAAATGTATCTCGTTAAACAGCCTATGTATTTTTATTAATAAATAAATAATAACTTCATTTTTATCTTTTTCAACAGGTAACAAAGTACCTTCTGAATAAACAGCTGCCATGTGAGTTTTAAATTAGATTTAATTTGGAAAAAGTAGTTCATACTTTTACAGTTATGTATATAACCTTTTGAAATAAAGTAAATATTTATATAACACTTCTACAGTGAAGATACGGCCGTCCGTGCGAAAGCCGAGAGGCAAGATTCATGCAGTTACCACTTTTTGTATTAATAGCAGTCTACGTAATATACAATGTGTAACTGAATTAATGCACTTTGAGAAAATAGTTTGTTCAGAATCGTTTACTGAATCGATTTTTGTAATTTTTAATATAGGTAATATTTTATCCCAAAAATAATTAAAACTACGTAAACTGCTGTCACACTTCCGCTGTACAGTCAAAACAAACTAAAATGGATGAAATACCTACTACGCTACACCCTTATGCAAGTGCGACTGTGTGCATGCGTAGATTTGTAATGTGACTATAATTTTCTCCCACAATCTGTACAACTAATTTATAAAAAAAACAGTGTTTTAAACATAATAATAAAAATTTAGTGTATGTATTATGATTATAACATAATATTCTAATTGGGGTGTCTGGTGGTGTGCGTTTATTCCGGGACATGTTGTATAATAGTTATGTACATATTTTACATGTAAGTCATAACCACACTCACAACGCATGAATCATTGCCATTCCATTGTGAGAAAGAGACGGTGTAGCACATTATAGCTCTTTCCTTTTTTCGATTTGTGACAATGATATCTCATATTATCACCTTCTTATAGTGTCAGTACTGTTTTATTATACAAAATACATGTCCGTAACCGTTATGGACATTATGACAGATTCCTTTTGTCACTTCCAAAAAAAAAGACAAAAATAACACGGCTTCCGCGAGACTCAACTAGCAGAAAGAAAACGACAGCCAGTACACCCGTTTATTGAAAGTTGGTTGCTAAATAAATCCATACCAATACTAATAATATTATATATGCGAAAGTAACTCTGTCTGCCTGTCTGTCTCTTCTTCACGCCTAAACCACTGAACCGATTTTAATGAAATTTGGTACAGATATAGACTGGGACCCGATAAAGGACATAGGATAGTTTTCATCCCGGAAATCCCCCGGGAACGGGATCTATTACTCCACGCGGATGAAGTCGCGGGCCAAAGCTAGTAATTTATATTGTAAAATTAAGAAAAATAATCACACAAATACCATTTATTCAAATTTATCTATTAGGTTACGGTTTCGATTGCGTGAATACAGGTGCCTGTACGGAGCACTTTTGTGTGAAACCTCACAAGCGTGCCCTTAACTCAGTTTCAGCCTTTAGTACTCAATCCTATTCATCTCCTTAGTGTCGTGTACATTCTAATATACGTTACGATCACCGTTGCTTTGGAACAAGGCAGCAGGCCTTTTGACATAATGATACCTAGCTAGGCCTACAGCTACATGTATTTAAGATCCATAGTTTATCGACTAATGGGTAGTACATTACGTACGTAGTGAATACCATTCGGTGACAAAAGGGGCCTTGGCTGACTCGTATAGAGAATATAGTCTTCCAGAAAATAGTCAGCAGTTAGAATACAGTTTTTTGCAGTCTTTAATCAGTGTTCAAACCTAAATATTTTCTTGGGACAAATGAATATTTTAGGACTACCCACACATGTCTAAGTAATCCAAAAGTAGCTAGAGCTTGTGATAACCAGACAACTTAGACATACTTAAATAAGGCACCGACATTTTTTCATGAATAACACCCCGATACGTTTGATCAAACGTTGAAAAAAGTTTTGCCTTGAAACCAAGCCCACGACCTCCATTTATAACTGGAATCGAACAAAAGAGTATGTATATTTACTTGTTAGCGATTATCACACGTTAGGCTGGACCGATTTTCAGAAAAGTCTTTTTCACATTTATAGGAAGTTTTCGGGGAAAAAATGCATTAAAAAGGTGAAAATAAAACAAAAGAAAACACCTTCAAAAACTAAAAACAGAGTTTTAACTTTAATTTCGGAAGTCCGTGGCAATGTAAAACACCATACCGGATTTTTTTAGTCAGGATCTCAAACCACTAGATCCGAAATCACTGGATCAGTTAAGCAAATGAGTTTGAGTTTAGTGTTTGACAAAACTGACAATGAAAATATCTTACAGTTCGATATACCTATTACATGTCAAGCTTTCCACCTTTTATATAATTTATTGAACAAAAACGTGTTCATTTTCATTTGTTCAAACCTGTCGAATTGTCAACTGTCACTGTCACCTGTCATTTTCACCTGACACTTGTCACTGTCATTTTTATTATAAAATCATCATATTTATGCTTCGAACACACGTGATTCGAGATACAATGGTAGCCCGACAGCCGGCTGTCGCTTGGCAATCTTGGCAAAGGTTAGAAAAACTGACTTCATGGAGCGTTTATAACGTAAACCTGAACTTTACAAGCTACAAAAAAGAACGATTATAATAAAAATATGGGATTGGACGACCACTTAAACGGCTTCTTCATTCAGCCAATGTTTTCTACTCGGGTGGAGACTAATTAAAAATCGTTTCGCCAATATTCGCATATCGAACAAAAGAGTCGTGACGTTAACATGATAAATAAAAAGTTTGCGGCTAAGGGCGCGGGCGGTTAATCGAGACTCGACCGCGGACCAATCATGGCCGGCTTCGACCCGATTTGCATCTCTTGACAAAAAACAAAAGCAATGGAATTTTACGCTCCATCGGCTTTGTTCTCATCGAAGGGTTAATATTTCTGTTTTTTTTTGGGTTGATTCGATTTTTTTAAATTCGTAATTAGACCGATATTGGAATGTTGTGGATGACTTCCTACGGTGCAGACCCGTTATTTAAAAAAAGAAAATTTTCATTGTTTTCTTCGTCCTTAAATTGCTCTCTTGTTCTTTTTAAGCGCAAACAGATCAAATCTGTGAAACAACAAAAGGCTTTATTATTATGTCTTTAGGGTTCTTTTAGGCATAGCCGCCCATTTGACCCAATTCAACTCGAAAATACTATCCTTACTAATACTACACGATTCTACTTATCCATACTAATAATCTAATTGCGAAAGTTACCCTTGCTTTTAAACTAAAACTACTACACCGATTTAAATGAAATTAGGTACAGAGATAGTTCATAGCCAGAAAAAGGATATAGGATAGTTTTAATCCAAAAATCCTACGAGAAAGGGGTAAACAAGGGGAAGACTACTAGTTCACAAAAAAGTGCACCTATCACACCCAGTTATTATTCAACTCGCAATAAAAGCCAGAAAATATGGCGACCTACCCAAATTATTACCCAACAGACTCCACCAGTGATGTTCATAAAGATTGTAGCCCGGTCTGGCTCGTCCAGAATCGAGGTTAATGTGTCCCAAGAGACTTGTTAGTTTAAAATAACTGCTGTATTCAGGCCAGTGGTGCCAACAAAGTCGCAAAACTTGTTATTATGAGGATAATTAAAGATTGGCCTCGTTCGGTTTTGGGCGACATTTGCATTTGCAAACGTCGCGAAAAATTGTGTAAACATTTTGTTTTGCATCGTTGGATGGCTTACAAAACTCGAAAAAAAATCTCATAATTATTTATTCAACTAAACTCAATGATATTATAAGTAAAACGGTGTTTACTAAAATATAGTAAACACCTACTAAGTGTTCCCTCTGTACACAGTGGGCTTAAAATGTTCGCGGTTTAAGAATATCTTATTTCGTAAATCCACCCTTTTTTGGGTATTAGAATCGAATATAAACGGAACTTTACTGTTTCTTATTTCAACTGTGTGTTTTATTTATTCATAATCTTTTAAATGTTTCTAGTGTTATGGGTGGCATGTATCCTACGAGAAATTTTATTAAGTTTGATTATTATATTTTTTATGATATATATTTTTATTGGTGAATTAGCACCTCTAGACAAGTAGCATTGTAGACTAAATGACACAATAGAGTTTTTGTCAATATCATGCATTTAATAATATTCTTCCATTGATTTCACAATGCGTGCTTTTCGGGGCGGAGACAACTCAAACAATTTAATGAGATATAAATGGCGTAACAACCCGCCATTGTTTTGTATAAACATATTAAGAGCAGCCGCAGTTTGTTCAAAAACAAAAAGAATATTTTATCAATTACTTGAAATTAAAACTATCAAACCAAACCACTCCTAAAAATCAACAACTTAAAATTTTCCAATAAAACAAAATCGTTTAATCACTCCGCTCCCGACGCGTTGACCGCAGCTATTAAAAACAATAAAAAACACAGTCCAAACTTTATTTAACGGCGACCTCGTTCATTTTGTGAGATCTGTCAATGAATACTGGCTGGGGGGTGGGTGTGATTGATGAAAACGCGCGTTCAATACTCTTCGTGGAAGCGCATTCAAGGGCTTGTGCCAAAGCCTTTTAATTTGAACAATCCGAAAGCCGATAAAAACGTCGACGCGACGCAAGCGAGTGCTTTCGACGCGTCGGATTGGCAGCTTGCTTTTTTGTCAGTTTTTTTGCTGTTATCCTCGTTTGAGTTCACTTTGGGTGCGATTCGAAACCCTTTTTTATATGGAACATTTGATTTTTAAATGTGGGATATATTTTGTATTGGACTGTTTTATATTGTATGTTTGCCTGGTCTGAGTTGTGTCCTCTCGCTCAAGAAAATGGTAACTATGTCTGATTGGTTAAAATTTTGTCTTCTAGTTTTATCAACAAGGAAGTTATAGATAGTCAAAAATGGCCTGAACTTCTTTGAGAAAAAGAAGAATGGCGGTGCAGCTTTTTTGCCCGACTTGGCGATTGATAAGATGAAATATGAATTGAAAACAAAAAATACATTCCTATATCGTGTCACCCAGTAGTGGTGTCAGCGCCCAAGTTGCCCGCTGGTTAAAAGGTTGTGGGTCCGAATCCGGGCAAGTACCATCGTACATTTTCCTATAAATATATCCTTTTAAAAGTTTATCTCAGACATCAGAAAAGGTAAGTTAGTCCAAAATCATTAATTAATGCGCCTTGAGCAAAAATTTAATGGTACGACAGACGAGAATTCGGTTCTCTCATAATGATGCGTCGAGGTCTCGTCATGAGACTTTCCCGTCGCGTTGGGTGATTGCTACGCCGCGCCGTCGTAGCAAACGTAGCCCATTAGGCTACGCCGTAGCAACCGCATTGCACTGCAACGTTTAATACAAATAAAAATTATCATAGTTGTTTCATAATAACTACAAATAGTGTTGCTAAATTACATTTCAATTATAAATTCAACAACGTATAAATAAAACAAAAAGAAAGTATTGAAATTTTTTGTTAAAATTGGAAGTTTTTCTTTTCTTGCAGATAGTTCGAAAAAGAGCGCAGATAGTATAAGTTATATTAAATTGGGTTAGCTGTGATTTTCGCCATTTCCCATTATTATACCCCACAGGTGCGTTAATTTTATAAACGATTTGAAAACATTGAAACGGTTGAACCGATTTTGATGTTATCTAAGAACCATCGTCATCATAACCTCTTTGACCTCAAGTTTCAAATATAAAAACTTTATCCGAATCGGTTCACCTGTTTAAGTGATAAGTTGCCACAGACAGACAGACAAACAGACACACGCACATAGCAGCAAAATTTATAACACCCCTCTTTTTGCGTCAAGGGTTAAAAAACAGAAAAAATATTATGCCTGTCCTGGGACCACTCACACACTGATCTGATCCCAAACTAAGCATAGCTTGCACTATGGTAACCAGACAACTGATAAACATACTTATGATAAAACTATAATTTATAAATACATACATATTATAGGTAAAATTACACCCAGACACAGAATAAACAATCATGCTCATCACTCAAAGTTTGTTCTGGATGGGAATCGAACCCACGACCTCCGGTTTAGCAGTCAGGGTCCCTAACCACTATACCCACAGGCCTGTCGTGCCTATAATTAAACCAGCACCGTTATCCTGCAAGCATGCATCAACGCAAAGAGGGCGTTACAAAGGAAAAAGCACTTTTCCGTCCACCTCCGTTACAACGAGCTCAACCACTCTCTTTAATTGAAGTAAATAGACGCAAGGTGAAGTAAGGAAACGGCAGTATGACTCGTAGTAGTTTTCATAATTTAGTTTGCATAATCTAAGCTGCCTCGCGCGGTTTCACCCGCGTAAAAAATGTTAAAGGTGAACCACCCTTATCACTTAGGGGTATGAAAAATAGATAGCAGCCGATTCTCAGACCTACTGAATATGCATATAAAATTTGGTAAAAATCGGTAAAGCCGTTTCGGAGGAGTACGGTAACTAACATTGTGACACGGGAATTTTATATGTAAGAAGATAATGTAGATAACTTGTATCACACCTAGCTTTGCCCGGGTTTTACAATTCTTTGAAAATTTCGGCTTTCATTTGCACTTCGCCCACGTTGATGGTGAACTTCGTTCTTCTATTTTACGCCACTAGGCGTCAAATTACAAAAAAAAAAAATAATATCTCCTCTTAATAAAAGACATACTCTGCAAGTTTCATGTCTCTAGGACCAGCTGTTTGGGTTGTGCGTTGATATTAAACAATCAGTTAGTCAGTTTACGATTTTATATGTATAGATTGTTATTATGCATGATTTATTGTTGGAATCCACAGAAAACTCCGTTTCGTAGTTTAAAAGATTTCCAAAGCGTACAAACAGACAGATAACTTCATTCTCTATTCAAAGATACAATAAATTTTTACCCAGTACTTTAAAGCTAAATATCTGTACAAGAAAATGAAAACTACATGAAACGACGATAAGAAAGAAACATCTTAAAAAGAACAAAAGATCTCCGACATACTCCACTCGCAAAGATTTCAAAGCCTCAATTTTATCAATAACTTGTAGGTTATTAAGTGAATCTTCCTTGTTCCGTTTGTAGCGGGCACGGCATGGGGTGGGAAGGGGGAATGCCAGTATTTCAATTACTTTACGGTATGACGGCATGACCTACGAATGTATTTGTTAGGAACTAAAGTGGTATAGTTCTGTGCCGTGTTTTTTGAAATTTGATTGTTATTTACTCAATTCGATGTGATTGTTGTATTTGATTGGCATGGTCTAGTGGTTAGGAACGGGGCACTTTGTAGTGAATTAACCTAGCTGTTACAACTTGAATCCAATGATGTTATAAGTAAAAAAGTGTAGATAGGTTACCCAAACGAAATTCTGTCTTCAAATAATGAACGATGACGTGTAATGCACACATACATTACACGTCAAAGTAGGATGACATGATTGAAGTAGTGCGAGTGAAAAAGAGATAAACGTTAAATGTCAACGCGATAGTCAGTATCATGTTTGTCATTTGGCAAACTTTTAATGATCTACACTTTTTTACTTATAACATCATTGGTTAAACCTCTTTTGTTTTTCTATTATTGTCTAAAATCAACTATTTTTATAAATGACGATCTCAATGACCAATTTGATTTTGTCTTTTATATCTTTAGAAATACTTAAGACGATTTGTAATTAATCCAATTAGTGACCTTATTATTAACGTAAAACTCTTAATAACAAATAGCTTTCACTTTACTACTTACTTTACACATTTGTCGAAAACTCAGGAAGTTTTGAACATTTACCGATGAACTAAAAGTAATATCATAAATGTTCCGGTTCTCCTTTTTCAAGAACGCAAACCTAAAAAACGTAAGCAAAGTTAATCTATAGTTTCAATGGATTGTGTGCTTTAAAAAGTTAGCTCACTGTTCAATTTTTAAAATGTCGGGTATTGGAATTGTGTTTGAGCAGCGCTGAATCGCTGCAGAATTGCGATGAATCGCTTCAGAAATTACCTTTGTTAGGTCTCATACGTCTAACTTTTTGCTGTACAGCGCTGTTTTATTACAACGCGTGGCTTTAATGTGAGAAAAGTTTATTTTAGTTTAATGTTAGTCACCTGGCGGGCAAAGTAAGTACTTGTGTAAATGTCAATCTAACTCTTTATAGATCTTGAACTTTTAGCGCAAAAATAACTTAGTATAGAAGACAGACATGGCGGCTTAACATTGAAATAAAAATAAAACCTTATGTAGGCTGAAATAGAAAACAAAGTAGAAAAAAACTTCCCATGTGCAAGATGTATTTTAAAAGTAAAAAAGTCGTAAGTGCATTATAACTTAAAAACGAGTTACTGACGCACACATGCACAAAATAATATTGCAATAATGGGACATCATAGAGTAGCAAATGAAGTTGAATACACCGTGACTGGTAAGGCGCGGTATATATATTTTAGGACGCAATAACATATGCTCACATATAACTAAAAATATAATAATAATAAAACAATAACGTAAAGAAAACCGTAATGAGAAAGGCTCTCAAAGTCTTAATAAAATATACCCTAACTTTTGCGGTTGCATCTGATCACATACGAAATTGATGTAGGTATGCTCTGCTCCTTTCGATACCCATCGAAAGGAGCACAGATCATATCTTACCTTTAGCGTGCGTGTCAGCAGTTTTTTTTTTGTGAGACAATTAGTCGAATATTAAGGTATTGTTTTTTTACATATTTGTATCGAGAATAGAATACTGATTAGCCTCCTTCAATATGTTCTTCATCTCACGTTTTAGGCACGGTGTATTAGGTTTGTACACATTGGTATCTAATGCTTCACAAATAAGTCTAACTCTTCAACCGAATGACATCAATACTTACCTTAAGTTGACCTGAACGATTACTAACAAATGCTTGCACTGTCTCGTCAGATACACTCAAAGCTGTGTGCTTTTCTCATCAAGAAACCATATCAGTCATGAACCTTTGTGATTATTTGACTAATACAATCGTATGGATTAAAAAAAAAACTTTGACCTCTGAGTTTCTTTGGGATGATTTCTCCTCAGAGTAGTCGGCTAGAAAACGCCGGTCCCGTACTTCGCTCAAAATAAGAAAATCAAAATATTGACGTATAAGTGTTATTTTTAAACAATTTACAAAATAAATATCATTTATCATTTACCGCTTTCTGGCAAAAGTTGATTGCAGTAGAAAAACATCGCTACTTCTTTATCACTTTGGAAATAACCTACGCAAATGAAGTCACGAGCTCAGCTACTCTTTCCCGACCAATGTTTGCCTATCAACGTTGACCGTAATGTGATTGTACAAACTTCCGGGAACCCGCCACACAATCACTGCTCGGGATTCCAAAATTACCTTTTTAAATGAAACAGGAATTAAATAAATAAACTTTGTCAATTGTGAGCCAGAGTTCCAAAGCCGCTTGTTGGATTAAAAATATCAAATAGAGTAGATGGATTCATTATTTGGGTTATGAGTTATGATGATATTAATGACGGTTGTTAATGTCTTGTTTAGGGTAGTACTTGCATCTGATTGATTTTTGGGTTATATTTATTGTCTCGGCCGAATTTCGGTTACGGCGAATGTTTCATGCTGAACCGCGCCACGCGACGGTTCGCGAAACGACTCGATAGACACCGAGCCGCGCTACGCGACGGAGCGCGCGACGACAGATCACACGCGCGGCGACGGTGTCGCAGATCTGCTTCACCACGCGGGCACGACAAGCGGCGACGAGATCCAGAATGGAACATTAGGTCCTATCTATTTAAAATTTGTGAGGTGTAGCACTGTCGATGTACCGTGCGTCTCTTACCACCGCTGCGGATACACAGCATTACCACGCGCGCTGCTCTCCCGCGCGTTTAAGCGTTGTGTGTTGTACTACGCAAGGTTTCTATGCTAACGTGCGGCGTCCCTAGCAATCGGATGATGCTGTTCAGTGAGTTTGGCTCTTAGACCTTCGAACACTCGTGATTCGAGACATAATAGAAAGACAATAGCAGCGTGACAGCCGGCTGTCGCTTGATCGTCGAAAGGTTAAAGACTACAAGTGTGTTAATCATTCGTAGAAGCACTCCCTGCAAAACGCGATTACAAGTCCGAATCAAAATCTTGTTACAATACGTCAGACGCTGTGTTCGTTATGCATTTCCAAACTTCACTGGGTTAAAGTATTAGTTACGTAACACGCGTACAATTATTCTTCGAGCATATTGACAGTCAAAGTCCTACTATTTTTACTTTATAATGTGCTTAATTGATACAATGATTGAAGAAGATGACTTGTAGGCATAATGCATGCATATTAAAGTAAATAAAACGTGATTTTTAAAGTTTTTGAGCTTGAGGCGAGACGCCAGATTCCTAGTAAAAGTAAATGAACCTAGTCACTCCTAAAGGTCGTTGTGTTTAATATCAGTACTAGACTATGTGGCGCCTGAGAGCTTGACACCTATCTAAACTAACCTTGACTAATAATTACTGTACCGTATGCGTATATTATCAAGGTATAATAGGCCACAAATAAATGCGTTGGGAAGTGACAAGCTTAATAATTATTGGAATAGAATTACGTGCTGAAATTATTGGGACGGGGACGTGTAATTAGATGTTATTATTAGTTGTCACAGGTATAATTATATTTTCTAATTAGTCTTTATTATGTGTATGATTATATAAATGTATATGGGTGAAGTAGTATTTATTTAGAAAATGGTAAACTGACTGACTGGCAAAGTCAAGTTAAAGTCAAATCTTTTATTTCCATTAGACCAATAAAGGCACTTTCGAACGTCAAAAATGAATCTAGTTGCCCATTCCAAAATGTTGTTTTGTGACTTTTGATATATACTGCAAGCGCATAGTTCAAACCGCTGGTCCTAGCGACATGAAACTTGCTGGGTGGTCTTTGCAAAGAGTAGGTAACCACTAAGAAAGTTAGTTAAGTGTCAAAATTTAATTATAATTTCATTTATTTTTTTCTTATTTTCTCCTTAGAGGTAAATATAGTGTAGGTGTGTGGAGTAAATGGCTTAAACCTTACATTATCCAAGGGGTTTTTTTTTACGGAAATATTAGTTAAAATGTTATAGGACCACACATAACTCACTACAACCACATTTGAAACAAGTGCCTGTCCATAAATATATATATGCCCCATGCGCTTATCGAATCCGCGAAACGCAGCACAACTTAAAAATGCTCAGACTTTACGCCAACCGTTCCTTCAATCAATTTTACCACAAGAGCAAAAAGTTGAAACAAAAGATCCATCCGCAAACTCAGTTTCGAGTTCACGTTTATTTATTTCTGTAGACCCATTTCAATCAAGGCGAGATATTTATAGCCGCCACACTTTCGCACCGGCCGTCGACAGACTCGAGCGTTCAGGAGGCCTAGAATACTGAATGAGCCTAAACTTGGGAGCCCTTGACTGTTTGATATTGAAATTTTTATCAGCCCTGGATTGTAAACAGACTAGACGCCTTCTGCGACTGGATAAAAAGAGTCTATACCTGGTGATGGCGACTATGACAGGACACTGTTTGAACAAACATTTCCACATCTTAGGTGCTACGTGTAGCTAACCAAGATTCGTGGAGGGCTGAAAAAAAGAAATCAGATTCACTCAACTGACTTCGTTTTGATTGGAAGCCGACCCCAACTTAGTTGTAAAGGCCAGGGATATGATGATGTATCACTATACACAATACGGAAATCAGAAATCAGAATGCGTATTTGCAAAAAAATGCATGAATATTACAAGGACAGATGGCTTAACGTCATTGAATGACTGGGAATGTATTTTACGTATATGCGCATGATTGTAGTCCGATGAAAGACTATCTAATCTTCAAGTCACTGTCAGAAGCCGTGAGAAACCTACTGATGTTCTTCTGGAAGGAGGTGGGGTGGAGTGGGTGGTTTAGCAAGCGCTTCAGAAATATTCATGTCACTGACGCTTAACTTTAAAACTTCAAGGGCAAAATAGAGGCGAAATAAATCTAAACAAATGTTCCTAGAAGCATAACAAACGATCATGCTCATGACATTAAGTAAAATCTTCCAAAAGAATTATGTAAACTACATTAACAATCTTTTTAGCGTCTATTCCTTGGAAATATGAATTGGAAAGTCGAGCTATAGAAAGTCAGTCGGCATGATCAACCAGGCTTACTTCGCTGGGAAAAGATGAGGCAACGTATTGCCCGGGGAAAAGATTGCTCTTTATAAATAGATAAGGTTGAGGTGCAATGGCCACATGACCCTTTTTATCCGAAGGAACATGGGTTTTAGTCAGTAAAAGTCTGACACGCCCGCCCGCCCCGACCGGGACGGGAGAAGTCATTTCATGATATCCCACTCCCCAAAAAAACCTTATGCAAGAGTGAAAGAATTATTGAATGCCATTTATATATCTGATCTTTGGTCAATGGAAGGAACCTTTGTACAAGATAACTGTATTTTAAAAAACTGAACCTACCTCATTGTTTGTAGAAAAAAAAAACATAACAAAGAACCGCCTTAAATAACTAGGAACAGAAAAATCACTTAAATCTTGAAAGTCGGTAGACTCCGTTCTATATTCTGTTCATTGCACCGACGTCATTTTACATATATTTTTTTTTAAAGTGGTTCTTTTTTTAGGTATTTTTTTTTTGCTTTTCGTGCGTTTTTTTGCTTGGAACCTCCTATTTTGAAGTACTAAACCTTTACCTGAATGAAACAAATACTTTTCTTAAATCCGTATCAAAAGCGAAATAATCACGAACAAATATACATACATACATACAGGTCAAACGGAGAACCCCGATTTTTGAAGTCTGTTAAAAAAAGCTCATCACTCAGCGCCCTCGCATTGCAAGCACTTTCAGCGCTCGTTGACATTATTCTCATAAACAGTAATTCATCATCATCATCATCAGCCGATAGACGTCCATGTTGGGCAAAGGCCTCCCCCAAAGATCTCCACATGAATCGGCCCTACGCCACCCGCATCCAACGGGACGCGGCCATCTTGATGAGATCATCAGTTTATCTTACGGGAGACCTGCCCACGCTGCGTTTTCCGGTACGCGGTCGCCTCTCGAAAACCTTTGCACTCGGGAAATAGTATAGAACAATTTTATTATCCGTTAATAGTATTAACTGATGATAAAAATTTTCAGTACACTTACAGGCTTTTACTGTAGTTTGGTCAAGTGTAGGTAGATATCAAGGGCTTGTGTTTAAACACCGCCCAAAAAAGTACCAATTTTACTACAAAAAAGTTTTAAACGGTTACCAAGATGGATAAACGGTCACCAAATAACGTTTCTTAAAATATTATAAACTAAATTCAATTTGGTTTTTATATGAATTTGACTGAAAACTGAAATATTAGTTTAGATCTACTAGTGATTCATATAAAGATATGAATCACTAGTAGTTCTGGTCACAGTTCTAACCTAACCTAACCTAGCAAAATTTGGTGACCATTAATCTATTTTGGTTAGCAATAAGATTTTCTTGGTGATCATTTAAATTGTATCCGATATCAAGTATTGTCCGTAAACACAAATTGGGTTCCACGATACTCTGATATCGAGTTGCTCGTATCGATGCCGTATCGAAGCACTTCCAGGGAATTATGATTAGTGATAACTTATAACCACAAACCACTTTAGTTTGTACCATTTCTGTGTATCGTACTATTTCTGTGAACAGTTTCAATTTCATAGAACGCATCCACAGAACACAGAACGGAATAAAACTAAAAGATCAAAATACAGGAACTAAAACCGAGTTACTTCGTTTCCATACGAATCCCGTTTGGATTCGGTCGATGCGGAGCTGCGGTCTCCATGCAAAAGTGAACAGTATTTTTGTGGTCATTTTGACTTTGACTTCTGGCCTCTCGGCGTGCGTCGTTTGAGCGTGTTTTAACAAGACCAGAAACGTGGAAATTCCGCTGCAGGTTTCCCCGGAGTAGTGAAATTTTTGAACAGTATTTGTGATTTTGGTTTGTGATTATAAGTGATGTCTGTTTAGTTTTAACCGTGTAAACTATCTTATATTTATTTAAGAAAGAGATTCTCATTCGTTTAACTACACTTTCGCCAAATATCATTACTTATGGATAATTCAACAACAATTCCCACCTGTAAAGTTTGGTTCCCACACGGATGATTGTAAACTACACAAAGTCAAGTTTACAATCATCCGTGTGGGAACCAAACTTTACAGGTGGGAATTGTTTAGTTTGTCAAATAGATAAAAAGTTGTCCATAGTAGCAATCTATCGATCACCGTCACTGAACTCGAGAGAAAATTTCGATAATTTTACAACAAGTTTGATTAATGTCTACGACAATATTAAATCTTCCTGCCCAAATATTGTACTAACGGGTGACCTAAATATAGATATCTATCCTAATAATTTATCCGAACGTACTATTGATTATCTTACATTGAATGCCTCCCACGGCCTTTTGCCAACCCATTTACTTCCAACTCGTCACAAGAACTGCATAGATCACTTTTTTCTAAAATCTCGTTTAACCACCATCACACTAGTCTTAGAGGCACATATAACTGACCACAAACCTATACTTTTGTCATTAAAAAACGCTAACCTATCACGCAAAACATACGCTACAACCACTCAAAACTTCGAAGCTATTACCCTAGAGTTGGAAAACATAGATTACAATATAATATACAAAATAGACGATACAAATGCCGCCGTGAATAAATTCATAAATATAATACAAACAGTAATACAAAAACATTCCAAAAAAGTCACAATCCCTAGGAAAAAGAGAATCTTAAAACCCTGGATAACACCAGGTCTCCTAAAATGTATTATAAATAGAGATAAAATGCACCTAAAATCTAAAAAAGCGCCAGATAATATCATTCTTAAAACTACATATTTACGGTATCGCAACTTTTGTAATGACATACTCAAAAAGTTAAAAATAGCTCATGAAACAAGTGAACTTGAAAAAGCAAAGAATAATCCCAAAGCATTGTGGAAAACTATTAAACAGATAACTAATACTCAGACAAACAAAGTAAGCCCACTGGAGCTGCTCACTATACAAGACAACCCTAGCTCCTCAATTAATGAGATTGGTTACTTCTTCAGCAATGTCGGAAAAAACTTAGCAAACACAATTATAAACAACAGAGACATCACGACAGTTCCGGCCTTAGACCATCCATTGCCTACCTTACCTCATATTCAAAACTCTCCTGTAAATTCACTTGCCCTACTGGAGGTGGACGAAGCTGAAGTAGAATCTACAATCCTCCAGTTACGCAACGATAGTGCGGTCGGTTGGGATGGAATATCGTCGTTACTGCTGAAAAACTGCCGCCGTGTACTGGTCCCACCAATTACTCATCTTTTAAATCGATGCCTACAAAAAGGTGTGTTTCCGGAAGCGTTTAAAAAAGCTGTAGTTCACCCCATTCATAAGAGCGGGAGCAGAAACTGTGTCAACAATTACAGACCGATTTCAGTCTTACCCTCTTTGTCTAAAGTCCTCGAAAAAATTTTAAACAAATCGTTACGGAGCTTTCTTGACAAACACAAAGTTATAGCTAATAACCAGTACGGTTTTCGGAACAAACTTTCTACAGAGGATGCGGTTCTAGATCTCACACAACAGGTGGCTTCAAATTTGGACAGGAAAAGAAAATGTCTAGGCATTTTCCTTGATCTTTCCAAAGCCTTCGACACAGTTTCTGTTCCCATACTTATCACAAAGCTAGAACGCATTGGAGTCCGGGGAACACCCTTAGAAATGTTCAAAGACTATTTAAAAAATCGTTACCAGTGTATTAAGATAGATTCCTACCTTAGTGATGAGTTTCCCGTTTCCTACGGTGTTCCACAAGGTGGAATACTCTCCACCACTCTATTTTTGATCTACGTTAATGATCTCTGTAGGCTGAGTCTTCCAAACTCTAATATTTATGCTTACGCAGACGACACCGCCATTCTTGTAGATGGACATAACTGGGTCGATGTTAAGAATAATGCGGAGAATGCGATGGCTAAGGTTATGTCGTGGCTAAACACCAATCTGCTCACCTTAAACCTCAGCAAAACCACCTACGTCCCATTTGCTATCCGTAGGATTACACAACCATCCCCTATCTATACCATAACAGCTCACTCATGCTCACATCCATCCTCCTGCACGACTTGTCTTCCACTTACAAGAACTGACCACGTAAAATACCTCGGAGTACTGATTGATGACGGCCTAAGATGGGACAAGCAAATTGACGCCATCACCACTAGAACTTTGCGCCTCATCTATATCTTTAAATCACTAAGAGAATCGGCCAGCCCCCCAACACTTAAGATGGTCTACTATGCTCTGTGCCAATCAGTAATTGGATATTGTATTGTTGCATGGGGAGGTGCCATGAAAACTAGCCTTCTTCGTGTGGAGAGAGCACAAAGAGCTGTTCTGAAAGTTATGACAAAGAATCCTTATAGGTTTCCTACGACAGAATTATATTCTATTTGTAAAATTCTTACAGTACGACAGCTTTTTGTGCTCCAATCCACCCTTAAAAGACACAGAAGCCTTCCACCAGCAAATCCAAATAAACGCACATATCTTCCCCCTAGTACTCAGCACAAGACCACCTTTGCGACACACCAATATTATATACTTAGTTCACACATCTATAGGAAAATTAACAAACATTTAAAAATCACAAATTTAAACACACATACCCTGAAAACTAAACTCACAGACTGGCTCCTTCTTAAGGACTATTCTGAAACGGAGTCTTTACTAACATACAGTGTCTAATGCAGCACTCTTTCAAACAC